>JAOWBW010000249.1:105400-705400 GCA_026119855.1 Campanula takesimana | reverse complement strand
ATTCAAATCTTTGTCCAAGGGTCACAAGGGTGCACTGCCTATAAATAGCCTTCATTTTTCAACAATGAAGGTTGCTGAGCTTCAAGAGAGAAATTTCCTAAGTGTTCAAAGTTTGCTTTGAAGATTTTACTTAGATATTCAAACCTTCAAAGATCTCCTTAGCACAGGGCCGGCGATCGACCTGTTCATTCAGCGCTACCGCACTGGGCCCCTAAATTTTAGGGGCCCCATTTAAGTCTACGCCAGACGTTCATTATGCATTCTCACCGCATTGCTCCTCGACAAAACAAACCGACAAACAACAATTCGCCCACCGTTTCGTTCTCGCACACATAGTCGCCATCGCCGCTTTGTTCTCACACTCCATCACCATGGCCAAAAAAGCAGCGCCATCGGACACTGTGACACTCGGCTTCAGATCCATGCCAAGGTCATGAAGACAGAAGGTAAAGGCTTCTAACTCAGTAACTCTCACTATTTCTTGGCTTTTCATGATTTTAGTTTATCAATTTTCTGCAAAGGCAACCTTTTTCCATATTTGATAATATTAGAGCTTGAATTTAGGGATTCAATTTCAAAATCAAAATTTCAAGTGTGAAACCCTAAATTTGAAATTTCTATAAATTAAATTTAAGCTATGAATTTAAGCCCTAATTTGAATTTGGGTGAAATCACTATAAAAGAAGTAGAGAAGTTTATATTCTCGGTTCAATAGGATGTGCAGTTTACTAATGTTACGATAAAAGCCCATTCTCAGTTGTCAGGCAAAGATTTATTGTAATTGAAAAAGCTGGAAAATTTGGTCGATGGAGATCATGTAAAACACTTTTTTTTTTTAATTGAGATATTGGAAGGTATAGGTATGGCTTCACGCCAAAATGGAAGTATGTTTTAATCTTGTTGTCTTGTGTATTAAAATCCTGTAAATGATGAATCCTCTCTCCATCCCTCCATCCCAAAATGATCTTCACGTTTTTATTCACTTTTACCATAAAGAACTTTAAGAAATAATTTTAGGTAGATTTAATTATACTACTGAAAATCTAAAAAAAATAAAATTGATAGACCATTAACAACACTATGAATAACAAGTTTTAGATTTTCGTTTGGACAATTGAATCAACCTAAAATTATTGCTTAAAATTTATTCATAGTAATTACGAAAAAAAAGTGAAGATCATTTTGGGACGGAGGGAGTATAACAGCGGAATGTTTTAGAGGAAGCCAAGGGGATAATTGGCCATTACAACTTGATTAGGGATGATTGCAACTAAGAATAATTAAGAACAAGCTTTTGAAAATTGTAGAATATGAAGATTTGATTGAAGATTTTGTTTAAAAAGGACTTGAATGATGTCACTTAAAAAAAAAAGGGTTAAAACTTATGATCAGTGTAATAAATTTTTTTGATTTCTTATTTTCAATTTTTCAAACATTTAGTCATAAGATAAAGTGCTTACATTATATATTGTTGCTTAATTGTTTTTATTTTCGCGTTTTAGCACAGGGACCCCAAATTTATTGAGACGGGCCTGCCTTAGCAAACCCAGAATTCTTCATCAAAGCTTCAGTCATTCATCCATTCATACTCAGCCTTGTACACCGAAAGTTTTCACTTGCTCAATATCATTTAGATCATTAGAGTATTTGATCACTTTCCACACACACACCCGATTTATATGATCATATAGATTATACACTTCGTTTACACCGGTTGTATAATAGCTTTGATAGGTTAGATTGTTTATTTTCAGTTTAGATTCTTCATTGTAATCTTGTAAAAGCTCATCTAAATTAATACAAGTCTAGTACTAGACTAACCATCTAGGTAGAGGACGTAGTTCATTCAAGAACGAACCTCTTCAAATTTGTGTGTTTGATTTTTAGTTTCTGTCTTGTTCTTTAATTTTCATGTTTGTGGTTTCTCACTAAGTTCATCTATGATATGATCAGAAAAATGAATTGTGTTTTCCTTTGATCTTTAAGCTTTAATTATTGTAATATTATTCAAACATGTTATACTAGTTCACGAGGACATTCATTAAGATTTAGTTTGAGGTTGCCCATGATTATTCTAGATGTGTTATACTCTCTCCGTCTCAAAATAGATGTCGTTTCAACCACTTTACACATATTAAGAAATACAATTAATGTATGTGAAAAAGTCTTATATACCCCTAAACTAATGCAATTACCTAGGCAATTAAATAACTGTTTAAGAGATAGTCCACTATCATTAATAAGGGTAGAGTTGGTATACAACAACAAAGTAGCCTTGAAAATAGTAAAACGACATGTATTTTGAGACAAAAATTAACTCTCAAAACGACATCTATTTTGAGACGGAGGGAGTACTATTTATGTGTATTAATTGCAATTAATACATTTACGACGAACTTCCGTTATTTATGAAACGCCGTTTTCTTAAATTTTATTAATGTAACCACGTGTTGTTTGGTTTTAAAAATATAATAACAAAAGTATTTATAATATTTGACATAATATTTACAAAATATTCCTTAACAAAAAATTGGACAGTATCCACACTGAAATACTTAGATTTATTATCCGATGTAGAATAAATAGATTTCGTGTTTCTCCATCTCTCTCTCTCTCTCTCTCTCCGTGATCTCCTTCCGAGGGGAAACAAAGCTGTTCAGCATCATTTATATACACGTTACTATATTATTACAAAAAAAAAAAAAAAAAAAAACATACTTTGAACAATTATACCTCATTTTCTGGTTAGCATCGGCCGTTGATTCAAGATCATAATCGCCTCCCAGATCTTTGATCGCCTCCTCTGTAATCTCTCTGTTACCGACCCAAAATTTGTTTGTGTTTGTATCTGCGAATTTTGCTTAGATTTGTTGAAGATTGTTCTTGAGAATGGTCAAATTCAGTTCCTTCGTAGATTTGTTATGTGGGTTTGGGAATTTGAAGATTTAATTTGTTTGGATTGTCTTTTTCTTTACATTTTGATTTTTCTCTGAGCTTGTTTTGTGATTTTGATGCTGAATGAGATAGATTGTTTTTCCTTGTTTTTGTGGGTTCCTTTTTCGTGATTTTTGTTTCTTTAGTTTTTATAGGCTTGATTAAGGTGGGTTTTACTTCAATTTTGAGCTAGGATTAAGGATTTCTTTTAATGATGTTTATTTAATTTAGTTTCTCTTCTGCAAAATATCGAATGCGAGAAATTTTGCTGACTGAGTCTTGCTGATTTTATTGGTGGGTTTTGTTTAGCTGTTAAAATCTATGAAGGATAACTCATAGCTTGGTTTATAATCTTCCGGTACTTCCTGTTTAGATTCAGTTTTGTGTTTTTGCTACGGATAGATTGTTCTTGATTAGCGTTACAGATCTCTCTGTTAATGATATTAATGTGAGATTAATTGGAGGATGGGCAAATGTGATGTTGTTTAACTGTTTAAGCATATGCGGAAAGATGTGATATGGAATAAGTATACTCCTTCCGTCCCATAAGTACGTGCACAAATTTCTTTTTCGGGTGTCCTGGTGATAAGTCAGTGTTTCCTAAAATGGTAAAGAATCTTTACTATTCCTCCCACTCTTTCTCTCGTACTTTACTTTTATACTCATAACACCACTTAACTCACTGTTCCCTACCCCACTTTCTCTCTCCTACTTCACTTTTTACACTCACAACAACTACCCATTAATATTCATCCCTTAATTCCCGCGTACAACTCATTTTGTGCGCATAGTTATGGGACGGAGGGAGTATTTGTTTGTCTATGAGCATGTGTTTTCGTGCATTTATGGATTTGATTTCGGATGTGAATCACTAATGTGCATAATCTCTTTAGCTTTCAGTAAAACGGAGCTAGATTCTGAACTAAATCTTTTCATGGTAGCCGCAGGAGATTGGCATTAGTATTTCCAGCTGAAAGAGGTCAGATTTGCTTTCATCTAGTTAGTTGATAATTTATTTTAGCAGGTTATGTTATTATGGCGTTTTTTTAGCTGAGCTTGATTATTGACGATTCACCAACTACGATACAAACATTAGATATTGTTTTCCTTCAATTGTTCATGAAACTCTTATTAATGACCATGCTATTAGGTTGAATATTGTTATATCAATATATTTCCATCTTTCTAAACCCTAATTAAGTCTTTTGGCCAAATTTTCCTTTTGGGGGAAGGGTTTGAACATGAGTGCGTGAACCTCACTCTTTGTGCTCTCAGGTTTGAAATCCTTCCGACAATGGTTAAATGACTGAATGATTAAGGAATTAAACCGTTCGTAAGCACTTCAAATTTTAGAGTGAAAGTATCTATTATGGAAATGTAGTAACCGTAATATTATTTATGTAGATGCTAGGTCAAATGCACACTTTCCTAAGCTGTAATTTCAAACTGTAGAGCTGCCATCACCAAGACATTTATAACTCCACCTGGTATATATCTGAGGTCGATTTGGTTCCAAGTTTTGACATATGCTGTGAAGTGTGAACATCTTTCTTCAACAGTGTTATTCTCATTTTGCCTTATTTCATGTTGTGAGACAACACTTTTGAGTCATTTATTTGTGAAATGTGTGTTGTCTCTTTGTCTGACATCTTAAATTGAAGAAAAAAAAAAATAGACATAGGACATAGCTGATAAACCCTAGATTTCCGGTCTGTATACAATCAGACAGTAATAAAAGTTTGTTTTCAAAACAAACCATATGAATGTTGCTAGCAAGCTATAGCTATTTTTCTCAATGGGTTGGGCTGGGATGGGTTATGGTCCTTCAATGTGGCAATTGGAAAAGGACCAGTTCTATTAAGTCACATTTCCGAGAAAACATGTTTATGAGTAGTTATGGAAGCGGAATGTTTGTCCTCAAAGGGCATTTTCCTTCTTTCTTTTTTGTTGAACGGATGGACTGTAGTATTTGAAGGAACCTCATTGCTCATTCTTGATTAGATGTATACTTGTGTTTCTTGGGAATGATAATAGCATCATTAGGTCTATAAGCATGCTTTGCTCTTGGTCATTAGGTTTACTTTGCTACTTCTCTTTCTTAATGGATAAACATGGCCACGCTTGCGAATATTCTTGTCTATTTCGTTTCAATTTAGTATTCCTTAACATGTTTGAATCCTAATAGGCACTTTAGAAGTGGTGCAGAGGGTGGTGGGGCAGTTTAATAAACCAATCCAGCTGTAGATTGGGTCATGATTTTGCTCATTTAACGCTCGACTCGTGGTGGGATCGAGTTGACATCGACCATGATGTTAGGGTTGAGGTGTGATGGAGCCCTTGGTTTGGCTAGAATGGGCAATCAAGTCAAAATAGATTAAAGATGGAGTTTATTGCAAAATTGACATACGTACTTTCATTTTTTTTCAATTTGACTCGCAAACTTTGGAAACATCAAATGTGGTTTGCGTACTTTAATTTTCAAAATTTTGAGACAACTTTTTTAACACCGTTAAAAACATAACGGGACATTCCAAAAAATTATTCATCAGTCAATTTTTTGTAACATACGTTATTTTTTTTAACAAGGGGTGCTTCATTAACAAATAAGGGTGAAATTGTTAGCTATTAAACTATTTGTCTTTAAAGCTAAAAAATAAATTAACCCCCAAACAATACACTTAATTAACCTGTTCAACCCTAAAACACACCCCCATTTCCACACCCATTTATCTTCTTCCGAACCCTCCCTCTCCCTCTATCCAGCCACATCCATCGCCGGGATTCTCTTCTCCGGCGACTTCCGGAGATCTCCGGCGTCCTCAATTCCTTCTCTCCCTCTCTCCTTTCCTAAATATCAAACCCTAGCCCGTCCCTGAGAAGGGAGGATAGTTTATTACAAAGATAGAGAGACGAGAGACAATGAGATATGGTGGTGGGTGAAGGTTGGGATTAATCGGAAGGATTTTCCAACCCAAAACAAAAACCCTTTGCAAATCACAATTCCAATTTGATATGTTCCAAATCGAATCCCCTACCAAAATCCCAGTTTGATTTGACAAATCAAACTTTAAAATACGTTGTATTCCCAAATCATCGAAGAAGTGCGCACCCTTATCTCACCCTTATCTGGTGAATTCTTCAATTTCTTTGGGTCGCCTTCCCTACCCTGTCCGGCGACATCTATGTCGCAATCACAGCCACTCCGTTAACAAACTCAATAACCAGCCAGCTCCACTCTACAGCCCCTCTCCGTTCACACCCTTGTCATCCATTATCATATCTCCGTTTTTGACTCCCACCCTGTTCTTGATCTGGCTGTCGACGGCGTCGACGAGGTCGACATATACGTGAATTTGGTCAAGGGTCATGGTGGGTCTTTACTCAGAGAGAAAATAGTGGAGGGTGCTTGTAAGAAGTTTGTGGACATTGTTGATGGGTCAAAGTTGGTCTTTAAGTTATGTCCGTTAAAAAAGAATAACGTATGTTACAAAAATTTGACGAATGAACAATACTTTGGAATGTTCCGTTATGTTTTTAACATGTGTTTAAAAAGTTGTCTCAAAATTTTGAAAATTAAGTACGCAAACCACATTTGATGTTTCCAAAGTTTGCGAGACAAAATGAAAAAAACTGAGAGTACGCATGTCAGTTTTGCAAAAACTCAAATTAAAGATGGGGAAAAACACTTTTGCCCTTTTATCTTTCACCAGATTCCACTTTGGCCCTTAAATTTTTTTATTTTTCACTGAGAGCGGACATCTAGGTTTGTTGATCTTGTAAAATTGATGCAGTTGGTGGCGTAGATGAGTTGACAAACAAATAAAATTGTTTAATTTTTTCCCTATTAAAGAATACCTAACAATAATTATCTAACTTAAATCATGGATAGAAAATTGTGAGTATGAGACTATAGTACAAATCAAAGATATATAGAACCCCCCCCCCCCTGCCTTCTTAATTTAAAGATGCAAGGTTGAATTGCATAAAGTTTCAAGGACGGACTCCTTGGATATGGAAATTCTTTTGATGCTTAGGGTATAGTTCTCTTGGGAAAAATGGAATTTACTTGTTTATAGCAAACATGGAAGTTTCTTTATTGAGTATGGTTCTTTAAATTTAATAAGCTTTAAATTATAAATGTTCACTCACTTCTTCGTTACACCTCAGGGGATTGAGATCTATTCAGATGCAGTCACGGCCTACAAAATTTACCATCAAGGTTAAAAAGGACCAACACGATGTCAATGGCTCTTCAGCCTTCCGTCCCAAGGATAGCACCATAACTGAACTTCCCAACCTTAATGACTCTAATACCCCTCCTAACAATGACAGGAGGACAAAACAGCAACATGACACCAACACTTCTCCTTTCAACGCGACAGAAAACACCGTTCAGGAGAATGTCGTAATTTCCTCAGAAGAAAACGTGCAAAACAGTTCAGACGATGAAGATGCTCAGAAACAGTTGGTGCTTTATGATCCTGTTTCCAACGGTCCTGATGAAGTTGAAGCTGCCCCTGATCCCATAGCCTATAAGCCTCCATCTTTACGTAGACACCGTTTTCAATCTTCAAGAACTTTGCCTTCGGTCGGGGCATTTACTGTCCAATGTGCTCAATGTTTTCAATGGAGGCTCATCCCAACTAAGGAGAAGTATGAGGAAATACGTGAACATATTACAGAACTACCCTTTGTGTGTGAAACAGCTCGTGAATGGAGGCCGGAAATCTCGTGCAAGGATCCACCTGATATTGAACAAGATGGGAGCAGGCTGTGGGCTATTGATAAACCCAACATTGCTCAACCACCTCCTGGATGGCAAGGCTTTTTAAGAATCAGAGCTGAAGGAGGCTCCAAGTTTGCCGATGTGTAAGCTCCTCAAAAAACCTCTTTTTTTTTTTAATTTAATCCCTTTTCCCAAAAAGTTAGTTTCATTTGACTAGTCAAACCTTTATGGGTGATGCTTACATGCTTTTACCTTCTTGTAACTGCACTAAAAATCTGAGAATTGAAACTTTTCTTTAGAGTGTTTGTGTGGGGCCGGGTGGGGGGGGGGGGGGGGGCGGTAAAGGCCATTTATGGTAGCTTACTATGTTGTTGCAAAATTTTCTAGCGTACTGTAAATTTGACAAATATAGCAGCATACTTTCATTTTTGTTTACATTTAAAGAAAAAACATGGATGCCCATAAAAGAAAACTGAATTGTATGCTACCGTAGTCAGTCTCTCCTTGCAGTTCTGTTCTCTTCTTTAACTGCCATAAATGTCAAATCACAAGTTCGCTTGTGTATTTGTGAACTTGGTATAGTACGGTACCCGAAATGGCGCATTTTTCCTTCTTTGGGGGAATCAAAAATGAAAAATGGGACTTTTTTGTGGAGGATTGAGGAGTTGTTTGTTACTTGCCAACCCTCTTATTTGAGCTGTACCACATCATTTTCAGGTATTATGCTGCACCAACAGGCAAGAGGTTTCGATCAATGGTTGAGATTCAAAAGTAAGTGTCTGTGCTCAATCATTTTGATGTCCGTTTTATTATTTTTGTTGGTGTTTTTCCTAATAGTTTTCAATTCACAGGTTTTTGGAGAAACATCCAGAGTACATAGAGCAAGGGGTGACACTATCACAGTTTAACTTTCAGATTCCTAAACCATTGCAGGAAGACTACGTGAGAAAGCGTCCTTGTATGCCTGCATTACCTGATGGTAGCAATCTTGGGATGCCCGGTATGCTCAAACCTTCTATTAGTATATATCCAAATACAGTTCTCATACCATTGCTTACTGTAGTTTGTAGGGAAAGAAAAACTACTCCCTCCGTCCCTAAATGAATGTCTATTTCTCATTTAAGGGACATTATGAAAAAGCTTACGTTTGAAAAAAAAAAAAAAAAAAAAAAGCAGCTGAAATGCATAAAAATATCTTTGCTACCACTATTAGTCTTTTTAGTTTTTCAAGCATATACTCCCTTTGTCTCAAAATGATATTCCCGTTTGACTTTTCAAATATTTTAAGGTTACATTGTAAGTTTTGGAAATTCAGTGATTTTTAAGCCTTAATTTTGGAAATGGAATCAACTTTCTGGGACAAGCAAAAATGGGAAATGAGACTATCATTTTTTTATTTTTTTTTTTTGGGGGGGGGGGGGGGAGGAGGGGGTAAAAGATTATGGAAAATAAATTGGCAAAAAATCATTTAGAGGGAGTTTTGAGAAAATGAACATTCATTTTGGGACAATTTGTTTTAGAAATAGATATTCAATTTGGGATGGAGGGAGTATAATGAAACTTGCAGTTAAATTACCAAAAATCGCCTCGTAACTTGAGTACGTATTTTTATTCAAATAAACAACTACTTAAGTATCTACATTTTCTGCAGTCAATCCAATAGCATGGGCAGGTCCGGTGGAGAATACAGACTTACAGCTGGGTATGCCAGGCTTATCCGCTCCTCCTTATTTTGAGGCACCAATATTTGACAGTGTCAGTCGATCACCAAAGAAGGCTAGGACAACGACCAGTAAACGGAGACCCAACTTCAAATTCGTGTATAATCAACATCAAGTGCAACCTTAAGATATGCTATGTTATGGTACTTGGGTCCCTTTCTTTTTTGTGTAAATGGAGTCTTCACTTGCCCTTATGGTCTGTCAGACCGTCAGAACTTCTTTTGATTTTGCCTTGTATTTAGAAGACAATGTCAACCTTAAACAGAACATATGTGAAAGTTGGTGAACATGAAAGGGATGAGATGTCAGAGAGTTGGATACAGAGAGCGGACTGGGATGGATGATGCCGCTGCGACTCAGAATATGTATATGTGTAGGAAATCTGTATCGTTATTTTGTTTTAAACTCGGTGTTGTTGCTCACTTTCACATGTTTAAATCTTGTGTCCGAGTTAATCAAATTCAATATATTCGTTACATCGCTTGTTTTTACATTTTAATGTCACTTGTTTTCTTGAGATGGCTACCAAGTTGTGACTAGAAGTAAATCTTCATTGCATTGCATCGCCTCGTATCCTATGAAATTACCATATTGCCCTTGAAGCGGATGCAAATTCGGGTTCTACTATTTATTGGACAAGAACATTTCTTCCCCACCTTTTGCTGTCAGGAGAGCCAAAATCTGCTTAAGCATTGCATACAAAAATGGAAGACAGATTTGTATCAGCAGCACCACTAATCATGGCACCCTTGCTTTTCACTTGAAGCAAATAATTCAGTGCTTCTTCTGTGATCACCTCTCCAGGTATCATCAATGGAATCCCCGGCGGGTACGGACAAATCATCTCCCCACAAACCTCCCCTACACTTTCCTCGACACCCACTTTTCTTTTACGAGCAAAAAACGCCTCTCTTGGGCTCAACCTCATGCTAATGTCTTCAAACTGTGCAAAAAGGCGAACCCCCTCCAATTTCTCTTCACTACCGCGAGTCAAAAAGTAAGTATTCGATAAATGCGTAAAACCATCCACGAGTCTTTGAATATCTTCTTTACTACTTCCTAAATTTTACAGCAAATGTAATAGAACGCGTCCCTATAAGTTCTGACACGACACCATAATCCTCATACAAGATTTCATCAGCTTCAAAACCAGACAGACCGATCTCCCATACCCCAACTGTAATTCGCAAAGGGCCATAAAACCTTGATAATCAAGAACTGAAATCCCGGGTATTTCATTGATATTAGTTTTTGCTTCGACAGCAAGTTTGACTGCTTTGTCGAAAATGGTTTCCGGGTGTTGACTTAACTGATCCCTGGCTGCATCTAAGGAGGCTAAAAGAAGATAACTCGGGCTAGTGCTTTGAAGGGTTTGAAGACATCTACATATTCTTTCTCTATCTACAATACTTCCCGAAGTATGTAACATAGACGACTGTGTAAGAGAGCACAAAACCTTGTGTGTAGACTGCACTGAAATATCAGCTCCTTGACTTAGCGCTGACTGAGGTAAATTTGGGTGAATTCCCAAGTGGGCCCCATGAGCTTCGTCTACAATGACCGGAATGTTGTAAGAATGACATAACAGACAAATATCCGTCAGGTTGCTACAAATCCCGTGATAAGTTGGGGAAGTGATGAAAACAGCTGACGCCTTCCGACCTTCCAAAGCCAACTCTTTGACCGCCTTCTCCACTTGGGACGGAGTGATACCCGTAGCAATATCCCAATCAAACTTATAATCCGGGATTATGTATTTCGGGACCACGCCAGATAATACCATACCGGAAATGGCTGAAATATGACAGTTTCTTGGGAGAATTAGTGTGTCGCCTGGGGAACAAGTGGCCATAACAGCTGCTTGGATTCCACATGTAGAACCCCCTACAAGAAACCATGTCTCATCAGCCCCAAAGAGCTTGGCTGCTTGTTTTTGTGCGTCTGAAATGGGACCCACTGGAGCAAAGAGGTTGTCGAGTTCGGGCAGCTCGGGTAAGTCGTGAAGGAAAGGTTCGTGACCAATGAGATGAGACAATGAAGGTGGAGCTGCTTTCCCTCTATTATGGCCCGGGAAATGAAAACTAGCCACTTTCTGTTTTGCTGAATCTTTTAACGCGCTAACTAGTGGAGGGAGGGGCCTGTTTTTTGCTTGAGAGTGAGGATTCACCTTGAAAGAGTTGGTATTTTCTTCTGCCCCCGCCTCCAATTTCTTGTTTCCTAGCTCAACATCGCTCCTTTCCTGCAAAGGAGGAGTTGCGGAAATTACCAACATTTGGTACATGTTCAATACAAATGGATACGATAAAGTGATCAAGATCAACTAAAGGGTCCAAAATTGATCATTCCCTAAAACTTTTTTATGCTAACTCCGTCCCCAAACGTGTATGTTTTTGTTCTTGATCAAAGAATAAGTACAGACATTCATTTCGGAACAGAGAGACAAAACATAGGTATAAACATTATCAAGAACCAGGCACTGCTAACTTATGAATATCTTAATAATAGCCACATTTGCATCTAATAAATCAATCTAAATACAGTAGTCTATTCCCATTTCACTACATTACACAAAAAGGGTGGTTAAAATTCATCTAACCCTAAAAAAAATTTCATCATCCAAACAGAGGGTAAATTGAAAACAAGAAAAGAAAATGAAAATCAAGAAAGAAAAAAAGAATTAAAGACCCACCTGGAAAGTACAAGCCCTTGATATTCTTGTACCCCTGAAACTGCAATTCTTGCCACAATTCAGACTAAAGCTCTGCAAAAAAGTGTCAAGATTTTAACTTTCCACTGATTACAGATTACAAAATGAATGTCCCATTTTTTATTTTTTATTTTTCCAATTTACTCTTGAACAATCAAGAGCAAATTTGAAAGTTTTTCTGACAATCGGAGGAAAGTTTCAAAAAGAAAAAACTTACCATATCCAGAACACCATAAAACCATTCACCTGAAATCATCGAGAATGATATTGACAAAATAATGGACTTTAAGCCTACAAAAAAAAACTCTTTATTGTGGAGTTGTCTAAACGGGGCTTGCCCGGCCCAAGATGGTTGGGCTTGACAGGTTTCCGGCCCGGCTTGGTATCTCTCTGGGCTCAGCTCGATCCTAACTCGGCCCGTTAAAGTACAAAATGACATAAAAATGTCCCTAAAACATTACTATTTTAGGGGCATTTTCGTCATTTTACAAAGATTACCCAAAAATGTGTTGACGGACCGGACTAGACCAGGCCCTACTCGTAGACCAACGGGTTCACGATCCGGGCCGGCCCGTGATACGGGCCAAACATGGGTTTCTTCCGATAGGGTTGACTTCGCGAGTTTACGGGCTTGGGCTTCTTATGGACATCTCCACTTAGCACAACATATTTTTGCATATCACCATTTCAATTTTCAAATTAACATTCAAAATAATTGTTCATGTCATTCTCTGTTACCCTTGACATAAGGAGTATGAGTTAATGATGCCAAAAACATTCTGTTTTTTGACATTCCACATGATTTGGACAGTCCACATGATGAGCAATAAGCCATTGATTTGGTCCAAACACTCTCTTCATAGCTTGATAGAGAGTTCATATGGTCCTCCACATTTCTTTCTACATCACCCAATACTCATTTTGCTTATTTGCTTCCCAATATGGGTAATGTAACATAGATTATTCGCGGTTACTTAAAGTTGTAGTATTGTCATAGTATATACTTAGAGCGCGTTTCCTTTGTTGTATAAGCACTAAAAGCGCTACACATCGTTATTCTCATTCTCTCTTTACTAACTCTTTTCTACCTGACGAGACTCAACTGAAGCTGATTTTTTTATTAAGAAAAAAAAATCACTAAAAAAAGGATAATATTTGAAAAGCATAGATACCCAAGTTTGAAAAAATGATCCAATAGAATAGTCACACCCTAGCATGGTATATAAGAAGTGGTGTAATATCATTATCATATCTTGCTAAGTTCTCCATCCTAATGGCTTCCTCATGGTAGAGAAATTCCAATGTATATTCTATTTTCATTTATCGTTTGATGATCTGATAAATTATTAACATTTGTACATTGCATCTTTGATCAAAATCGAATAATTATTTATCATCTGATATATACGTTACGACGTTTCTAAAATAAAATTAAGTTGACTAGTCATTCTTAACGACCGTGTCCGCGTACTATAGGTCCATTTGTCTCTCTCAAAAGATCAAAATCATTTATAATTGGCCTCTCAAAAATACCCCAATTTGCAAAGGAGTGCCCTACAAAAAAAAGTGGGTTGTCTATATGCAAATGCATTATTGGTAAGTGTAATGGGCTGGCTTGTGGGATCCTATTGCATTTAATTTTGTTTGGCTTCTCATCCCTCTCTCTCTCCTTGTATTCTCTATCTATTTGTATTTGTAATTGGATAATGATATGTATAGTGAAAACTCAAAGGGAAAACTCATAGCGAAACACTGTAATCCGTTGGATTTTAATAAATCTTTGTGGACCCCACTGCTAAAAACTCATCTACTACCTACCTCTGTCTTTAAATGAGTGTCTAAATTTTATTAAAATTTTATTATAAGGGACATAACTTTCTGTTCAATTTGGTGGAAAATTCATATATAATCTTATAATTCACTTTATAAACATTTAGTTTTTGCAAGTATAAAGAATATCGGTGAAAAAAAATTAAAAAAAAAAATATTTAGGAACAAAGTTATGATCAAAATGAACACTCGTTTTGAGAAAAAAATTCATGGACACTCATTTTTGGGAAAAAAAAAATCCTCGAAGTGGAGACTCATTTTAGAGAGGGAGTAATTTGTAATTGTGTGGGTTTCTATCTTGTCAGACTTGTCAGAGTTGATATACTTAGATGTGTGGCACATATCATAATCCACTAAAGAATGTATCCTCTCTTCATATTGGCCACAAATTATCCCAAATTAATTTAGGTTTTAATTAAAGGTTACAGCTATGTACCCTAGTCCCTAGATTACAGATTATTATTCCAAATTCAAAGCGAGTCCAATCTCCTGTGCCCCTCCATGTGCCCTCCCTGTGCCCCTCTAATCTGAACCGTTTATGTTGATATTTTAAACGGTCCAGATTAAAGGGGCACAGGGAGGGGCACATAGAGGGGCACAGGAGATCTCCTCTCATTCAAAGCACCCTTTTGCAGATAAAATTACAATTTTATTACTATTTTCTTTTTAAAATACTCCTCAATTCAAAATAACTGTGCCACGTTAAGTAAAAAAATGGTTTAACATAATTGTCGCTTTTAAATATAGGTTAAAAGCATTCAAAACACTGGCGGACCTACCCTTTGGGGTAAGGGGGGCCGCGCCCCCCGTTTGCAAAAAAAAATTAAAAAAAATTACTAGTGCAATTTTTATAAATTTTAAATTAATTAGTGTACTAAATTAATGTTTACCCCCTTTCAATGAAGGAAAAAATACACTAAATTTTTTTCTTGCCCACTTACACTAATAAAAAATAATTTTTCCCTTTCAAAAAAATTCCTGAATCCGCCACTGATTAAAAATCATTTTTTGCGCTTCATTAAATTTGTTGTGTATTATGAATTGGTTTATTGAGATAGAAACAACACAAATTATAAATAAATTAATTAACACTTTTAGAAATGATAGTCGCCTAATCCATGCATCATAAGCATGCAATATTAGAATAATTCGTTGCCTTTCCTCCTCTTTTGTATCTTCCCGTGGCCCATAACAAATGAAAGGTGTTTTTCATAAATTTATCGAAATTTTTATTTATTTATTCCGATTCATAATAGGAGTAAGTGTTATTAGTTTACTTGTCAAATTTATTAAAAAAAAATATCCAAACCTTCTAAAGAATTTAATTGTTGTATTGTTTGCACTATAATAAATTTACCCTAAAATTATTTTTTTATTTGAAAACTGATAAAGTCTGAGGTTTCATCCCAAAACCAATGGGAGGAGTGGCCTTGGATCTTTATATAGTCAGGCATTGGCTAGTTAATTCCCGCCTCCTCACGTGTAGAGGTGGGGCTTGATCATCGTGGGCCGAATTTTGGGGTCGCACGTGTAAAGGGCCAACTCTGATACCATGATAAAGTCTGAGGTTCCATCCCAAAACCAATTGGCAATGGGAGGAGTGACACTGGATCTTTATATATTCGACATTGGCTAGTTAATTCTCGATATGGAATAATTGCTCCAACAAAAACGCGAAAACGCAGAAGAATAGAACGAAAAGGCGATATATGAGCATTTATTTTGGATTATTTGATTAATTGATTCTAATGAATCAATGAAAAATGGAAAAATAAAGTGGAGATTCTATATGGGCTTATAAAAATATTGCAATGTCGGCCATACACCTCATGACTTGATTAATACTATGCTTTATGTCAAAAGTTTTTAAAAAATTTGTTCTTTTGTCCAAAAGAGAAGTATTTCTAAATGGAACATTCATTACCATCATATGCTACTTAGCTCCTAAATTATGTGCCTCACTTTTATTTCTAATAAAAAGAAAAAAAATTATTTTATTTTTGTAAAATTCGTAGTTAATTTTAATGATTGTACTCTTGAACTCACTCACTAATGACTTTAGTATAATGATTAGGCACACTCTTGCTACAAATTCCATGTGATGGTAAAAACCCTTTACTATGCATTATTAAGATTTAGGAGGGTTAGACGAAGTCAATTCATACATGGTAGAGAATAAGTAATATGAATGACTCAAGTTTATTACTCCCTCCGTCTCAAAATAGATGTCGTTTTGGAGTGTTTCACACATATTAAGAAATGTCATTAATGCATGTGAAGAAGTCTCAAATACCCCTAAAGTAATTCAACTACCTAGATAATTAAATGGTTATGTAAGAGATAGTTCACTATCATTATTGGTAGTCCATAAGGAGTGGCTCAGTGGTAGAGCCAAACTTCACAATGTGTGAGGTCTCGGGTTCGATCCCTTCCCATGCCTCCTAGGACATCATTATTATAAGGGGGTAAGTGGGGAACCACTATCGATCCTCTTTAAAAAAAAAAAAAAAAAAAAAAAAAAAAACACTATCGTTATTGGTAAAAAAAAAACTTTGAAAATAGTGAAACGCCAAGTATTTTGAGACAAAAATTAACTCTCAACACGACATCTATTTTGAGACGGAGGGAGTATGATACTAGATGTACATATATGTACTCCCTCCGCCCCACCTCACTTGAGACCTAAGAGGTGGGCACAATAACTAAGGAAAAAGAATAAAATAAGGAAAATGTGTGGTAGAAAATAAAGAGAGAGAATGAGTGGGGTTAATAGTAGGTTGGTTGAATGAATTGTGTGGTGGAAAATGAAGAGAGATAATGAGTGGGTGGGGTAGATTGAATATAAAATTATAAAAAGATTACCATTTTGGGGATTCTCAAGTGGAGTGGGACGGACCAAAAATGGAAATAAGTCTCAAGTGAGGTGGGACGGAGGGAGTATAGGGTTACATAGAAAGTTATAGAGTTCTAGATTAGCTTGTTGTACAAGATATAAATCTCCTAATTGATATATACACAATATCTAGGTTTAATATCTAAAAAATGTTTACAAATATAATTGGAATATATAATATTCCTTATATGCATTTGGTATTCCTTAATCTCTAAGAAAAATAATTTATTTTGACATTTCAAAGTTAGTTTGACAAAAGTAAAAATATGAACCAAAAAAGTTAAACATACTCCCTCCGTCCCACCCGAATTAGGATTTTTGAGTTGGGCACGAAGATTAAGGAAAAAGAGTTAGTGGAGTAGGTGTTGTGAGTATGAAAAGTGAAGTAGGAGAGAGAAAGTGGGGTAGAGAATAATGAGTGGAAAATTGTTGTGAGTGTGAATATGGTCTCATTCAATAAATCACTTCCATTTTTGGGGTATCCTAATTCGAATGGGACACCAAAAATGGAAATTTATCCTAATTCGAGTGAGACGGAGGGAGTATATATATATACACACACATGTATTATATATATTTATATACACACACACACACATATATGTTCCTGCTACAATGAAAAACCGTGAGAACCAATCATAACCATTAGATTAGATACAAAATCAAAGTTTCAGATTATAGATATAGTAAATACACTTGGATACACTTGATACAGTACATAAATTTTGAATATTGCACTTGCATACAGTAGCTAAATAACTACTGTATACAAGTGTATTTTGAAAATTAGCTATTATATCCAAGTGTATTCACTGTATCTATAATCTGGATCCTTAATTTTGTATTTAATCCAGTGGTTATGCTTGGTTCTCACGGTTCTCATTTTATTTTGGTTATCATTTGAGCACATTCCTATATATATACTCCCTCCGTCCCACCTCACTTGAGACCTAAGAGGTGGGCACAATAACTAAGGAAAAAGAATAAAATAAGGAAAATGTGTGGTAGAAAATGAAGAGAGAGAACGAGTGGGGTTAATAGTAGGTTGGTTGAATGAATTGTGTGGTGGAAAATGATGAGAGGGAATGAGTGGGTGGGGTAGATTGAATATAAAATCATAAAAAGATTACCATTTTGGGGAGTCTCAAGTGAAGTGGGACGGACCAAAATGGAAATAAGTCTCAAATAAGGTGGGACGGAGGGAGTATATATATATATATATATATATATATAAGAAGGTGCTAAAAATGAGAACCAAATAAAATAAGAACCAATGAGAACCATCTATAGTTGTTGGATTAGAAATGAGTGTGCGGCTAAGATTAGAAGGTTGTTTGAAAAACGCGGTGACATTTTTGCAATTTCTGCGAACTATGCGGCTAGGACGTCATTTGACCTTCATTTTTCAGCATCTGCTACGTCATCATTCAAATTTCTCTTAAATTTCAAAATTAAATATCTCAATATCTACAAGTCGAAAAAAATCCGAGAACACTGATTTTTTCATCTCGACGAGACGAATTGAATGACATCCTTGAAGATAGGTTTTGGGGAAAAAAATGTTGAATAAAAGTGAAATACTCAAAATACACTCGTATACACTTGTATTTAGTAGAATAAGTATCTACTAAATCCAAGTTCAATGTTGAAAACACAAACGGATTCAGTAGATAAGTATCTACTGAATCCAACTGCAATGTTCAAAATAAACGTGGATTAGTAGATGGATATCCACTGAATCAAAATTCAATATTGAAGCACATATGGATTTAGTCGATAATTATCTACTGAATCCATGTGCAATGTTCATAATACACTACTGAATCTAAGATTCAGTAGATGAGTATCTACTAAATCCAGGTTCAATATTGAAACACACATAGATTTAGTAGATAAATACCTACCGAATCCATGTGCAGTGTTTTATAATACACATGGATTTAGTACTGAATCATATGGATTCAGTTTGAGTCAAAGGTGCACACTTACAGCGTAAAACATGCGTGGTGGCGCCCTCCAAAGCGCTCCCTTAATGCGTAAATTAAAAAATTGTCACCGCGTTTGTTTTACATTACTACCCTCACTGTTTACAAAAACGACCAAATAATTACAAAAATGACACCGCCACATGTTTTAATGAAAGTCTAATCTCAGGCATCTATTATTTTCTAATCTAACGGCTGTAATTGGTTCTTATGATTCTTATTTTATTTGGTTCTCATTGGACTAGGACCATATATATATATATATATATACTATATCCGTTTCAGCAGAACTGAGGCTTTTTTCTCTTTTGGTCCGTCCCACCATAAGTGAGCTGTTCAAAATGGATTTTTTCTTTTAATACATTTATATTCACCTTATCCCACCATTTACCCAATTTATTTTCTCTCCTAATTTTCCACCACTCATTTTATTCAACTAAAACTACTATTTACCTCACTCATTCTCTCTCTTAATTATTATACCACTCCTCTAATCCTACTTATGCTGGGACAGGAAGAGTATATCTAGTTATTCTCTTGAAAACTAAAGTCACAATATTCAATCGGTTCTGATTTGTAAGATCACTGTTTAACGGTTAAAATTAGCACAAAGTTACACCGTCCTATTAAGTAATTATTTTTTGGGTGAATTTGTGAGAAGTTAAGTGGATTCAAATATTGCGCTCGGAAGATTAGCGTGTGAAGTTCATGTAGCAGATCAAGTCTTTGTACGGTTATACATTCTCACAATCTTTTCAAATGTTATTTCATTCAATATAATCAATTAACCGGCGTACTAGTATTAGATTTTGAAGGTAGGAAACAAAATATGGCTAGCAAAGCAAGTGTTCATATCCTTAAAAAGTTTGAATAGTCAAACGAATATTATTTTGGGACGGAGGGAGTAAAATTTTAATACCTTTAACTAAGTGATGATTTTAAACAAAAACTGAGAGATAATGGCTAAATCAACTGGATCTTGCCAAAGTCATGCTATGGTATGGTCAACTAAGACCCATTTGCAACATCTTAAGAAAAACATGATTGACACGTGTTAAACTCTAATTGGTTTTGACCCCACCAACTTGAAACAAAACTTTTGGGAAACACAACACAATGACCCTATGTTATAAAGACATGTCAATAGGAACGGGTCCTCCAATAATTTCCCTATCCTTGATACAAAACACCAAATTTCTCCCTTGTTTCTAAATCATACTCCTTCGTTGACCAAATTAAAAAAAATGCTTGGACAAACATTTACTCCACCCGTCTCCAAATATATATCGTTTTGAGCATTTGCACAATTTAAAAAAAAATACAATCAATACATATGAAAAATGCAATTAATACATACTAAAAAAACTTTTGTGCCCCTAACAGATTCTAATTTTCTAAATAGTTAAATGCTTACACAAGAGATAGCTTGCAATTAATGAATAGAGTTATTATAAGCAAACAAGAGTAAATATTCCTTGGAATTAGTAAAATGTTAAGTATTTTAAAACAAAAAATAACACCTAAAATATCATGTATTTTGAAAATCCTACAACTACTAGTATTTGGGAACGGAGGGAGTATCAAAATTTTAAATGTAGTTCCCTTGTCATATTTAAAGGCGTGATGTTCAAACATGAAGTTGTTGGTGATTTTAGTGTCATCAACGATTTTATGTAATTGGATTTACTAGAGACCAATGCGATCTCATATTAGGCTCGGATATGAGTAAGGGAAAGTGTGGAGTACACACTCATTTTGAGTCAAATATGTTTTCGACCACGATAAAGAAGCAGGGGTCAAGGGGGCTGCGCCCCTTTGCGGGGTCAAAGGGCAGCGCCCCTTGTTGGGGTCCCATATAAAGATTTCGTGTAACCCAGGCATTAAGGGGCGAAATACTTTATTCGGAAAGTGATTTAATCACAATTCGATCTATTATCCAGGATTATCAATTACCCTAACCTAAATTCTCTAACAAAAGTTTTGACAAGATTAGCTAAGTCAGCGCCATTTTAAAAACACTACTCTTTTTTGTTATTCTTTCTCTTTTCCGTAGAAGAAAATAGCAAATGGTTTTGAGACTAAGAGTATTTTATTATTGTTATTCGGACAGAATATATATAGAATGATAAATAATACATGGGCAATGTTACGGGCACAAAAGAAGTCTACAAAATGATGAATACAAAATGTAGTGGCGATATTTTATTTGTTGCATTAATTGTGGACCCACCATACTCTAATTAAAAGCACAAATAAAATTTTGACACATCATTTTGTGAGATTTTTTTTTTTACTTTCTATTTACCCATAATACGTTTAAGTTGTTTCAGTCGTTAAAATTATGCAGTGTTTTTTTTTTTTTTTTTTTAAGTGAATGTGAACCCCTAGATGGGTAGGAAGATAATGAGAAATGCCTACCAAAATTCACAAATCCTATAATAATTTGTTAAAAATTTCCTAATACAGTTTATATGTGACCTAATTACAACCACACTTATGAACCCTATATATACTCCCTCCGTCTCAACTCACTTGAAACTTATTTCTATTTTTGTCTGTCTCACCTCACTTGACCTCCCTAAAATAGCTAACTTTTAATAATTTTATATTAAATCTACCCCACCACTCATTCTCACTCTTCATTTTCCACCACTCAATTTATTCAACCAATACTACTTTTTACCTCACTCATTCTCTCTTTTTATTTTCTACCAGATTATTTATTTATTTATTATTTTTTTCTTAATTATTGTGCCCACCTCTTAAGTTTCAAGTGAGGCGTGACGGCAACAGAACCTCAAGTTTTGGTGATGGGATAGGCTGCCAATTCCTTCTATATAAACCTTCAACCTTGTACCTCGAACCCGAAATCTTTTGTTTGTTTAAACAGTCAGAGCCTGGACGAGAACATTAAAAATGCTATTTCACTTTCATATTCAACACTTCAAGTTAAGAGGTTTGGTTATCTGACTCTTGCTATGGTGCATAAAATCATACCTTTAACAAAAATGAACTTTGACCAAACCTGTTGTCAATCTAATTATCACAATAAAATTCTAAAATGTGTTATTTATAGATCACTTAATGATTAATAAATTACAATTTTTAGAATTTTACTAGAATGATTAGATCGACACCAATGTTTGGTCAAAGTTTAATTTTATTGACTATAAAAATCAAAATAAGACTATCTTTCTAAGATTTCTAAGACAGAGGGAGTAGTAATTAAAACTACAAGGCTTTTTTAAAAAATAAAAAAATAAGAAAATGGTTGACATTTTTATGGGGAAAAAGAACATAGAGATTATCAGAAAGAGCCTAGAGTTTTCTAAAATGACCAAGCCTTTACAAAAAGGTTCTGCATGTGGCCTTGACTGGTGTGAGAGAAATTGTTTTTTTGTTCTTTTTCTAATTTTTGGCAACAGACTTGGCACATGGAAGAAAATAGTCCTCTATCTCAAAATGTTTCCAATTTTTTTTCATTATTATGAATAAATTTTGAGTAATAACATTATATTAATTTAATTATGTTTATAAAAAATAGTTTTTTTATTGATACACTATCAATAATAAATTTTAAATTTTTATTAAGATAACTAAATTAACCTAAAACAAACTATTGATCGGAGTTCATTCGTAATACTCCCTCCGTACCAGAAAGATAGTCTACATTTTTTCGTTGTTACTACGAGGGAACTTTGAGCAGTTATAAATGCTACTTATAATTATGTTAATGAGAATCTAAAAACTAATATTAACAGTATTTATAATGGTGTATCAAGAACAATTTCAAAAATTTCATTAGAATAATTAAAAGTAGCCTTAATTATTACTCAAAGTTCCTTCGTAAAACCCATCAAAATAGGAGGACTATCATTCTGAGACAGAGGGGGTAATAAAAAATAATATTTGAAACAACATTTTAAGATGGAGACATTAATAAAGAAAATATTTAAGGGGAGTCAAATGAGAAGATGAATAGAACAATTGGTGGGCACTGAGAATAAAAAAATGAGTTCGAAACCAAAAATTTATGGCCATTTTTAGAGAGACCATGATACAACAAATTGTGTAACTTGGACATTATATTCTTTTACAAATATATTTTTCATACCTAAAATCCATGTTCTTTGACAGAACATAATTACGTTATTTTAAGTGAATTTGGGGGTCCCTTCTTCTCACTCTAACCATTACAAAAATCATTTTGATTACCCAAAGTAATGGGCATATATAACGGAGAAAAAATAAATCAACGTTTGCATGTGAGGGTGTGGCCATGAAATGATTTGTTAATCTATTTACTTAACTTAGAGTTGTTATTAAATTAATTATAACACTCACATTTAAATATTATTTATGCAATATTCTGATTTTTGTTATTGATTTAATTTACTACTATAAGAAATTAAAAACAGTCTTTATAATTATAAGGGTAAAATGTCGACTGTAAAAATGATGCAGCGGAAGACAACCTAGATCAACCACAACAGAAGATCTAGCATAAAACAGAAGGAATGAAACATTCAACAGGCCAATAATGGCTTCTAGGGTTAAAACCCACAAAGTTGCAAAGCAAACTTTAAAATTAATTAATCAAAACATGTTCAACAATGAATAGAAAGAAAGTATTTAAACCTAGCAACTACTAAAACCCTAAAGTAATTAAACAAAATACCAAAATTGTCCCAAACAAAATAACAAAAGAAAAGTAGTTCTGCGCAAAACAATCTCTGCCGAAGTGCCGGGCACGGTCGTGCTCTAGAATGAGCACAATCGTGCCATTCCAGTCGCAGCATCCGTCTTTTCCACCCATTTCATGCACGGTCGAGCTTTGTTCCTCGCACAGCCATGCCGGATTGGTCCGGGTGGGTCGCTTCTGTGGTCCGGGCGGATCCTTGCTGCAGATTCACGATTCCATCCATGTACTACATCATACACCCCCACTTTAAAATGATTCGTCTCCGAATCATGTACCAGAAAAGAACCACGCCGTCTGGGAGTAGGCAGCTTGTACTTGGCACGGGAAATCGCATGGGTTGGATGTCGCTCTACAAGAACTGGCGGAACTCGAGCTGCAGCCCTTCGCTTAGCTCTCTGTGCTGCAGCAGCTAAACCAATCGCCAGAGCAGTACCTGAAATAAATGATTTTGCAGCACACAAGGAAATAATTCATTTCCCTTTATCAACGCCAGGACGAACCTCTTTTTCTTTCAACGGGCATAGATGAATTTTGACCCCCTCCTTCACAAATCTAATAACATTAGTACGCCCATTATGAGTAGAATCAACATCATAATGCCAAGGACGCCCAAGCAACAACTGGCACACACTCAAATCAACCACATCACAAATAGCCACATCCTTATAATTACCAATAGAAAAAGGAACGACACATTGTTCAGTTACCTTTATTTTACCGGTAGCATTAATCCATCCCACATGATATGGAGTTGGATGTTTCTTAACCTCCAGTTTTAATTTATCCACCGTCCCCCTAGCAATTAAATTATCACAGCTCCCAATATCCACAATGATTTTTACCTTGTTATCCGCTATAAGCCCAATAGTGCGAAAAATACCATGTCTGTTAGGAGGTTCATCGACCGCTGGAGTTGTCAAGGTCACTTTATTACACACAAGTGCCTCATGGTCACCCTCATCACTTTCCTCATTCGGGTCTACCCAAATTTCCTGAACGACATCATCGTCTTCCTTTTCTGCTAGATTAACGTGCCCCCGATTAAGGCAATTATTGGACAAATGTCCAGGTTGCCCACAACGAAAACATTTATTACCAAAATTCTTGGCATAAGGATTGGGATTTTGACGCCCAGTAGCAGGATTAGTACCCCTCCCCACTGGTTGAGTCGGAACAGTATCCTGTTTCTCATTAGTGGATTTAGAGCATGTGGACTGTTCGGTTTCAACTATTGGGGATTTAGACCTCAAAGATTGTCCAATATGAGTGGGTTGATGGGACTTAAAAATTGGGCTAGATTGGTTGTGTTCAACAGTTTTAGCACGAGATATGGCCCCATCAAGGGTTTGAACAGGATACAATTGAACTTGAGATTGAATACTAGGGCGAAGACCATTCACATACCTCATTGTCTGTTGTGCTTCTGACTCACCCAAATCATTACGAGCAGAAAGTGTATGAAAATTGTGCGTGTACTGATCGTCAGTCCGATTGTCCTGCTTGCATACGAGGAACTTCTGATAAATTAACTGCTCAAAATCTGCAGGAAAAAATCGCTGTTTCAGGGCTATCTTCATAGGCCCCCATGTGTGAACCGGTAATTTATGCTGCCTTCGCCGGTTGTTATTGAACTGCTCCCACCATGCAGATCCCCCACCGCGAAGCTTGTAGGCCACATACTGCACTTTCTTCTCGTCCGGAATATTCATTAACTCAAAATACTTTTCCACCTCGGACAGCCAATTTGTAAAATCCTCCATGTCGAGCTCACCCGTGAAAAAGGGTAGATCAACTTTAATTTTCGGAGACTGATCCACGGGTGCAGCGATAGAATCATCTTCACCCTCTGAATCTGAATCCTCTCCTCCGGATGGCGGATTACGGTTGTTTTGACCGTTTCCCATAGGAGCTGCATTAGCCCTTGCGACCATCAACCTGCAAACCCTTTAAAACCTTAACAAGATCCGCGTGACGAGCTGCAGCCTGTTCTTCACGCTGACGGTCTCGTGCTTCAGCTTGTTGGTGTCTTTCTTCGGCTGCTCGATCCATACGATCAAGGATTGCAAGAACAGGGTCGTTGTTGTTTCCGTCGCCGTTCACCATCTTCTTTGGATCTCACCTTACTGATACCAATTGATGCAGCGGAATACAACCTAGATCAACCACAACAGAAAATCTAGCATAAAACAGAAGGAATGAAACCTTCAACAAGCCAACAATGGCTTCTAGGGTTAAAACTCATAAAGTTGCAAAGCAAACTTTAAAATTAATTAATCAAAACATGTTCAACAATGAAAAGAAAGAGAGTATTTAAACCTAGCAACTACTAAAACCCTAACCCTAAAGTAATTAAACAAAATACCAAAATTGTCCCAAACAAAATAACAAAAGAAAAGTAGTTCGGCGCAAAACAATCTCTGCCGAAGTGCCGGGCACGGTTGTTGTTGGTCCCAAAGACACAACAAGGGTATGAAAAGAGGCTAGAGGGGGGGTGAATAGCCTATTAAAATTTCAACCCTTTTTCAAATTCAACCAAGTGCTTACTCTGGAATATGCGGTCAAGTTAAAACCACACGGTCAAGAGGTAATATGCACAGCGGAAGTTTTCGTTAGAAATGGGAAAGGTTGGTTTTGACTAAAATCTCTAAGTAGGAATACCAGTACTCACGGTCAACCAGGTAGCGGTCGAGTGAGTCCGGTTGAGGGTGAAGTGCGGTCAAGAGATTGCGGTCAAGAGGTTGAGATTGAAAGTTGTTGTCTTGGAAGTTTTGGCAAAAGATAAGTTAGTCAGATTTTAACTTAGGCAATGTGGAGAACAAACAAACGCAATTCTCAGCAAGTTATTAAATCTGAAAGATCAAAACACTAAACGACAAACAAAGTTAATATGAACAATGAAGAACAAGATGAACAATACTTGAAAGTAAATTTGCAGAAAGGTAAAACGACACAAGTATTTGGAAAGGTTCGATCTGTTAAAAATATCTACGTCCTTTACCAAGATGGTCAGTCTTGGATTTTGAATGGAGGTATATATTGATTCTTGAGTGTACAGATTACAGAGATGAAGTATTGAATCAACACCTACTTTCTATGAAGAACAAATCCTAGACTTAGACCAGTGTATCCCTTTTGATTCAATCTAAGTGATTGATCAATTGGGGTGAGTGTGTGTAAGAATCTGAAGCTCTTTGAAATCTATATGATTTAGAGCCTAAAGAATCTTATGTGTTACAATGCTTGAGATGACTTGAATGTTGCTGGAGATCTTTGAAGGTTTGAAGGTGAGTTCTTTGAAGATTCAAAGGATTCTGGAAATTTTGAGTATGATCTTCAATCACCAAGTATTTCAACAGCAATTTCTCTCTTAGAATCTCAGCTTGGTTCAATGAAGAACTTAAGGGCTATTTATAGCCTTGAATGAGAAAATAGCTGTTGGATTTACTTGGGCTCCAAGTTGAAGGACAATGAGCTGTTGAATTCTGATTGGAGCTCAATCTGAGTTTGTCCTTTTCGCAGATAAGAGGTGGTCCCACTTAGATGAATTTCAAATTTGAATTACTTGGGATCCAAGTTCTGCAACGTTCTAAACTAACCATAGTTTGATACAAGTGACCATGGTTAAGTTTGAACATACTTGGGTTCTTGAACTTCTGCTCATCTGCGGTCAAGACTTGCGGTCGAAGCTCTTGCGGTCAATATGCCTAAGGGCATCTGCGGTCGAGGGGTCAAATGTGACCTGTCAAGATATGCCACAAAGCTTCACGGTCACTGACTTCCGGTCAAGTGATTCACGGTCCAGTGGTCTTCCACAGTCAGGTGGTCTACCACGGTCAAGTGAATTCACGGTCGAGGTCTTGACCACTAAAATTCCAGACTTAGAAAATTTTCAGCCTATCATTCTAAAGCCTATACTATCAAAGTGGACTATTCTAAAAATGAAGTTTAACACTTTTTACAATATATCCTAAAGTCCACAATAGATCAAATTAGGTTATGGGATCAATCAAATCTAGGTAATAGGAGTGGTTTATAATAAGCATACCCAACAATCTCCCCCTATTTGATTGAGACCATTACCTACTATAACAAAGGCTAATTCATTGTACTTGGTAATAACATGTTTTTAAGAAAATAATATTTTATTAATTTCATGCCCCAAGTCAATGCACACTCTAAGCCAGTGTCATAGATTTCTATCAGCCTAAAAAGATAAAAAGATACTAATCCTAGCAAGATAGACATATAAGGCTTGACTGCATTTTTAGAGAAAATAACAATAAGTATGCAAATGCATCAAACAAACATTCAAAAGGCACTCCACAAGAATATAATCATTAAGGTGAGGAGTGCAGACAAAAGAGATTAAAGTTTTACATACCCAAATAAAACAAACAGAAATAAAAATTGTTTAGACAAACATCAACAAATTGTTTCAAAGACCACACACGGTCAGTTCAAATGGTGGGATTAACCAAGATATGGATCTCCTTTAAAATAGCAAAGATTAGTTGAGAGGCCAACTCCAGGTATGATGATGGGGTCTTTGAGATCATTGATTTCGAGGAAGTCCATGTTCACGGTTGGAAATTCAAAGCTATCTTCACCTTCATCTTCATCAGCAGCAAGTCTGTTCCCATGTCCGGTCGCTTGATTTTGAGATGAGGAGCCTTGAGATCCAGCAATGCTATCCACGGTCAATTGAAGAGTTGAAATTTTGTTAATAACTTCCTGCACATTTGTGTTAGCAATTTCATAAACCCTATCAATTTTGGAAGTTTGACCTTCAAGCCGTTGGGTGTGGACTTGCATAGCTTGCTTCATAGCTTCTATCTTAGGCGTGAACTTTTCCGCGACCGATAATAAACCAACAGAAACACTTGCGTTGATTTCCGCTTTGAGAGAGGTCTTGACCTTATCCATTTTTTCAAAAAGAAAATTTTTGTTGCCCGTCATCACCTTTGACATTTCTTTACCAGCTACATCAATTGTTTTGACCAGTGAACGGTCAATGGAATTGGATTGAGCCTTGAGTTCCTCTTTAAGATCAGCACGGGTGAGAGAAGCGGTAGAAGTAGATGCGGTCAAGGCAATGTTGGGATTCACGGTAGCTAGGCTTTCAAGGATAGCCTTTGTTATGTTCTGACTCTCCCCCTTAATGGTCTCAACAACAGAAGTCTTGAGCTGATCAACCTCATTCTGCAACTTAATCTGGTTTGCAGCAAGCTTAGCAATCTCACCTTGAGTATCAAGGTTGATTTGAGTCAAGAACTCAATAGCAGTTAAAATGTGAGCCATTTGATCGACCGTACCAGAGGCGGTCGGTGGAGCTTGAGTAGACTGAGGGGGCGAGGGAGCAGGAGACTTGGTTAATACATCATCATGGTCACTGGGTACACGGTCGCCATCTTGACCGTGACCCTGAAGCTCAACATCAGTGGACTTGCCTTGTTCAGCGGTCGCTTCAACAGGTCGCACTTGATCATCATCACTAAAATCAGGACTGTCTATATTCACAATTTTCTCAACATGTTCAGCATCACCACTTTCAATATCTTGATTACCAGATTCACCACTTGATTCTACCAACTCCACATCATCTGGTTCGTCAACTAAGTTAAGAGTGTGCTTTGCTCTTTGTCGTTGCGGTTGAGTAGGAGGGACATCAATCTCCTCATCACGGTCGCCTTGCATAGGTGAACCGGATGGAGTGAAGATAGGAGATGCGGTCGACGGAGGCGGTTGAGATACCTTGGTTTTCTTTGAGGTTTGGATGGGACTAAGAGAGAGATCCCTTTTCTTGGATTTCTCCCCCTGAGATGGAACGGGGAGTGTAGAAGACTTGGTTTTGAAGGATTTGGATGGTGCGGTTGGAGAGGGCACGGTAGGCTTGGAGACGGTTGATTTGGAGGGAGGAACGGTTGACTTTACTTTGATAGGAACGGTAGATGGAATACTAGAAGGGGGCTTGACTGATGAGGGTTCTTTAATAATCACTCCGATCAGCGGTCTGGGTTTGGAAGGAGCGGTCGATGCACTAGCAATTCCTTTGCCTTTGACCCTTCTAGACACTTGTTCCTCAGCTTCTTCATCATCCTCTTCATCATCATGAACAGATGAGGACTTTCCAGGAGCATCAAGCCCTAATGCTAATCTAGCAGCCTTGGTGAAGTTAGGAGGGATGTATTTTTCCCTTTTATGCTCAGGTTCACGGTTTCTGTACTCTTGATACTGAACATCACCAAACCTGTTACGGTAGGTGGATCTCATAGTCTTGATGTCAAAGACCTTGGATAATGAGATAGTCACACTAGCATCTTTGTCCCTGTTGATTTCCCTTCGAACTTCAGGGATGAATTTGAATAGGAGGGAAAGGAACCTGGTGTTTTTCTTGTACTTGGTGATGGCCTGATCAGATAGTTGCTTCTTGTAATCATAAATGTGGTCCAACAAAAGTCCATACAGGATCTTGGGCCAGTTCAATGTTCGACCGAGATAGATTGCGGTTGATAGCTTCCATTGGGTAGAGTTGAAGTTTCCATGATTGCCACTTTTTCAAAGAAGACCATGGCCAACCAGATGACCAATATAGTACATCACTTCAGGAAATGTCTTGCGGTAGGGCTTGCAGACATCAGTGGATCCAATCAATCTCATTGCTAGACCATCATACTCCTCATCAGTTAGGGAGATAGGGGCCTCAGTGTCGATGTCAAGGCCAAGTGTGGCAGCAATGTCGGTGTAATCAACCTCAACTTTGTGACCGTAAACTTCAGCTTCAATCCAATTGAGCGGTCTGTTTTGATCATCTCTCCCTTTGATTTCTTTTGCTGTGGAGTAGAATTCCCCGACTGCGGCAAGGTAGTGATCAGGTTGATTCATGGTGAAGTAGTGAAGTATGCCAGATTTCTTCATTCTTTTTATCAAATGCCTCCCAATAACATCCTTTTGGAGGTCTTCATAGTCAATAACGCAGCCAGGAATAAATGATTGCTCCTCCTAAAACAATTAGAAGTTAGTAACACTGGTGCGGTCAACCGGTATGCGGTCGAATGACCAAGAGGATGCGGTCGTCATGCATACGGTAGACAGAAATGGCGGTAGGCGAAAACACTTAGAAATATTTCAATGACAATTCTAAAAACACGCACAAACACCATATTACTATGTGTAAATGAATTTAAGGATCAAAAAGTGATGCACTCAAGAACATGAAGAACACCATAAGAACACGAAGAACACTGTTCATATCAGAAACCCAGAAAGCGATTTAGGGCACGAAAATCCATAAAAATTATACCAAAATGAACACAGAAACCGATTAAACATGAAAATATCATCAATTTTAACATCAAAAGCCCGATAAACTCAGAATATGAAAGGGCATTTAACCAAAAAAACTTCAAAAACATTTATGGCATAACTAGATATAACAAGCCAAATATGAATCTAAGCATGTTAGAGAACTCGAAATCATCAAAGTAACAAGTTATAAGCATAATCAGAACCAAAATAACCCAGGAATATAAAGAATTTAGACAAACATATCAAATGGGTTTAACCCGCCAAAACATAGAACTCAAAAATGTAAAGTTTTGGGTCAAGAAATCATACCATTGTGTCTTCAGAGATTTGTTCTTGTGATTTCTTAGAAGATTTCGTTGGTTGTGTTGATTTTGGTGCCATTTATAGACGAAAGTGAGAGTGAAAAAATGAAGGAATGGAGAGAGGATGAACTGGGTTTAGAGAGAGAAAGTAGAGAGAGACAGTGAGTAGAGATAGAGTGAAGAAAAGGGGGTTTCTGATAAAAATGCAGAGGGGTGGAGTTGAGGGGTAGTGGAACGGTTTTATGCAGAAAGTAGTGGGAGGTTAACTCTGCAAAAACTCAGAGATTTGACTAGTAATGTCCTTTCACCATAAATGCATGGATAGTGACGGCGGACATAAATAAGGGAATAAAATTAATTGCAAATGATTTGAATTAAATGAAAACGAGGGAAAAGAGGGAATTACAAAATTACCCCTTTGGATGACTAGGAGGATCCTAAAAATTGCTAAGTTAGAAACACTTACCTGGTCACCAAACTTTTGCGGTCAGGTTCTTGACCGTGAGTATTTGCGGTCAAGAATGTTACCTTGGCCTATGTATGCTTCTTTAAAGCAGTGAACGAATATCATCATTTTCCCATGCGGTCGGCTTCTTTAAAGCCTGAACAAATTGCATCTTTGTATGCGGTTAATGGGGCGGTTGGCATATGAGCGGTCGACGTTTATGCGGTCAGCATTGATGAGGTCAGTAAGCTGATAGATTTTGATGCTTCGACCGGAATTACTTGACCGGTGAGATGGTAATCGACCGTGATTGCTTTACCGGTAAGGGTGTTGACCGTGACCTACTTGTTTTTGAACTTGGATAAAACATAAGACATTAGCACAATCAAAGTATATGGACAAGTAATTAAAGTTCTAGCATACCCATCTCTCCTCTAAGATACCTAAATCTCTTGGAATCCAGAGCCTTGGTGAGAATATCTGCAATTTGATTGTCAGTACTCACATACTCTAGATGGATATTACCCTTTTCCACATGATCCTTGAGAAAGTGGTATTTGATATCAATGTGTTTGGTTTTTGAATGCATGACAGGGTTGTTGGAGACAGCAATGGTAGATGTATTGTCACAAAAGATTGGACAATTTTCTTCGTTGATTCCGTAGTCAACCAATTGTTGCTTCATCCAGAGCACTTGGCAGCAGCAGCTTCCAGCAGCTATATATTCAGCTTCTGTGGTAGATACAGAGACTGAGGCTTGTTTCTTGCTTGCCCATGAAACGAGTCGATTTCCAAGGAAATGACAAGTTCCACTTGTGCTTTTCCTGTCGATGGTACATGCTGCATAATCTGCATCTGAGTAACCTATAAGATCAAAATTTGAATCTTTGGAGTACCAAAGTCCAAGGTTAATAGTCCCAGATAGATATCGAATAATACGTTTAACAGCAATAAGATGTGCTTCTCTAGGATCAGCTTGATAACGTGCACAAACGCAAACACTAAACATGATATCTGGCCTACTAGCAGTTAAGTATAGGAGAGAGCCAATCATACCTCGATACAAGGTTTGATCAACCTTCTTACCTTTCAAGTCTTTATCTAGCTTGTTACCAGTAGCCATAGGAGTGTCGTATGCCTTTGCATTTTCAAGTCCAAATTTCTTGATAAGATCCTTTGTGTACTTAGCTTGGTTGAGGAAGATGCCTTCAGCACATTGTTTAATTTGAAGTCCAAGGAAGAATGTCAATTCTCCCATCATGCTCATCTCAAATTTACTTTTCATGAGTTTCTCAAAACGCTTACACAACAATTCATTAGTAGAACCAAAAATAATATCATCTACATATATTTGAACTAATAAAGTATGATCATGATATTTAGCAATGAATAGAGTTGTGTCGATCTTACCACGCTTGAAGCCTTTCTCTAGGAGAAATTTAGATAGAGTATCATACCATGCACGTGGAGCTTGTTTGAGTCCATATAAAGCTTTACGGAGTTTGTAGACATGATTTGGAAATTTGGGGTCTTCAAATCCGGGTGGTTGAGCAACAAAGACTGTTTCTTGAAGTTCTCCGTTGAGAAATGCACTCTTCACATCCATTTGATATAGCTTGAATATTTTGTAAGAGGCATAAGCTAAGAATATCCTTATAGCTTCGAGTCTTGCAACGGGGGCAAATGTTTCATCATAATCAATGCCTTCTTCTTGTCTATATCCTTGTGAAACCAACCTAGCTTTGTTCCTTGTGATGCTTCCATTCTCATTCATCTTGTTTCGGAACACCCACTTTGTACCAATCACTCCTTGATCTTGTGGCCTTGGAACTAAGGTCCAAACTTTGCATCTTTCAAATTGGTTGAGCTCTTCTTGCATAGCAACAACCCAACTTGAGTCTTGGAGTGCTTCATCAACTTTCTTGGGTTCAACTTGAGATATAAATGCTGTAAGTGCATCGTAGTTTGATCTTCTTGTTCGAACACCAGAATGCAAGTCACCAATGATATTCTGAATTGGGTGATCTCTAACCTCACGAACTTCTTGAGGTATATCTGGTTGAGTTGATGGTGGTTGTAAGTCTTCTAATGGTACATCATTTGTGCCATCCCAATCGTAAGTAATTTGAGGGATAGGTTCTTCCATATTGATGGGTGTTTCAACTTCAACTCCATTTGAGGTAGCAGCAGATGTGGTAGTTTCTGGTGCTTCATATGAGGTAGATGGAGGTGCAGTTGAGGTAGATGGGTTTCCTTGAGTTGATTGATTTTGTGGTTGATTTGTACCTGTCTCATTAAGCTCAACAAAATCATCAGCAACATTTGGAGCCATTTGTGGCTCAAGGAGAGAATGTTCATCAAAAGTAACATGAACAGATTCAACTATCTTAAGAGTGGTTTTATTAAATACACGAAAAGCTTTTGAGTGTTTAGCATACCCAATAAATATACCTTCATCGGCCTTAGGAGCAAATTTACCTCGATGTTCTTTACCGTTGTAGAGTATGAAGCATTTGCATCCAAATATCTTGAAGTATGCTATGTTGGGGGTTCTTCCTCTCCAAAGTTCATAAGGAGTTTTGTTGTAGGTCTTGTTGATGAGGGATCTATTTTGAGTGAAGCATGCTGTGTTGACGGCTTCAGCCCAAAAGTATTGAGGTAGCTTTGCTTCAGCAATCATTGTCTTTCCAGCCTCTATCAACGTTCTGTTCTTCCTTTCCACAACACCATTTTGTTGTGGAACTCCAGCAGCAGAGAAGTTGTGGTCAATACCATGGTCATCACAGTACTGAGCTACACCGTTGTTCTTGAATTCTGTACCGTTGTCGGATCGAACACTAACGATGTCATCTTCTTTTTGTGTTTGGAGCTGTCTAAAGAGTGCGGTCAAAATGTCATAACAATCATCTTTGGAGCTCATCATCTCGACCCACGTATATCTTGAGTAGTCATCTACCACAACTAAGGAATATCTATTTCCTCCAATACTTGCGGTAGAAACAGGTCCATGTGAAGTAATTGCAAACATCTTAAAGTTGAAGGGGTCGTCTTGCTGGAGAAAGACGATTTTGGTTGTTTGCCTAGTTGACACGCTGTGCACTTCTCATCGTGGTGATCAGCTACTTTGGGTAGACCACGAACTAGATTTTCTCTACCAATCTTGGAGAGATACTTGAAGTTTAAGTGACTTAGTCTTTTATGCCACAGCCAACTATTCTCACTAACATTCTTTGCTACAAAGCAGAGATTAGAAGAAATGCAAGATGAATTAAAATCAACAACATAAACATTTTTCTTACGAATCCCTTTGAGCAAAGTGACGCCGGATATGCCATCTTTGATGAGACAGAAATTTGAAGTGAAGTGGCATTGCAATCCTTTGTCGCAGAACTGAGATATTGAGAGTAAATTGTGTTGTAGTCCAATAACTAGAGAGACTTCTTGGATGGTGATTTTTCCTTTACGAATGACTCCATATCCTATAGTCTTTCCTTTGTTATTATCTCCGAAGGTTACTAATGGCCCTTTTTCTTCACGGACATCTTCCAATAAGTTGATATCTCCGGTCATGTGTCTTGAACAGCCACTATCGAGATACCATAAGCTTGATTTATCCTTGGAATGTCCGGCCATTAAGCAGAGGACCTACAAAATAGACATTTAAGAACAAGGTCCCCTTTTTATTCTTTTGGGTCCAAAGGGTTAGCAACTTTTGACAACCCACACTTGCCTCACAGAAAGAGGGTTACTCTTTCTGGGATTGGGTGTGAATCTCAAAAGACATTCAGCAGCCTTGTGACCATAACCATCACACACAGAACAATGGTGGAAGCCACCCAACTGAGGGTTAACAAACTTCGTTGAAGTCTTGAGCACAACATTGTTTACTGGTATGAATGAGGTCTCCTTAACAAAGTTCATCCTCTTGAACTTTGTTGCCTTGCCGCCACTTGCGGTCGCCAGCTTCCTAGGTGCGGTCGACTGACCTCGCGGTAAGTACATGCGGTCGGGAGACTTAGCAATCTTGCTGGTGCTTGCCGCAGCAGCAGGTTCATCCATGGCAATACCTTTCAACTTTGCCTTGCCAGTTTGTTTCTTAGGGTAGACATAATTAAACACTAGTTTCTTCTTTGGTTCTTGTCCTACACCCTTTGAAACATGATGTTTAGCCTTCGACTCTTCCAAAGTTTGCTGGGTAAATTTCTCATCTCTTTCACAACAAGATGCACATTTAAGGTTGTCACTAGTTTGGAATCCCAAGCCTTCCTTATCACCACTAGACTTTTGGGATTCTAAGATTTGTTCCATAGTGACACGAGAATTGGTCCACTCATTTGTGATCCTTTTCAGGTCATTTATCTCAGCAACCAATTCTTCGTTTTTAACCTTAAATATAGCATTTTGTTCTTCTAAGAAACGGTTTCGATCAGTAAGAGGAGTCATACTCTTATCTGCTCCTTAAGGAGGGTGAGTTCAGATCTTAATAGAGATTTCTCCGTCTTAAGCTGGGAAATTTCTTTAGTTGAAAGTGCTAAAGCTTCCTTCATGCCAGAGAATTTACTAATTACCTGTTCAGCTTTTGCAAACATCTTTTCTTGTTCATCGGGGGAAATGTCAAATTTGACTTGTGGTGTGGTAGACAAAACTTCCTTCACTTTGGGGTTTAGTAAAGCCTTCTTTGCTGCACTCACATCACATCTTGAAAATAGAAGATCACCATTCTTTTGAACCGGAGTTAGGAATACCTTTTCTGCAAGTTCATCGGCCGTATAACTTATCCGTTTAGGTTTTGCATTTGGTGAGCGACGACTTTTATTATCATCCTCATCATCGGACAGAACGACCAAACAGATGTGACCTTCTTCAGAATCCTCATCGCTTTCATCAGAATCTGACTCTATCCAGGTAGCTAACTCTTTTGTGGTAGAGTCCTCTTCAGCAACCATCCCCTTTTGCTTTGAGTATCTTGGATTGAAGTTGCTTTTCTTTTTCATATACTCATACTTGGGAATTGGGCATTCTGATGCGAAATGACCGGGTTTCCTGCAATTAAAACAAACGAGATCCTCTTTCTTCTTGGAGAAGTTGAAGTTCTCTTTCTTCTTTGAAGGGCTGCTCCTTGAAAACCTTGTTGGAGCTTTGCTTGTTGATCCGGGTCTTGCTGTCTTTCTGAACTTTTGGAATCTTTTCACGAACATAGCAAAATCATCATCATCCATATCAAGTAAATCTGATGTGGAGATTTTTGGATCTTCTTCCTCGATCACTTCTTCCTTTTGAGCAACCAACGATAAGCTCTTTGTTTTTCCCTCCATTTCAGCAATGTTGTTAAGCTTGATATCAAAGACCTTGAGGTTGGCATAGAGGCTTCTGAGAGACATGTCATCTAGTAGCTTGGTATCTTCAAGAGTGTTTCCTTTGTGTAGATATTGCGAACCAAGAGCGGCAAGAAAATTAACATTGATTTCTTTCTTAGTAAGCTTCTTTCCGAGTGCTGTATAAGTACTCACGATCTCACAATAACGATCATAAGTGGCTCTTAGTGATTCACCGGGGATCTTAGCAAAGTTGTTGAATCTTCTTTAAATTGCAAACTTTTTGCTTTCCTTGCAAGCTTGATCTCCTTCGATGTAATATTCAATTGCATCCCAAAGTTCTTTTGCAGTAGAGCATTCCATGATCTGTCGACGCTGTGACGTACTCAAGGTACTTAAAAGTATGCTCTTTGCTTTCACATCCATTCCAACCAGTCTTTTCTCTTCATCGGTCCATTCAGCTTTTGGTTTCTTGATAGTCGGATTTGCACCATTGGTTTCTGGATCCGGATTAGCTTTCATTGGGAAGTATGGTCCAATGGTAAGACAATCACCAAGTTGCTCGTCCATGGAGTAGAACTGAGTTAGAATGCTGTGCTTCCATACGTCAAAATTATCTTCGTCGAACGCTGGAACGTGAGTGAAGTTAACCGTTGCCATAGTTTTCTGACTTGCCATTTTGAATCGGCACCCAAGCTGTTAAGCTTGAAAAACAGAAGTTTTATAAAGGTGTTTGCTCTGATACCACTTGTTGGTCCCAAAGACACAACAAGGGTATGAAAAGAGGCTAGAGGGGGGGGGGGTGAATAGCCTATTAAAATTTCAACCCTTTTTCAAATTCAACCAAGTGCTTACTCTTGAATATGCGGTCAAGTTAAAACCACACGGTCAAGAGGTAATATGCACAGCGGAAGTTTTCGTTAGAAATGGGAAAGGTTGGTTTTGACTAAAATCTCTAAGTAGGAATACCAGCACTCACGGTCAACCAGGTAGCGGTCGAGTGAGTCCGGTTGAGGGTGAAGTGCGGTCAAGAGATTGCGGTCAAGAGGTTGAGATTGAAAGTTGTTGTCTTGGAAGTTTTGGCAAAAGATAAGTTAGTCAGATTTTAACTTAGGCAATGTGGAGAACAAACAAACACAATTCTCAGCAAGTTATTAAATCTGAAAGATCAAAACAGTAAACGACAAACAAAGTTAATATGAACAATGAAGAACAAGATGAACAATACTTGAAAGTAAATTTGCAGAAAGGTAAAACGACACAAGTATTTGGAAAGGTTCGATCTGTTAAAAGATCTACGTCCTTTACCAAGATGGTCAGTCTTGGATTTTGAATGGAGGTATATATTGATTCTTGAGTGTACAGATTACAGAGATGAAGTATTGAATCAACACCTACTTTCTATGAAGAACAAATCCTAGACTTAGACCAGTGTATCCCTTTTGATTCAATCTGAGTGATTGATCAATTGGGGTGAGTGTGTGTAAGAATCTGAAGCTCTTTGAAATCTATATGATTTAGAGCCTAAAGAATCTTATGTGTTACAATGCTTGAGATGACTTGAATGTTGCTTGAGATCTTTGAAGGTTTGAAGGTGAGTTCTTTGAAGATTCAAAGGATTCTGGAAATTTTGAGTATGATCTTCAATCACCAAGTATTTCAACAGCAATTTCTCTCTTAGAATCTCAGCTTGGTTCAATGAAGAACTTAAGGGCTATTTATAGCCTTGAATGAGAAAATAGCTGTTGGATTTACTTGGGCTCCAAGTTGAAGGACAATGAGCTGTTGAATTCTGATTGGAGCTCAATCTGAGTTTGTCCTTTTCGCAGATAAGAGGTGGTCCCACTTAGATGAATTTCAAATTTGAATTACTTGGGATCCAAGTTCTGCAACGTTCTAAACTAACCATAGTTTGATACAAGTGACCATGGTTAAGTTTGAACATACTTGGGTTCTTGAACTTCTGCTCATCTGCGGTCAAGACTTGCGGTCGAAGCTCTTGCGGTCAATATGCCTAAGGGCATCTGCGGTCGAGGGGTCAAATGTGACCTGTCAAGATATGCCACAAAGCTTCACGGTCACTGACTTCCGGTCAAGTGATTCACGGTCCAGTGGTCTTCCACAGTCAGGTGGTCTACCACGGTCAAGTGAATTCACGGTCGAGGTCTTGACCACTAAAATTCCAGACTTAGAAAATTTTCAGCCTATCATTCTAAAGCCTATACTATCAAAGTGGACTATTCTAAAAATGAAGTTTAACACTTTTTACAATATATCCTAAAGTCCACAAAAGATCAAATTAGGTTTTGGGATCAATCAAATCTAGGTAATAGGAGTGGTTTATAATAAGCATACCCAACAGTCGTGCTCTAGAATGAGCACGATCGTGCCATTCCAGTCGCAACATCCGTCTTTTTCACCCATTTCATGCACGGTAGAGCTTTGTTCCTCGCACGGCCGTGCCGGATTGGTCCGGGCGGGTCGCTTCTGTGGTCCGGGCGGATCCTTGCTGGAGATTCACGATTCCATCCATGTTCTACATCATAAAAAAGTGGTCATTGAGACATTGAGACGAACCCAAACTAGGAGAGACGAGGGAAATTTGATGAAACTTTTTTTTTTCCGAGAGATTGATGAAATGGAAGGTAGTGAAGTTGGTACAAACAAAATAAAAATAAATAAGCTAATCTCCACCTCTAAATAAGCAGTTGAAATTAAATCCATCAATTTTGTAAAATCACTAGTCTCCAATATAAGTTCAAAATATATTTAACTCCTAAATTAAAATTAGAGCTTTATAAAATTATAAGCCAAAGTTATTTATTAACATATTTTTTTAGAGTTTTGATATGTTGGAATGGATATCCCATTCAAAAAGGAGAAAGAAAAGTGGAAAAGTGGAAATTGACAGGAGGTGCGGCCGAACTCATCGGCCGAACCTAGGGTGAATTTCCAAAGCTGAATTCCGACGTTAATTGAGTTCAAGGGCGTTATGGGTAGGGTTTGGATGAACACCCCCCCCCCCTTGGACGGGAAAAATTGATATTTTTCGGTTCTTTTCAGGATTTCTTTTCTGTCTAGGTTTTGGATTTATTCTAGGTTGAGTATATAAGCAGGGTTTCGCCCCCAAACTCATTGTAACTCCATATTAACATATTATACTGCAAGATCCTGGCTTGGTAGTACCCCCAGACGTAGTCAAAAATATTGACGAAATAGGTAAACAATTTTTTTGTTTTCTTTTACTGTTTTTGCTTTAATTATTCGTTCTTCATTGTTGGGTTCACAATTTATTTTTGCGATCTGCTTGGTTTAGAGGGACTATACCACAACAACTGGTATCAGAGCTCTGGTTATATACGAGCCAATTGTTTCAAGCAGTCAAGAATGGGCAAGGATAAACAAGCGGTGGAAAAGTTCGATGGGTCTTACGCGTTTTGGAGGATGCAGATAGAAGATCTCTTGTACGGTAAGGATCTCTATAAACTTCTATTAGGAGTCAAACCAGAAGGCGAAAAACAGAAAGATTGCGATATCCTGGATAGGAAACCCTAGGGGTGATTAGATCTACTTTGTCAAAGTGGATCGCTAAAACCACCAAGAAGCTCCTTGATTATCTTACTGAGAGATTTGAAACACCATTTCCTCTCTTATGGGCGGGGATGAGTAAACTCATTTCCCCTCTCAACAAGATTCGTCTCACCATGTGAGACTGTCTCACACAAGTCTTCTTCCTATAAGTTTGGAACGAAGGGAGTAGCTTAGACCCATTACTTGCTGGCATCAATAACATTCATAGACTTTTGGGTATACTAACGGAAAATTAAGTGGATCCAAAAGGTTTATGTTTTGTGGGTTTATTAGGTCTGAATTTAAGGTCTCGGGGCATACAACCACATTATTTTTTAATTAAAGATAAATTATACTAGCAATCAAATTAGAATAGCTATATACTTTTGATTTATGTTTTTTTTTTAAATATTTTTTTAAGGTGGTCTATTCAAGAGTTAGGCTCCGTTTGTTTTGTGTAAAATACCTTCCGAAAAACATTTTTTCTATTTTTCGGTATTTGTTAAGCACTGGAAAATGGGGAAAATATTTTCTGTAAAATGGTTTTCCCACATTTATAAGTAAAATGACTTACAGATTTTTACTCCGTAAGCCATTTTCTAGAAAATTTTAACTCCCTCACTCACACACCCAACTCCACATAAAACCACACGCTATCCATTCCACCTCCAACACCATCCTCCAACCTTACCTTCCTTCCCCCACTCCCCCAAAATAAAAAATAATTTTCTAACAACTCCCCACCCCTGTCTCGCCCCGATCCCCCCACCTTTAAACCCCCCCCCCCCCCACACACACCACCCATCCCACCCCAACCCCCAGTCAAATTCTTTCCCATATTACTTTTTTTTCTCATAATTTTTTTTTTCATATTAATTTTTTTTTCTCATATGAAAATATTTTCTGAAAAAACATTTTCCTTAGATTTACCAAACAAACAACCGAAAAGATGTTTATGTCATTTTCCGGAAAACATTTTCATTTTCCGGAAAATCAATTTGCAGAAGTTATTTTACGCGAAACAAATGAAGCCGGTCTTACCATCCGCCATTTCTTTGAAAACATTTATTGCTCTATGACTAAAATATTTACTAGTTATCAAAATTAAAAAGATAATTTTATATTGGTGTTATGAAAAAATATATTTTCACAAAACATAATAATTAGTGAAAAACTGGGAAAAAACGGTTTTTCCTTAAGCAAGCGTAAAACGTGTTTTTAAATTTTGCGCGGTGGCATTTTTGTAATTAACGTGAAGTTGTTTGACGTTGATCGGAAGTGCCAGCGATAGTGTAAAAAAGTGTCAGCACATGTACACTGGCACTTATTGACACTAACACTGGCAGTTTTTAATAAGTGCCAGTATCAATGTTAAAAAGTGCCAGTGTAATGGCTGGCACATATTAACACTACCACTGGCACTTTTAATAAGTGTCAGTATCAATGTAAAAAAGTGTCAGTGTACTCACTGGTAATTTTTAACATCACCACTGGCACTTAACAAAAGTGTTAGTTTCATGTTTATAAAACGTCAGTATGAAATCACTGGCTATTTCTAATATTAACACTGGGCATTTATTATGGTTGTCAGTATTTACGAAAATGTCACCCCTTGTTTTTGAATAATAATGCCTGCGTCTTTGAAAAACACGTTTTTCTTTTGCTTAAGGAAAAACTTCCTAAGACTCACTCTAATAATTATCCTCAAAGAAAAAAAAACAAATAATCCTCCGTTTCGCAAAACATGTCGTTTTAGGTGTTCATTTTTGTTCCAAAATATTTGACACTTTTCAATTATCTAGGAAGTTTTACCATTACTTACCAATTATACCCTTATTTAATAATTGATACACCCTTTGTAAATGCATTTAATTACTTAGGTAAATGAATTGTTATAGGGGTGTTTGAGTCTTTCTTACATGTAATAATTGTTTTTCTTAATTTAAGAGAACAAGGTTAAAACGTCAAGTATTATGAAACGGAGGAGTAAGAAAGACGGTTTGTTGTCGGCGGCGGTAGAGCAGCAAACTGAACAGTGGAGGGTGAGATGAAAATAAAATCCGCCGACCAGTAAGTGGGCTTTTTAACTTTTCAGGGTTTTGTGCAAAAAAAACGTCACTGAATCCACATGGCCGTATATGCCAGAACAAAAGCCGTAATGTGTTCGTATTTTTGGTCAAGCTCGCCGGCCCCACCAACACCACCAATCCAGGAAACCAGGCTGGTGGATCCCTCCAAAATAATTAAAATCGAGTAACTTATTAGTTTAAAAAAAAAAGAGAGATGGATTTAATACATGATAATTTCTTTGTATAGTTTACTTCCCTTTTAATTTTAAAATGACGGCCTCACGTGTGAGACCGTCTCTCATCCTACGACGGATTTTTATGAGCCGATCCACTCGTTTAAAGATTTTTATTTTTATTTTTTGCCTCCAGCTTATTTTTCCCTCTCATTTTTTGCCTCCAACTTTTTTCCCCCTCATTTTTTGCTCTCTAACAATTGTAACATTTTTAATAAAGGAACGTATCACCTTTTTTTTTCAAATGTAACATTTTTTATTTATAAATTTAACCATAATATTGTAGAAAATGGATTAATTATTACACAAGATTGACTGCAAAACTAATACTCCCTCTGTCCCGCCCGACTTAAGATTCTTGGTCAAGCAATTTATACTTTGACCAACAATTTGAACAAAAATAATTATCTTAATGAAAATCTAAAAATAGTTATTTAGTTTATTATTAATCGTGATACAATAACAAGTTTTAAATTTTTATTAGAACCATTATATTTTTCAAATATTTGGTTAAAGTATAAATTGTTTGACCAAGAATCCTAAGTCGGGTGGGACGAAGGGAGTATACATTTTATAATAAATGAATGTAACTTTTTTCCCAATTGTAGCAGTTTCTATTCTGAAATGTAACTATAGGTTTGCACAAAAAGGATAAAGGATAACATAAGATTTACTGTAAATACTACTGTTACATTTTATTATAAAAATTGTTACATTCATTTGTGAAAAAAAATTATTGGTAAAACACTTGCAAATTTATAAATTACAGGAGTTGAATGTAACAATTGAAATTCTCTAATGTAACATAGTAGTTTTGCAAAAAGTAAAAATAAAAAATTGTGATTTTTTATTGGTAAATCACTTAATGATTTATTAATTACAAAGGTTGAATGTAATAATTGAAATTCTGTAATGTACATGTTTGTTTTGCAAAAAATAAAATAAAAAATGAAATAGTTTGGTTGTTTGTTTGTTTTTTTAAAAAAAAAATAACAATTGAAATAACCGATTATATATACCTGAATTCTTACTATTTTATTTTAAAGAAAAAAAGTAACATTTTACTCTATTAAAACTGTTACATTCATCTATACAAATTATATCATATATATACCCTGTTACATTTCAATTATTCCTTTCTCTATCAAAAAACAATTAAACTATTTAATTTTTTATGCAAAACTATTGTTACATTTTACAATAAAATTGTTACTTTTTCAAGACTACACTGCTACATTTTAGTTGATGAATAGCTCAGTTTTTTTGTTTGTTAAAAAATATGATTTTAAAAAATAATTCAAAACCTTAACATGACGTATCTAGTTTGAGACATCTCGTCGAGACGAACACAACAGTATTTTCGCCGGGGGGAATCTAATTATTGAATTTAAAAGTTATTGAAAGTTTTTTTTAAGGCTCGCTACGTCGCATGCTAGGAGGATGCGTTGGGAAGGCGCGAATCTATGCGGGCGGGTAGGTCGGCGAATGAGGGGGTGGGTTGGCATGTGGGCGAGTGAGACCGCCGCACGGGAGTATTTGTCTTTTCAAAATTAATTTAAAGAAAAATAACTCTAAATTTTTTGCAAGTTAAAATGAGGGGTCAAATGCAAAAGATTACAAAAAAAAATTCCATAAAAAAGGGTAGAGCTGTCAACGTCGAATATGCACAGGGGCCCACCCGAGACGTGGTCTGCTACGTCATGATATTTTGAGCTACTACTACTGTAATATTTTCTACTCTCTCCGTCCCGAACTAAATTTTTAGTTTGTTTTTACACAAAGATTGAAAAAATATAAATATTATAAGTATGAAAAAAAAAAAAAAAAAAGAAGGAAAAAGTAAGAGAGAAAGAGTGAGTATGAAGTTTTTGTTATGAAAATGACAAGTGGATCTCATTATCTATTTTAGGTGATAAAGCAATTAAAAACTTTAGTTTGAGACAAAAAAAAGAAAGTAAGAATAGTATGTGACAGAGGGAGTATGTCTTAAAAAGTTAGTCTTTATTTTCGTTATTATTACAAATAAATAATTTTTGAGTAATTATTAAGATTATTATTAATTATCTTTATAAGAATCTAAAATTTGTCATTGTTGGTATTCACAAAAGTGTATCGGTAAAGTTAAAACCGTGTATGGGGAAGGAATATGGAGGAAAATAAAGTAAGTTTATTTCCTTGAATTTCCGAGTACATACATAATATATATACAAAGACTCTTTCTTGGAAACTAAGTCTAATCCCTAGAATTTTGCTAAGTCAAATATATCCTATCTATTTACATTCATATCAAATAGGTAACTAAAGATACACACAAGGAAACAAGATATTCCGAGATCCTTGAAGATCTCGGCTATCTAAACACTCCCCCCCCCCTCAAGTAGGAGCGTGTAAATCACAAACGTCCAACTTGCCTAGAAGATGTAGAAATTGTTGACTGCCCAATGCCTTAGTAAGAATATCCGCTACCTGCGAATTTGTATGAACGTAACCAGTTGTGATGACACTTGACTGGACATCATCGCGAACAAGATGACAGTCAGCTTCAATATGTTTGGTTCGCTCATGATGGACGGGATTTTGAGCCATATGCAATGCAGATTAACTATCACACAAAATAGTCATAGGAGCTGAATGAGAAATGCCGAACGAACCAAGCAAGCTACGAAGCCATTTTAATTCACATGTGACACTTGCCATAGAACGATATTCTGCCTAGGCCGATGATCGTGAAATAGTAGTCTGTTTCTTGGTTTTCCAAGAGATTGGAGAGTGACCCAAGAAAACAAAATAAGCGGTAAGAGAGCGCCGAGTAAGAGGACAACTTGCCCAATCAGAATCGCAATATGCTCGAAGATGAAAAGCAGAATCAGAGCGCAACAAAATACCTTGGCCCGGACGGTTCTTCAGATACCGAACAACATGTAGAGCGGCTGTCCAATGGGCCTTCTAGGGCCGAGTCATGAATTGTGCAAGAGTATTCACACTGTAGGATAGCTCCGGGCGAGTAATAGTAAGATAGATAAGGCGGCCCACAAGTCGCTAATAAAGCTTCAGGTTCTCGTAAATCAACATCTTCAGTCAAAGTCAAACGGTGATTCTGTTCAATAGGAGTAATGGCTGGTCGCGCTCCCAGAAGACCAGCCTCAGAGAGTATATCAAGCGCATATTTGCGCTGAGAGAGGAAAATGCCATCCGGATGTGTGGCGACTTCAAGCCCCAAGAAATATTTAAGACGCCCGAGATCTTTCATGTGAAAACAACGACTAGGATAGGCCTTGAAGCGGCTAATGGCAATCGAATCATCCCCACCAATAACCAAGTCATCAACATAGACGAGAACATGTATTTCAGCAGCGGAAGTCTTGAAAGAGAACAAAGAATAGTTGGAACATGATTGAACAAATCCATACCTCTTCAATGCCATAGAAAGTTTTGCAAACCAGCAACGAGGAGCTTGCCGAAGCCCGTATAATGATTTTTAAGTTTACAAACCTTCCCAGAAGACGAGTCCGGATGTCCCAAGGGTACCTTCATATACACATCTTCACTCAGATCACCGTGTAGAAAAGCATTGTGAACATCCATTTGATGAAGTTCCCATCCTTTAACCACAACAATGTTAAGAAAAACTCGTGCCGTAACCATTTTGATGGTGGGTGCAAATGTTTCCTTGAAATCAACACCTTCAACTTGTCTATTTCCCAAGATCACCAACCGAGCTTTACAACGCTCAATTGTCCCATCAGCATTGTACTTGATTTTATAGACCCATTTGTTACCAATCACCTTCTTATCAAGAGGAGCATCCACCAACTCCCATGTTCCATTCTGGTCAAGAGCATTAAGCTCTTTAGACATAGCCTCACGCCATTGAGGAAGCTTGACCGCCTCACTAAAATGTTTTGGCTCAACACCTGAGTCAATAGCAGCCAAAAAACAACGATGTGCAGACGGGAATTTAGTGCAATTGACAAAATGTGATAAGGGATATCGAGTACCTGAAGATTTGGATTGAGGAGATGGACGGGACGGGGGTGTAGCTTGAGTAATATGCGCCTGTGATTGTTCCAACTCATATTCAGAAGGTGGATATCTGGTAGAAGGAACCCTAACTCTCTGACCACGTCCCAAATTTTCTGGCTCAATCAATTCGGCAGTCTGTTCAAACGGTTCGGGCAACTGCGCTGGAACCTGTTCCGTCAACTGGTCAGTCAGTTGGTCGGAAACTATGTCAAGAACTTCATCAGCGGCTGGTATCTATTCTGTCACCTGTTCGGTCACTTGTGCAGTGGGTTGTGCAGTCAACTCCCCAGTCACATGTATATCGTCTTCACAATCCTCCGTATCATTGAAAGAACATAGAAAGATATCAGAATCCGTGTATGCTCCATCTTGATCAGCCCGACCGTGAGCAAAAGGGAACTCCTTTTCCACAAAAATAACATCCCGAGAAACTAGCAACTTATTTTCATCAAGATCATATACATACCATTCTTTCTTACCAAGCGGATATCCCAAGAACACACAACGCCTACTTCTACTTGCAAACTTATCATTATCACGCCGGGAATAATGGACATGACATAAAGACTCAAACACCCGAATATGAGAGTAAGAAGGAGGTTTCCCAAAAATAATTTCATAAGGTGTTTTCCCGTTTAACAATTTGGAGGGGGTTCGATTAATCAAATGCCCAGCCGCCAACACACACTCTCCCCAAAATTTGACCAGTAATTTTGCTTGAAACATTAAAGCACGAGACACATTTAAAATATGTCTATGCTTTCTTTCCACCCTTCCATTTTGTTGGGACGTACGAACACAAGTAGTGTGATGTTCAATTCCATGTTCAAGAAAATACTTGTCCAAACAAGTAAATTCTGTCCCATTATCACTCCTAATTTTCTTAACTTGTTTATTAAATTGCCGCTCCACCATGACAAGAAATTTTTTCAAAATCTGGGAAACATCACCCTTGGACTTAACCAAATAAACCCACACCGCACATGAACTATCATCCACAATGGTTAAAAAATAAACAGCACCACACAAAGCAGGTTTCCGATAATCACTCCAAATATCACAATGAATTAAATCGAAAATCTCATTAGAATTACTTCCACTAAGTAAAAATTTGTCCCTACTTTGTTTAGCCTTGCAACAAATCTCACAAACGTCTTTATTAATACTACTATGATTAATGAAAGGTAACAAACCCACTATCTTTCTTGACGGATGCCCGAGTCGTTGATGCCACAACTGAAAACTGCCAGATTCTCTAATGTTGCACACTTGCGTTGTCGGTGACTTCCTCAAGTAGTACAACCCCCCGTCCAGTTCACCCGCTCCAATCAAAATCTTCGAGACCCGGTCCCGTACAACACATTGTTTGTCAGAAAAATGCACCAAATAATCAGAATCTCAATGTAATTGAGAGACAGATAAGAGATTGCAGTTAAAAGTTGGGGCATATAGAATATTTTTTAAAACAAGATCCATGGCAATCTCAACGTTGCCTTCTTTCGTGGCTTTCATGTATCTCCCATTAGGCAGACCAATGTGATCCGCCTTAATATCATGAACATCACTGAGCAAATAGATGTCCCCTGTTATGTGTCGGTTGGCTCCACTGTCAACAAGACAACGTTTATCGTTCATCTTACCAGTTGCCTTACCAATTGTGCTGCCAGTTGTGCTGACAGTTGTCGGCACCTGTGTCTGCATAAAATTCTTGAAGTTGTTCCATTGACCTGCTGTGAATCCCAGCGCTCTAGCCTGATCTGGAACCCCTTCGATACTGACCTCTGCATTGTTGGATCTTGTGCTCGGCTTCCCTTGATCTTTTCTTCCCGAAAAGGGTTGGCTTCCGCCTCTTCCTTTTCCTGGTTTTCCACGCTGTTCTTCCCACCATTCTGGATATCCTATCAGCCTGAAGCACGAATCCACACCATGTCCTTTCTTCCTGCAGTGAGAGCAAGTGGCATTGCTCATATCCTTCTTTTCTGTCAATCCACCTGACGAGCCATCTGTGCTCACAACTGGTCTATCAATTGCCCTGTCAACTGTACGAGCAACAAAACTTGCTGGAGTTGGAAATTCACCATGTCCGCTTCCCAGTACCTGTTCTTCCCTTATAGCATTAGAATAAGATTTATTCACATACGGCAGTGGCTCTGTATTGACAATAGAGGTTTTCACGTTCTCAAACTTTGGAGTTTCTAACCCCATGACGAATTGATGAACCCGTTCCTCCTCACGCCTTTTTACTAACACCGCCAAATATTACACTTGAAGGTCGTACAGGAAAATGTTGGTAAGGTCTCAAAATCATTAAGAGCATCCCACAGCTTCTTTATGCGTCCATAATAAGAAGCCACGCTCTCGTTCTTCCCTTGTCTGCAGTTTGCTATGTCCGCCTTTAATTGTTGAGTCTTCGGTCCATTCCCCATCGAAAACCACTCTTTCAAATCATCCCACAAAACCTTCGCTTCGTCCACATAAGTAATAGTGGAACGAAGAGTCGGTTCAATCGTATTAAAAATCCATGAGACAATCATGGAATTCACCGTCCACCATTGGTCTGCTTTATCAACATCATCAGGACATGGGATTCTGCCATCAATGAATCCGGTTTTCGTCTTCGCTCGAAGCGATCCTTTGAAAACACGTGCCAATTCTTCATAATTCTCACCCTTCAACTGAACATGGGTGATAATCATTCCTGGATTGTCGTTTGAAGAAAGAAAATAAGGAGATCTCTTTTCTTCCTTGATCTCATTTCCTTGCCGGAATTTTCACCGGAATTTTCATCGTCGCCGGCCATGGATAACAGGCTCTGGTGCCAAGTTAAAACCGTGTATGGGGAAGGAATATGGAGGAAAATAAAGTAAGTTTATTTCCTTGAATTTCCAAGTACATACATACATAATATATATACAAAGACTCTTTCTTGGAGACTAAGTCTAATCCCTAGAAATTTGCTAAGTCAAATATATCCTACCTATTTACATTCATATCAAATAGGTAACTAAAGATACACACAAGGAAACAAGATATTCCGAGATCCTTGAAGATCTCGGCTATCACAACAGGTAACAATTTTCAAATTTTTATTTAGATAATTAAAAGTAATTTAATTATCACTAAAAATTCATTCGCGCTATAAAAAAAGAGAGAAACTTTTTGGAACATACTATTAGCCAGAGTCAAACAAAGGTTGCTATATATAGGGATAGCAACGGGGCGGGTTCGAGACGGATTTGACATTTTCCAAACATGCCCTTACTCAAATGCACCAAAACCCGATTTAATGTTTTCAGTTTAACTTTATATAATTATTAAGAAATTATGTGTAAAATGAGTTAATAATATCAGTGGATTGAGGTTATAATGTTTGAAACACTATTCAGAGTAAAAATTAGGTATGTAATTGTTTTTTTTTTTTTTTTTTTTTTTTTTTGTAACTTTTGAAGATAAGATTGTCTAAAACACTTACTCTTTTTATTTATGATGAAAAGCAAAGTTAAAACTAAGACTAAGACAAACTAAAAAGGAAAAAAGAAAGTAAGAATTCCAAATTAAATGAAGTGAGCACTTGTTTTTTTAGATGTTTGAAATTTAGAGAAATTGATAAGTAAAAACGAGTTTAATAGCTTCATTTTTGTCAAATTAAATGAAACCTGAGAAAAAATAAAAATACCACTAGGTATCTTCATACAATATCAATAAAATATTATTAATACACTGTTAATTAAGTATATTAATTATATGTATTTTTAATTTTTATATTGTAAAGAATTAAATTTTAATATTTAAAAATCAACTAAATTGATTATTAAAATCAAATAAATTATAACTTTAATTTAATACTATAAATTGAATGGGATGCGTTGTCGTCCTAAGCAAACTTTTATCCAACAAATGATACTTCTTCTGTGCAAGAAATATAGTCTTATTTTGATTTTTTATGGTCAACAAAAAATACAAAAAATGAACTTTGACCAATATTGGTGACAATCTAATCATTCTAGTGAAATTTTAAAATTTGTACTTGATAAATCATTAAGGATCCGCTCCCGAGTTTTTAATGAATAGAAAAGAAAAGAAGGAAAGGGAAGTGGAGAGGAAGGAAGGGGAGGGGAAGGAATGCAATTCCTTATTGATATATTTGAAGGGGTAATATAGGTTTATAAAAAAAAAAATGTTTTGAAAGACTTTCTTTCCTTTTATTTCCTCCCACTTTTGGGAGGATTGTGTAGGAGGGGAAATTTTAGAAATTTTCCTCTCCATTCCTTCCACTTCTTTACTAAAAATTCTCGGGAGCAAGCTTAGGAAGGAAAATATATTAACCTTCATCTCTTTTCCTTTCCTTTCCCTCATTTTAAAAACTCGGGAGCGCATAAGTGATTTATCAATAACAATTTTCAGAATTTCATTGTGATCATTAAATTGACACCAATGCTTGGTCAAAGTTTATTTTTGTTGACCATAGAAACTCAATATGAAACAGTGGCGGAGGTAGGTGTATGGCATGGGGGACAATTGCCCCACTTGGTTTTTAAAAAGTAAAATTTTACTAGTGCAATTTTTTTTTTAAACTATTGGTATAAGTGCAATATATTAAACTTTGCCCCCTTTAATATGAAAAAATAAATGCACTAAGATTTTTTTCTGCCCCCCTTAAATATGTTATGCAATTTTGCCCCCCTTCTATAAAATTTCTGGCTCCGCCACTGATATGAAACTATCTTTCTGGGATAAAAGGAGTATAACATTTCCTTGAAGTACCATTATTGCAATTTGCAATATAATTATATTTGGTGCTTCATAATTATTCATAACCTCTTAGGAACCAACATTGCTATAAGATGAATAATTGCAAATTTATTATCTGATAAATCAATATTGGTATAATTATTTCATTCTTATGTCGCATGGTATGTTTAAGTATTGTCTGATATTTATTTCTCAAAATACTGGTTGTAAGCAGTTCGTATGACTCTCTCAAAATAGCATGTAAAATATAATAATGCAACATATACAATAAAATAATTTCTTATTTTCTTATATATATTTCTTATTTTTTATTATCAAATAAGAAAATGGAACACATTAGAGACGGAAGGAGAACTATTTTGGTAATCAGTTGTTTTATTATTTTTTTCCTCCCTATAATACAATATCTCACAATAGAGTTATTTAATCCCATGCTCTAACTATTAAAGGTTTTCTTTTTAGAATTAAAACAAAATACTGTCAACAATACTACTATCCCAAATAAAAAAAAGAGTAAACCATAAAATGGACCCGCGTACTATTGCTCCAACATCACTTTGACATGCGTGCTATCAACTCAGTAAATGTACCTTGCGTACTATGGTTTTATTATCAATTTCCCCAAAATTTGTAACGCCAGTTAAAAAGTTAATGGAGCTGTTAATAATTTAACGAAAAGTTGAATTCAAAATTTCAAAATTGACCCTAAATTTTAAAATAAACCCCCATTATCTTCATCTTCTTTCTCCGTTTCTTCTTCATATCCCCTCACCCTCACCAACCAAGTGCCGCCCCAACTCCACCCACCTACCACCGGCCAAATCCACCCACCCACCACCGGCCAAATACACCACCACCAACACAAACATTAATTGTATCAATCCAAAAAACAATAAGTAAAAATTATTTCTATTTAACACGAATTTACAATAATATCTTCAAATCAAAAAAGAAGAAAATAAACCCACATCTGGGTTCATCAATATTTTCAACTTGGTTCTCCAAATCTGAAGAGGGAGGAGGGAAGTGAGAGGGAGGTTGCAAGTCTAGCAAGTCGAGAACTTTCGCGCTATGCACCGGTGAATCTGATAAGCCGCTTCACTACAAATGATCTGCCTTCCACCGTGAATCGGAAACGGAATTGGAGGCGCGATCTATATATGGAGTGAAGTTCACCGACAAGAACTTCATCAAGAAGCACACCAGACCTGAATTTGGATCTAACTAAAAATCCATGTCAAAATTACAAGAACACACCATCAACATAGGAAGAAGACGAATTTAAATCTGGATCTAACTTCCAGATCTCTTTTTGCTGAAGAAGACACAAACCAATTTGCCTGCTTCGGATCTAAATCGTAATCAGACTCCGAGCGGCAGTGACATGGAGCAGAGGTTACTGGGTTTCGTCGGTGGTGGGCACGCCTAAGGATTTCTTTCAAGCTATTCCAAATTACTTGTCAAATGTTATAACAAATTCAAAGTGAATTTGAGTTTTTATTAATGAGAATTACAATAATATTCATCATGTGATAAGTACATGACTATTTTTGTTATTTTTTTTAATTAAAATTCAAAGGGTAAAGTGGGATAATCTGAATATTAAAGTCACATTTGTAAATAAGAGTCATACTTTTATTAATTTATTATCAGCCCCATTAACTTTTTAACTGACGTTACAAATCTCGTGGAAAATGATAATAAAACCATAGTACACAAAGCACATTTACTGAGTTGATAGTACGCATGTCAAAGTGATGTTGATGCAATAGTACGCGGGTCCATTTTATGGTTTACTCGATAGAAAAAGGAGGCAAGTGATGGCCATTATTAAATGATGAATACATAGTTAATTATTACTCCCACAAATATATTTCCTCTAGGTTTTATTTGTTTGCGAAAGTTAGTGTAAATATAATATCCAACTGTCCCAACTGCAACCTTGCCCCGGGGCGGGTGGGCAAACCCATAATATATTGTACTTTCCTAAATTTTCATTCATATAAAAATTTCTATAATTATGAGATAAATATGCTTATGTACGCATTTAAAAGGTCAAATTGAATTTGATGTTTAGGAATGAGCAAGAAATGTGAAATGATTTATATCACTTTTTTCCAGACCCGGAACCGTTCCACCCAAGTTAGCTCCACCCCTCCACCCAACGGCTCCGATCAAGGCCACATAGGCGAGCGGTTTGGGTGTGCGGCTAAAATGATTTCAATTTTTTGTGGGTCCCACCGAGTTCAGACACATCTCAACCGTTGAGTGGAGCTAAAATGAGGTGACTCCAATCGAAACCATTGGGTGGAACTAACCGCTCGGTGCATCAGTTCAAAATCCTTTTTTTCCCAATAATGATATAACAATTACGAATTAGTAAAACTGTCATTGGATGCTATTATTTTTTCATAATTATTTAGAATTAACATTAAATAGTAATCCCTCCGGCCATAAATATAAGCAACACTATGGGTTTTTTTTTGGCCACAAATATAAGCAATTCTATGGGATTTCAAGATCATTTAATAATTTTGTTCCAAAAATACCCCTAATAATTGATTCACTTTTCAAGACAAATTCTACTCCATAATTATAACTTGTTAAGGGCTATTTAGTCATTTATGCTCTTTTTTTTTTGTAAAATCAAGATGAATTAACTACTTTAATTATTTTTTTAATCTGTGTGAAACCCCATAGTGTTGCTTATATTTGTGGTCGGAGGGAGTATCACACAATGTTAACATAAAAGTGCTATGTTAGATCTCGAAAATAAAAAATAAAAATTGAAGCACAATTTTATAGAACTAATAATCATCCATAAAACTCACAAAACCAACGATAATGATAAGATAACATAAGTCCTCACAAAGAAATGGTAAATAATTATTGATTAGATGGCAATAAGGTAATTACAAATAGTGATGTGATAGTCAAGTTGTTGTCTATTAGCACCAATCATTTTTTTTTTTTAATTGAGGGAAGAGTGAGAGCATGTGGATTAGTTGAGCATGAAAACCTGGAATGAAAGAAGGGAGATGGTGGGGGTGAGTATTACAAAACAATTCTTTATTAATGGTAATTGTATTACTCCATCCGTTTTAAAATACATGACGTTTTAAGTGTAAATTTTTGTTTTAAAATACTTGACGTTTTACTAATTTCAAGAAATATTTACTCTTGTTTACCTATAATAACCCTAGTCATTAATCGCAAGTTGTCTCTTGTGTAAGCATTTAACTGTCTAGAAAATTGGAATCTATTAGAGGTACAAAAGTCTTTTTAATATGTATTAATTACATTTTTTAATATAATTGAAAAAGTCTAAAACGGACATGTATTTTTAAACATAGGGAATATAACAGAAAGTATAACCATGGTTTAAAGTAGTGATGTCACAGTTAATTTGAGCAGTAGGAGTGTTGCTTTCTCAAGCTATTTGGTGAGTTAATTTCCAAATACGGCTACCACCTCAGCATCTCTAATGCATGTACTTTAAAAACATACCCGGTATAAGTTTTATTTACTAGTTTTTAACGAATAATGTTGTTGGGTTAATGTCTTTAAATTTGGAACGTCAAGTTTATTAACCGTACAGCAGAAAATATTTCTTAATTTTTAAACAAAGCAGAGAAAAAGACAAAGAAAAGCTAGAGAAGCCGACCAGAACGTCTCGGACTGGGGAGACTGAGTAAGATTGGCTTGCAGAACAAGTGACCAGTCGTGCAAAGCTTATCAGTACGCGTGCAGAGTACCCACCAGTCCGAGTCAGACTCGACGGCAGAATTGACACAGACGGGATGGGCTTGGGCAGGAAACGTGTAGGATTGTTTATTAACCATTCAGAGTTAATAAAAGGAACTCCTATCGTCTTCAGGGTTAAGTTTTGATTAGTATAAATAAGAATTTTGTGACCAAAATTCGTACATCATAGATTAATGTAATCTTGTAATCGTTTCTCCACATTGATAATAATTTTCTAAACCCTCTTCGTAGACATTGCAAATTGATAAACCAAATAAATCTCTGTTCTTGTGTTTGATTTACTTTTCTCATCAAATCTTCTTTGATCTAACAAATATAAATAAATTTAATCAAATTTTGACATTAGTTTAATGATATTTATAAAAATATTTTTAAACTGAAATAAATATTTAAGATTTTTTTAAAAAATTATATTAAAATATTTAAATTGACACCAAAATTTTAGTCAGAATTTTGGTAGTACAAAAACTTAATGAAAACTGAGTGAGTTTATTCATATGAACACCTCAAAATCACGTTAATCGTTATGGATATGAGCAAAGTGTATTCTTTTAGAAAGGTTAAGAATTGATGGATTTCGAACCGCTACACCACCGCTGCATCGATGTGAAAATTGTACAACGTTTTCTACTTAATGTAAAACGCAATGTTTTTTTAGGAGCTAACTGATTTTGGTCGTTTTTACGTTGTTGTGTAGAGTAAATTACCTAAATTAACCTCACTAGTCAATCTTGGGAGGCCTAATGCACACTTTGTTTATTCAGTCCCCAAAGTAGAGAGAGAAAACAGTTTCAGACAGAGAGATTTGAGTAGAGAGAGAAATGGCTTTTTAGTGAGAGAGAGAAGGCCACAGCAGAAGAACAGGGAGTCCAAGAAATCTAGAGAGAGAAAGACACAGTGTGTGTGTGTGTGTGGGAGAGATAAAGAAAGGGGGAGCAAAGCTGCAGCATTTGGTCTCTGTAATACTCGGCAAACTTGCCTTTTTTAAAGCGCCTCCGGTCTTCCCCTTGTCCCCCGCCGCCCTCTTCTCCTCCTCCGTTTACCCTTTCCCGGTGTACCTTCCCGCCGGTGATTCATTCTTTTTCTGACCCAGAATCTGGGGGGGGGGCTTTTTCTTTAACTTTTCAGTGAAAAAATCAACATTTTCCAGCTGAAATTTTAGCCCCCTAGTACTTTCTTGATCTAAAAGTGTAGACCGGCCAACTTTAGATTGGGCTGTCCCTATTTGATTAAACCGCCGGCCGAATGGAATCAAGTTGAGATTCTCCGATCATTTTAGCTTCGACGGTGGTCGGTGATCGGAATCAGCTCAATGAAGACGCCAACTAACAGTGGCGGAGCTACTGGAAATCCCAACGAAGGTCGGAAAATTTTCTTGTCTTGACCTGCTTGTTTTTAGCACAAATTGTGTCGGACTTTTGACGCATATAATTTTCTTTATTCTTATTGTAATTTCCCGCAATTTTCCCGGCAACCAAATGAAGAACAAGATTTGGGGCTTACACCTGTGTGTGTGTGCAGTAGAGAAGAAGAGTATAAACCCGGAGCTATGGCAGGCGTGTGCCGGTCCTCTGGTCAACTTACCGACGGCTGGGACCCACGTAGTGTATTTCCCTCAAGGCCACAGCGAACAGGTTAATTCTTCTTTTTCTATTTTTCTCGCTTTTTGCCTTTTTTTTTTTTCCCACAATGCTATCATGCGCCGTTACTGGTCCAAGCAAGTGGAGTATCTGGGTTAGTTTTAGGGTTTCATCTAATGTGCGCCGTGGAGAACTTTTGCACCAAGACCAGTTGGCAGTTAGTTTGAATTTGGTTTGAGTGAGTTGAAAAGATGCTTACAAAAAATAATTGAAATTTAAGCTAACGTGCGCCTGAACCTGCTAATATGCGCCGTCTAAAAATGGGGCTGGGTTGGTTAAACTGAACTTTCTAATTTGTGAAATTTCCCTTTAATAATTGGGGAATTATTTTTGGGTTTTTATGATATGTTGTTAATTGTTATCATTATTAAATTTCCCTTTTAGGGACACCCTTTCCATTTTCTGAAAATTGGCTTAAATTTACAGTTATAATTCCTTATATTTGTACTAATACATGTACGATAAATCATACTCCCAGTCCCACTGTTCCCGAAAGATAGTCTTATTTTGACTTTTTATGGTCAACAAAAATAAACTTTGACCAAACATTAGTGTCAATTTAATTATTACAACGAAATTTTAAAAATTGTTATTGATAAATCACTAGAATGATTAGATAGTCACTAATAGTTGGTCAAAGTTCATTTTTGTTGACCATAAAAAGTCAAAATAAGACTATCTTTCGGGGCAGAGGGAGTATTATGCGACACGCCGTGTTATCGTCATCTACACCATAGTATAGGCAGTCCCCACACCAAGCGATGCGACATGTTACATTAGTGAATTAGCAGCATCAATTACTATTTGCGTCAATACTAATACTAATAGTGGAATGAATCTATCGCCTAATAATGCCTATTTCGGGTGCCATACTGCTATGTTTGTTAATTACTTCTGAAAATATGTTGTGGGTAAAGCTTACTTTGTATAGCAAACATTAATGGATTTGTGAAATTATTGCTTTAACCGGCCCAGATAATCATTATGGAAAGAGTTCGTTAACTCTTTACTGGCTTAGGACAAAAATTAATAGGGGAAATTTGTTGTTCCACTCTGCTGATATTAGTAAAGCCAATATCATAGTCGATCAATTATGCATTTAGCTTAAGAGAAATTATGATTTTGTTTTATATTTTCCTATTCTCGTTTCCATTTATGTTCATGTTGGTACAATTTCTATATTCAGGTTGCTGCATCCATGAAGAAGGATGTGGATGCTCAGATTCCAAATTACCCGAATCTTCCCTCAAAATTGTTATGCCTTCTTCACAATGTCACGTTGCATGTATGTTTTGTTTTTTCTTTCTTTCTTCCAATATAAAATTATATTAAATTTTATATCGCTAATACGTCTTGTAAATATTACTCTGTAGTAACTTCTTTTCAATAAAAAATTTATATCATCTTTTGGTTTATCAGGCGGACCCAGAAACAGATGAGGTCTATGCTCAGATGACACTCCAACCCGTTCCTTCGGTATTAATCTACTTTCCTATCATCTAAGAATCTCTTACATGTACTATATTGCAGATTGTGAACTTGATCTTTTACCTGTTAATAAATGGATGTGCAGTTTGACAGGGATGCTTTATTGAGATCAGACTTGTCCACAAAGGCGAATAAGCCACAGACTGAATTTTTCTGCAAAACACTAACAGCAAGTGATACAAGCACTCATGGTGGTTTTTCCGTTCCTCGCCGTGCAGCAGAGAAAATTTTCCCTCCTCTTGTAAGTCGAATCCAGACCTTGATTGTGTATTGTTTCGATATTGTAATTCATATCTCGTGATAGGCTATTTTTTTTAAATTATATTTTTGGTTTAAGGATTTCCAAATGCAACCGCCTGCACAAGAACTTGTGGCCAGGGATTTGCATGACAATTTATGGACATTTCGTCATATTTATCGCGGTAAGTAACTCTTGCCGCATCTTCGTCACCAATACTTCTTTGACATGTTTGTTTTTATTAATGTTCAAGTTTTCTAATTTGCAACTGATGAAAAGAAAATTTGAATTTTTTTTGGACATTATATTCGGGATGGAGGGTAGTATTTGATATACCCAACTCATAGTCTCTTGTAATTATAGGGCAACCAAAACGGCACTTGCTTACAACTGGTTGGAGCCTATTTGTAAGTGGAAAGAGGCTTTTTGCAGGTGACTCAGTCTTGTTTATTAGGTAATGTTTTGACGAGCATTTAAAAATATTATTTTGTCCGTATAAATATCTTTATACCGAGCTTGATGCATTATTTCTTTCTAAATAATTTTAATGGTTATACACAGGGATGAAAAACAACAACTTTTACTGGGCATTAGACGGGCTAACAGACAGCCCACCAATTTATCATCTTCAGTTTTGTCCAGTGATAGTATGCATATAGGGATACTAGCAGCTGCCGCTCATGCAGCCGCAAACAATAGTCCGTTCACCGTCTTTTACAATCCAAGGTAAATTATTTTTCAGTCACTTAATTTTTTTATTTTTATTTTAATTTTCTTCATGTCTGTCATTGTTTCCAAAGCACCTTTCTGGTGTGGTGCATTACAAATAATGGCTAGTAAACTTAGAACTGATCAAGTGTTTGATAGCAGGGCCAGTCCATCGGAATTTGTAATTCCTTTAGCCAAGTACTATAAGGCAGTGTGCAGTAATCAGATATCTCTTGGCATGCGCTTCCGCATGATGTTTGAAACTGAAGAATCAGGAACAAGAAGGTATGCATGTGTCTACTCTACAAATTTTTTTTCCTGACCTTTATTGGGTCCAACAAGATATGAGAGACTACCCGCTATAACGATTTAAGGGTTGGAGTAGAGCGAAGTTTGAAAACATAGAATTCATTCTGCAGGTACATGGGAACAATTACAGGTATAAGCGATTTAGATCCCGTGAGATGGAAGAACTCACAGTGGCGTAATTTGCAGGTAAAAACTCCGTAGATTTTGTGTTTTTGTGTTTTTTTTTTTTTTTTGTTTTGGATTTTATTGTTGGACTTAGAAGCTTACTTTTTAAATTTATGTTGTTGAGTAGGTAGGGTGGGATGAGTCAACTGCTGGGGAAAGGCGTAACCGTGTTTCAGTTTGGGAGATTGAACCTGTGACAGCCCCATTTTTCATCTGCCCCACTCCCCCCTTTTTCCGGTCAAATCGTCCAAGGCAACCAGGAATGCCAGGTACAAAGCTGCAGCTAGTTTTTTTTTTCATAAATTATTTTGTTTTTATATTTGACTGTATATTCAGTTGAGCCCAAAAAGAATCTTTTATGCTTAAAAAAGTTTTTGCCATCAGCTGAGCGGGTTATCCTTTGATAAAGTATCACATAAAAGCAAGCTGTTCAATGAGTTAGATTCTCCTTTTGTCATATCTTGGTCAATCTTTGACCTGCAGAGTTAGCTTTGTTGTGGTCCTTGAATGACCAAACCGAAAATGTGCTTCATGTTATGATTGAGAAGCTTGTAGACTTTCTGCCGAAAGAAGTACAAAAAGTTGATTATTTACCATAAAAAAAAAAAAAAAGATAAAGATGATTTGCTAGGATTTGACTAGTGAAGTCAATTTTCAGCATGTTTATATTTTATAATGTCCGTTTTGCAGATGATGAAACTTCTGATCTAGATAACATATTCAAAAGGACAATGCCATGGCTAGGCGATGATATATGCATGAAAGATCCTCAAGCTCTCCCCGGCCTAAGTTTAGTTCAGTGGATGAACATGCAGCAGAACCCTTCTCTTGTGAACCCTATACAGCCGAACTACTTGAACTCTTTGTCCGGGTCAGTTCTTCAAAATTATGCGGGCCCCGATCTTTCGCGTCAACTAGGAATGTCAGCTTCCCAAATATCTATGCAGAACAACATGCAGTTTAATGCTCAGAGGCCAAACCAGCAAGAACTTGATCAACTCCAAAAGCTACCAACTGTTGCACTCAACCCTTTAGCCTCCATGATGCAGCCGCCCCAACAATTGGCTGATCTCAGTCAACAAGCCAATAGGCAAAGTTTGATGAATCAATCTTTGCCGTCGAATCAAGTTCCGCCCCAGCAGAGTCTTCAGCAGCAATCGTCTATGCAGAACCAACCTCTGCATCGAAACCTTTCTCAGAATACTCTTCAACAGCTGCAACAACAACAACATCATCAACAACAGCAACAGCAACAACAACAGCAACAACAGCAACAGCAACAACAACAGCAACAGCAACAGCAACAGCAACAGCAACAACAACAGCAACAGCAACAACAACACATGGTGACTCAGAATCATCATCAGAAGTCAATGTCATCCCATTCGTCAGATTCGCAAGTTAGTCAACATATGCAGATGCCCGATAATCAGATTCAGCTTCAACTGTTGCAGAAGCTTCATCAACAACAGCAAACACTTTTAGCTCAACAATCTGCAATGCAACAGTCTTCTTCTCAACTCGGGCAACTCCAAGATCAACAGAAGCCATTGTTAGACGTATCTCAGAGCTTTTCCAGGTCTCTAGCATCCACACAAGTTGTTGAAATTCCTCCAACTTCCTCATCACAACCTCAACAACAAATATCAAGAAATAATAGCCAATCAAACGCTCAGTTCTCCCACCTGTCCCATCAACCGAAGCTTCATCAGCAATCTGGTATGGTGACGGACTTCCCGGGGTATGGTGGGGCCATTCAAGCCCGGACCACGAATCAACTCTCTACAGCTGGCAGCAGCTTATTGACCGCAGCTGCAGTTGGAGGCCAATCTGGGATTACTGACGATGTTCCTTCTTGCTCAACCTCACCTTCAACAAACAATTGCTCGAATTTAAATCCGTCCATTATGAATGGTAGGTCCCACCGAGGCTTGGGCATGTCGGAGGAGATAACTCAGCCTTCTGCTGCTTTGATAAGTTCGAGCGGTTTTGAAACGGGGTCTGCTACTGTTAACTTTGGTAAAGATTTGCATCAAAAAGCTGATGTTAAACCTTCACTAAACATCTCAAAGAATCAGAGCCAAGGTTTTTTAACCCCACTTACATATTTAAATGCTTCTGGACAGCAGTTGGATTACTTGGACAGTTCATCTTCAGCCACTTCTGTTTGCCTTTCTCAGAACGATGTTCATTTACATCAGAACACCAATCTAATGTCTTTCAATTCGCAACCAATGTCCTTTATTAGGGATACAATTCAAGATGGGGCAGTCCAGGATGATCCTAGAACCAATATTCCCTTTGGGGGTACTAACATCGATAGCCATTTGGGGATGCCAATGATTTCTGACCCTTTGATCACAAAGGAAATGATGGGATCAGGGAAAGACTTCTCGAATATTCTCTCTTCAGGAGGTATGATTTCCACGTATGAGAATTTGAAGGACGCTCAGCCTGAACTTTCTTCTTCCATGGTGTCCCAGTCATTTGGAGTTCCGGATATGACATTCAACTCAATTGATTCAACGATAAATGATAGTAGTTTCTTGAACAGAGGTGCCTGGGCACCACCACCACCACCACAGTTCCAACGATTACGAACATACACCAAGGTACGGTTTCCTACTTTTTTAGCAACTATTCACTCCGTACCGGAATAAATGTCACAGTTGACAAGTTAAGATATTTATGGCTTTTTTTTATGTTCCTTGATTGCCCCAATCAATTCATATGTGTAAGGTTTTCTTTCCCTTGACATTGCATCGTTTGTGTCCACTAAAACGGGTAGTTTAGGAAACTTTCTATCCTAATTTTAGCAATGCGACAGGTAACTTGGGACAAAATAAATGGAAAGCAGAACATTTACTTCGGGACGGAGGGAGTACAATGTGTGCTGGATATGTGTCTTCAGTTCTGACGTGCAACTAATATCTCTTGTAGGTGCACAAGCGTGGAGCAGTTGGAAGATCAATTGATATTTCTGCTTATTCAGGCTATGAGGAGCTTAAACATGACCTGGCTCGAAGGTTTGGTATAGAGGGTCAGCTTGAGGATCGACAAACAACGGGGTGGAAACTTGTGTATGTGGATCATGAGAATGATGTCCTGCTAGTCGGGGATGACCCTTGGGAGTAAGTCCTCACCCAGTCTTAACATTTTGTCAAAGTTCACTTGTGTTGACCATAAAAAACCAGTGAGACTATCTTTCTGCGACGGAGGGAGTAATACTAATTTCTTTTTCGTGCCAACTGATGTAATAATATTTATCGTCATTTTGATGCCACTTCAGGGAGTTTGTGAATTGCGTGCGGTGCATTAAGATCCTGTCTTCACAAGAAGTCCAGCAGATGAGTTTGGATGGAGATTTCGGAAGCAGTGTCCTTCCCAATCAAGCCTGCAGCAGCTCAGACAGGGGAAATGTGTAAAGCAGTACTTTTAACTGGATAGCTCTCTAGGATTATTATTTTCACGTTGAGAACTCGTTAGTATAGTTAAGTTTTCAGTAAGGATCCATCCTTTGCTTTTTAACACATGGCTGTTATTTTGCCAACCCGGTGTTGTTCTTTCGTCTGATGAGCTAGCAGCCACAGTTGATGAAACCAAGCTGCAGAAGACGATGATGAGCTGGTCTGTCATTCAATCTTTTTATGATGATGATTGTTGTGAGATCGGTTATCGATTTTCTGGTTAGTATTTATTTATGGAAGATGTTTGTCCTAAATAGGTGAGTTTGTAGAAAGTTTAAAAGATTGAAATTTGTATGGAATAGAATTTCAGAGTGTACAGATATGTTGACTAAGCCCTTCAATGAAATTCGCTCTAGTAAATTAATTTTAGAGCTTCTTTGTTAAAGGATGCTTTCGGATTTGAAACTGTTTCAGCACTCATTTTGTTGAAAATCAAATAAAAATAAAATGAGGACATGTAAATATTCTATTATAAAATGTAAAATATTTTGAACGAACATAGAAACACTTTTTTTTTTTTTTTTTTTTTTTTTTAAATGCATGTAAACTTACACTACGAATATGTTTTCTACATTTCATTGTTTCGGGTAAAAATACCAAAAAACCAAAAGAAAGGAGCTATCGGATGGCACTTGCTCACTTTCCATAAAAAATCTAACGACCGTCCCCAAATTGACACAAAAATGTAAATTCAGGGTTTAAAGTGAAACATTTAAAATTACGGGCTTCCAAGTTGTACAAAAGTGAGATTAAACTTGCAAACAAAGTACTCCATACACACCCATAACATAAGGAGTAAAATATTATCTGAATAACAGGGTGCAGAAAGAGCATAATTGTGAAAACAAACAAGTATTATATGCACCTCCAAGTCTGACAAAATAAGTGTCTAGGCCATTAAGTGGTCTATTTAGTACAAACAAATAAACAGGCACTAACTGTCCATCGGCACGGCAGCTGATGGCAAAATATTGAGGAGCGAATCGACAGGCTCCAGCTCCTCGTGCCACAGAGGAAGTGTATCACCTGGGTAGAAGTTCCGTGTCACACCCTCTGAGTTAATCTGCAGAAAATAGACTATATTAGTTCATTCCTTTACAAACGAGTACCTCAAAGATGAACAACTTGGATTAAAGGTAACTAGAGTGTCACGGTTCACTTATTTTCTTAACTGAAAAACTGTTAACAAGGAACAATGGAAAACAAAAGAAATTCCTCCAAAAAAGAACCATAACCACAAGATTGGAAGACTCAAACCCAGTGATGCCATCCAGTTTCATTCAAGACTTTTTCTAGAACGTGATCTGATTGCCACTTTATTATACTCCCTCTTTCCCATAACAAAGTACCCGTTTTGTCATTTTTGGTGTCCCATTAGAAAGTACCACTTTCCCAAAAAGGAAAATATATACTCCACTTTCACTCTCCTTCCCACTTCACAACTATCCCCTTACTATTCCCTACCATACTTTCTCTCTCATTCCCATTCACAACACCTACTTTTCCGACATCTTTTCTTAATTCCTTTCCAAAAAGCAAATAAGTACTTTGTTATGGGACGGAGGGAGTATGCCTTTCCCTAATTGTTGAATTGTGCTTTTGAAAAGATTAGGCATCAATTAGGTCAGAGTTTATTGAGCAGATGATGCATTACAAAGCCACATGCTATGATGAGCTAATCATCTTTCTCATTGCCTAATAAAACTTAAAAGCGTGATTTAAGCTGACCGTATGAAACAAAAAGACAGGAAGATGAAAAGGAAGAATCCAAAAAGTCTAATCAACGGACCAACCACAGCTTATTGTATATGTTACATATCAAGGGTTAGGTCTGAAAATCAAATATATGCAGCCAAGGATTTAAAATTGCAAGCCTCGAGGCATAATGGTAAGAGAGGTGTATGTTTTTATTAGGCCAACCCTTTAATCAAGCAAGAGTAATGGAATAGTTTATGGAATACAGATGAGAAAAACTTACAGTTACAGTCCGAACAACACCACCACTGGCGCCATCTCGAGCAATGGCCAGAGAAACTGCCTTCACTACAAATTGCTGCAGCAAAAGAAAAACTAATGAGAAAACATATACCTCATCATGAACCACTAAATTACCGTTATCACTCTTAGAGTTGCTTTTAAAGGTGATGGTTTTCAATAGTACCTTAGTCCCAAGTCCCAACCCTCTATCTACATGCAACAACAACAACAAAGCCTTAGTCCCAAAATAGTTTAGGGTCGGCTAACATGAATCATCATATGTCATCGTGAAGGGGAAAAATAAAAAGAAGAAGAAGAAGAAATAGGTGGGGAAAAAAATAAAAAACAAAAAGAGAAGAAAAATAATAAGAATAAGAATAGTGATAATAAAAGAATAGATATAATAGATAATGAAAATAATAATTCTACAAACAAAAAGAAAAAGAAATCAACCCCCCACAAGAACAACCCTCTATCTACATGGAATCAATAAAAAATAAGGGTAGAAAATAATAAGGTATTACCTGAATCGGGCTCAAATTTATAACATAGTGAAAAAATTTACTAAAACAAAGGGGTAATATTTGATAAAACTGCAAGGTCATAGGTTTATAGGGAGTCAAATGGCATTTTCAAAAACTAAAGAGTGGGGGGAGGGAGGACTCAATTATGGTTTATGTTACATCCGCTTATGTATCAAGCTACTTGTAACCAAGTAAAGTTGCCAAACATAGGGTCCAGCATGAATTTTGAAGACACAATACTAAATAAATAAGCGTTTAGATTAAGGATTATTAGACAGTTCAGGATAACTTAATTAGGTAACCATCTACTATTTTCCAGCTAATATTGAATATTTGTAAAATATTTGAAGTACACAACTGCATAAGTTATCATATAGAGCACAAACCTCAGCTTCCTCTTTCGTCATCCCATCCTTCCATGCTTGATCAAAGAAACCATACAGATAACTAGAACCAGAACCTGAATTCAAGAAAGCAGATATATGTACTATAAGGATCAAGCTGCAATAGAATTATTCACGTAGCTTAAAAATCTCACTTTTTTTTTTAATTACTCAGCAGTTCATTGCCTTAGCAAACCCGAGAAATGTGAAAGTTAGAGATAAACAAGCACAATAGGTGTCTGTTAAAGATTTAAACCATATTAGTTGAGTTCTAGGATATTTTATAGACAGAAAAGAGATGGACAGCCTGAAACAGAACATGACCAATTAGCTAAACCTCTCGAAAATAGCTTTTGACGGAAAGACAACATGATAATGGAGAACTCTGTGTATCACAAGAATCTTTAAAGTATAATAAGCACAGTCAAGAGGTTCCCCGACAACACAAGTACTCCCCCTGTCTCAAAATGATTTTCTCATTTGCCATTTTTCATTGTCCCAAAAAGCTCTTTCCAGTTCCACAATTTAGGCTTAAAAGGGCATAAACAAAACATGACTAGTGAAGCAAGTGTTCATACCCTTAAAAAGTTTGAATAGTGAAATGTGAAGATCATTCTGGGACGGAGGGAGTATAAGAATCAAACAAGCTACAACCAGGTTAAACAGCAATCATGTTCACTAGGACATACCTCCGATTGCAAAAGGCTGCTCCAAAATCGTTCCACCAAGAGGTACTCCATATATTTTCCCTCCTTCATACTTGTCCCACCCGCCAATAATCAGACCTGTTTGCAACATATTCTGCAAGCAAAATTACCAAGATATTATTTAGACATCAAGGATAATAGTCCTTCGACTGATAGAGCACAATGACATAAAAACAATGGTCCATTGGCTGTGTGAGAGTCGACTCCACATTTACATATTTCTTTAACTAAAGGAATAAAAGATACTTGGAGTTAAAGCTATAAGCTCCATAAATTTAGCATGTTCAACTCGGAAGCAAGTCTAAATTGAAACACTAACCTTGTTTCCATAAGATATCAACCTAACAAGGTTAGCTGCAACCTTGACAGTTACAGGCTGGCCCTGTTGTATCCTACATGAAAGACAATATGTAGTTAATAAGAGTTCGCTATAGGGCTACCATATTTGCAGTAAGCAGCAGAACAGTAAAACCAAAAAGGCATTAAACACAGGGACTTCTAACGTCTGCTACCAAACGAAATTGAGTATCTTTGTTTTCAAGAGCAAGCCATAACAAGAATATTTAGTGAATATGCATGTTTAAAGTCCATGAGATAATGTGCAATAGAGCTAGAATAACATGTAAAATTGACTAGGAAGAACAATGAGTAAGGCTGCATAGAGAGATCTAATAGAAACATTCTTTCAGTTAATCTTATCTTACTGAAGAATAACTAGGAAGAACTGTGAGTGAGGTAAATAGACTTGAAAGCAAAATTAGTTGTTGCACTGCCATTTGACTAACTTCAATAATATATTCTCAACTAGACTTTTGTTGAGAGTGTTATGTGTTGGACTAACCAAATTTGATTGTTGAAACAACATAAGAAGTATCATCTCTGGAAGGTAAAAGATGAGCCACTAAATTGATCGTATACCTACCACAATAAGATAAAATCCTTTATAACAAATACGACACCCGGGTGCCATTCGAAGAAGCAAAATTGCACTGTAAATGAATAAACTTAAGAGCCAATACAAAAAGCATATGATCGAACTAAATAATGAACATAACATCATCGGCACGAAGGAAACCAAGGCATTTGAAGCACAGATTCAAAAAACTGCTCCTCTCTATCTCTAGGAATTATAGGGATGAAAGAAAATTGTGGAATTGGCCGAGTGGCTACAGATGGACTATATACATAATCTGTAGTTTAATTGGCTAGAACATTATACAGGGGTGATGATCCTGGACCATAGAAGATTCTCCCCTTCTTCCTCGCACACATAACCTTTTCTAGAGGAGATTTCATTTCACTATTGTTCTTTGTCAGATTTCGTAAAAGGGGAACATTTATGAATACTGACCAGAGTAACCGGTATGTTTGTGTTGGCGTCTCTAGAAATATCAGTACTGAAAAGGTTTTCCGTCTCCTTTTTTTAGATTCTAAGTGCTGTTTCTACTTAAAAAAGAGGATGATAAGAAAGAGTTTAAATAAACAAATGCAGGATACAAACAACTAACAAGATAGTATGACTACATAAAAAAGAAAAAAAAAACACGCGATTTCTTACGTGAGTTGGTGGATGAAGTGTCGCACATAATCAGAAACAATTTGGGAGTCTGCAGCCTGCAAAAGCAATAGCCCATATGCATACATGAAAAAAAGGATAGAAAAGTCAAAGGAGTATATTAAAAATCCCCGTTACTACACAAACTTAGGTTGTACTAATGCCCCCCCCCCCCTCTCATAATCAGGTTTATGCTACTTGCTTCAGATCCAAACAATTGAAAAAGAACAAGGTAATCCTATTTGCACTTCTAGTTGTAACATTACCACACACGGTCAAAAGGCTAAATCAAAAAGATAAAGCTGTTATAGAACGAAAATCAAGATCAAAGAAGTAGTTAAAATACTCCTCGATCTAAGTGCAGCTATACCATGCTTAAGAAATCAAATATGTAAAAGAGATGCATAAGTCCCTTGGTACAATAAATAGATGTACTAATTATGTCATTTGTTTCATGCATGAAGGGTCTATTATTTCATGTACGACTGTACGAGGGAGGGGCTGAGGTAAGATATCATACAAGCTTAATATTTAAAATAAGACTATTTGAGAACATCCCCGAGTGAAATGTGTGAAGTATGAGCTACAATTTCAAGCCTACGAGTGGTACTAAAGAAATTACTGCTCAAGGGTAAAAGTCGAATAAGTGCCTTGTTAACTTTTTATGGCTGCGTGCACCTATTCAGTTGCAAGCTTGCATGAGGCAGACGTAGTGTTCTACATTCTACCACTTGGCACTTGCTGAAATATAGCTTGCTACAAGTAAACGATGTTTAGAAAGTACATGCAAATTGCATATAGGTATACATATACACACTTGTGCACGCATACAAGTACGCATGTTCAGCAATTCCATACTTCCTCTTCATCCACATTCTATATCCCTGGTACATCTAAAGGGTGATGTAATCAAGACGCCCATCACAGTAACTTCAAAATGGTGTATCTATGTTGGATTCCATATAATCATCGTAACTTAAGTGTTACAGTTACGGTTTTAAACCTGCGATTTGTACTTAAGAGTTACAGGCTCACAGCTTAAGGGTAAAAGTGAACATTGTTCCGTATTAACTTTGTTATGATGTGTGCATCTATTTAATTACAAGCTCGCATGAGGCAGAAAGTAGTTTTACACTTGTGCATACATACAAGTATGCAAATTCAGTGATTCCATACTTCCTCTCCATCCATCCATATTCTATTTCCACAGTACTTCCAAAGGCCTAAGACTACCCACAATGGGTGTATGAATAGGTGTATGAAAGTTGGGGGAGGGGTATGAAACTATTGTGGGGGGTGTATGAAACTTGGTGTTTGAAATGTGTGTATGAAAAAATTCATACCGGTTGAATTTTGGGGAAGCCATGCGTCGGAGTCCACGTGGCGCTTGATAATTGGACCGCAAAAGGCGCGTGCGCCACACGGCCCGACAGGGCGCGTGTGGGCGCGCCCGGCTTTTTTTTTTTTTTGTTTTTTCCTTTTTCGACACGTGTAAGCACATGATTGGTCCCATGGATTTTCGGATTTAATTTTTTAACTCAATTATTTGAGCTGAATTATCACCTAGTAATTTTTTTTCCCTATAAAATGATGCAAGTTTCATTAGATTTGGACACCAAAAAAAAAAACTATCTTTTCTCAATTTTCCTTCTCCATTTTAGCCTACATTTAAAAAAATTCATCATCTTTTGAGTGAAATGGATCCCAATAATAATCCTTTCAACACTCAAAATTCCCAAAATTTTTCACCATTCAACTACAATCCTAATGATTTTAACTTGGAGAACCAATCTTCCAACCAACCCCGTCCCCAAAATGTTTCAAATCCTTTTTTTCCACCCAATTTTATGCCTTCAGCTGTCCCAAATTTCATGCCTTCAGGTGTGCAAAATTGGAATCCATATGCTTATCCTATGCAATTTCAACCACCTCAGCCCCATTATTATCCTAATAATCCTCAAATGCCAAGGATGAGAAATGAAATTTCTGGAAATTCTCAACCATTAGAATTTCCAGAATTGTCAACACAACTGGGTGAGGGTAGCATTAGCGCACCTATGGAAGATACTCCCCCTGAAGAATGTCCTACCCCGCATCGCAAAAAAAACACCAAATGGATGACGGCACAAAATTTAGTGCTACTTAGTGGGTATATAAAATATGGAACCGACAGTGTTATCGGAAATGGTCAGAAATCAGATGCGTTTTGGGGTAAGATTACGAACTATTGTAATGATTATGGCTCATTTGACTCCACCCTTTCATTAACTACATGCAAAAATCGGTATAATTATATATGCCAAAAAGTGGGAAAATGGATAGGTGCTTATGATAGTGCTACGCGTATGAAACAAAGCGGGTGGTCGGAGACCGATGTACTGAAAAAAACTCAGGAACTGTATACAAGTGGAGGCAATGGCACTTTTAATTTAATGGATGAGTGGCGTTCTATCCGAGATCAACCACGTTTTGCAAGTATGGTAGGAGGAAATACGGGATCTGCTAGCAGTGGATCTAAGAGATCACGTGAAAGTGACGGAAGTGATTCAAACTCAGTTGGATCCATTCCTCGTCCTATGGGAAGGGATTCAACTAAGAAAAAGGGTAAAAAGAAAAATCAAAGCGTAGGCTTGAGCCCGGTAAAGGAAGGGTGGACAAAATATCAAACCATGAAACAGATCGATTGGGAACGATTGGACAAGATATCCACCCAACAAGAGGAATCAAACAACATTCAACAAGAAATTGCTCGGGCTAAAAAAATGAAAGTATGGGTGAAGTTAAGTATGAAGGATAATCGGGATGAACAACAACAAAGGATGTTTGAAATGTTGTCTAACGAGCTATTTTAAAGATTGTCTGTAATAATGTGTGTTTTCTACTTTACCGTGTGCTTTCTACCACTCAACTTGAATTATTGTAATTTTAACTTTTAATTAACTCGGTTGAATTATTGCTTCATGTCCGTCAACATCAACCACACAATTTCTTATCTTTTAATTAACTCGGTTTCATTCTTATTTCATGTCCGTCAACCTCAACCACACAACTTCTTATCTTTTAATTAACTCGGTTGAATTATTGCTTCATGTCCGTCAACCTCAACCACACAATTTCTTATAAATTACACTCTCTTCTTTCATTCTTCCTACAACAAAAAATCACAATCTCTTCTTTCCTTCTTCCTACAACAAAAAATCACAATCTCTTCTTTCTTTCTTCCTACATCAATGAATCCATTCATAGTTCCTTTTGATGTCGAAGCCTACAGAAGGCAACTTGAATGGGAGGAGGAGTTTATCGTCAAACCACTTTTGCAACAAGAGGAACCAAAAAAAAACAAAGAAAACATTTCAAAAGAGACCATGCTTTTCACAATAAGAGTCTGATTGACGACAACTTTGCTGAAAATGCTACCTATGAAGATTTCTTCCGCCGACGATATCGGATGCGGAAACATGTATTCCTTCGAATCGTCACGGATCTATCAAACCATGACAACTACTTCACACAAAGATACGATGCTACTGGCAAAGAAGGCCTATCTCCATTAGCAAAATGTACCACGGCGATGAGAATGTTAGCATATGGTATGTCGGCCGATGCTATCGATGAATACATAAAGATAGGATGCACTACAGCGTTGGAGACGTTACGTCGATTTTGCAAAGGGGTCATTCAATTGTATGAGCAAGAGTACTTGCGAGCCCCAACTGAAGATGACCTGCGAAGTATACTTGAAGTTAGTGACCAGCGGGGATTTCCAGGGATGATCGGGAGCGTTGATTGCATGCACTGGGAATGGAAAAATTGTCCAACTGCTTGGGAAGGTCAGTTTACTAGAGGTGATAAGGGAACCACGAGTGTTATACTTGAAGCAGTTGCCACTCATGATTTGTGGATCTGGCATTCCTTTTTCGGATGTCCGGGCACATTGAACGATATAAATGTGCTCGATCGATCGCCATTGTTCGATGATGTTGAACAAGGAAAAGCTCCACGGGTTAATTTCTATGTGAATCAACGTCAATATAATATGGCGTATTATCTTGCTGACGGTATATACCTTCTTATCCGACTTTCGTCAAATCAGTTAGACTTCCTCAAAGTGAGGAAGATAAGCTATTTGCGAATTTTCAAGAGGGATGTCGAAAGGATATAGAACGTGCATTCGGAGTGCTCCAAGCTCGATTTAAAATCATTCGAGAACCAGCTCGAATGTGGGAGATAGACGACTTGGCTATCATCATGAGGTCATGTATCATATTACATAATATGATTGTTGAGGATGAACGGCATACTTATTCTCAAAATTGGAAAGACTTTCAACCCGAGGCAAGAGGGTCTACTTCACAACAACCCGAGGCAAGTGGGTCTAGTACACAACAACCATTCTCGACTGAGGTACTACCTGCATTTGCAGAGCATGTGCGTACTAGATCCGAAATGCGTGATTCAAGAGTTCATCAACAATTGCAGAAGGATCTAGTCAAGCACATATGGGCAAAATTCGGAAACCATGTGTGATTTAATAATTTTATTGTCTTTCATTAATTATGTCGCGAGCTAAGTGTATTGTAACTTTTCTTATTTTGAATAATAATTATCGTCATTTATCTAATTATTTAATTGCCAAAAAAAATTAATTTAGTGTAAAATATTATTTTAATTATAAATAATAATAATAATTATTATTATTTTTTACTAATCATAAAAATAAAGAATATATAAAAAATAAAAATAATATAAAAGTAGTGGGGTATAGAATGATGAGTGGGAGGGAGATGAATTTTTTTTTCCAACTAACCATTGTAGGGGGGTTGTATGAAAGGGGTGTATGAAAGATGAGGTGGATAGGATAAAGTGTTAAAGTGGTTGTATGAAATGGGAAGGGGAGTTGAAACCATTGCTCATAGTCTAATGTGGTCGAGATGGCCAACACAGTAATTTTGAAAGGGGATATTCATGTTGGTCTCATATAATCATCGCAACTCTTAATGGATACTGTGTTCAATAAGATTATGGTCTTGATGGCCGTTTCTGGCGTTTATAGACCTTAAGAGGTAAAATTGCCATCCACTTTTTTCTAAATGCAAGTTAATTAAACTCAGTATTGAAAATAAAAAATGCAAAAGACTCAGCTCTAAAGACAGGTCTCTTATCTAAGGCGAGTCAAAGTGGAGAAAACGGGGATGATTCTTTTTAGCAACCTAGCATCACTAAATATGTATTGCTAAACTTAAAGCAGGTCAGGGTAGTTCATAAAACCAACTAGCGCCGACAGGTACATACTTGTTCCCCATCTAGGTTATCAAAGAAACCTAATCCAGTACTCACACGTCCTTAATATCCATTCAAGATCAAACCCACCATTAATTGCATAAAAACGAGTTAATGAGAAACACTTAATCAAAGAATTATACATTCTGGGATTCATAAAAAGGAGTGTATATAGAAGCAGAGGCTTACTGATCCAGAGCGACACAAGTAAACATTATCAGACAATTGAGTGATTTTGTCCGAAGCTCTATTTGCAACGTACATTCCTACACAACATCAAAAATTTCAAAAAACAAATTAAGCTCTTCAAACAGCTGAGGGATGCAATTTAACAAGAATTATAAATAGGGGTTTTTCATAAAATCGGTCATTGAGCAAAATCCAGATAAAAAAGAAACGATTCATTTCAATGTGCAGTAATTTAATCGCAAAAGTAGACTGTAAAACAGATAAAAAGCAGTTAAATCGGTGTTTACCAGTACTGGTACGAGAATCGGCGCCGAGAACAACGCCGCCGTCGTATGTAACGCCGATTATGGTTGTCCCCATTGAATGAGGCGCGTTCAGATCGCTCATACTGAAATCCATTGTTGTAGATCGGTTTTGTTTCGAAACTAAGAAAACGCACAGATCAAAACACAGAGACGAGAGAGGAAGAAGAAGAAGGGGAAATGGGGAATAATAAAAAGAGTTTCTTGAGAAGAAAGATTGGGACAAAGACCGGCTGAGTTGGGCCTTTATTGGGCTTGGTGTGGGTAGTCTCAATTTAAGAGGTTTAGAGGCCCATATTAAAGCCCAAATAGGGCCCATTAATCGAAAAAAAAATCCACTTTTCAGGTCCATTGAAGTTTTTGCCTCGTGAGTCGTGACCCAAATCACCCGAACCCGCTCGGGTTTTAAAAATGTCACCCGAAACCGGGCATTTCGGGAAGGATATGGGAAGGATCATTTTAGATATAACGTGCGAGATTTTTTTTATAAATTTTGGTTACAAATACAGTTAGCAATGAACGATTGGATGTCGTATTTGAAGACCTTATTACTCACTAATCTAATACTCTCTCCGTCCCTATTTACCTTACAAAAATTGCCATTTTTGGTGTCCCTATTTACATTACAAAATCCCAAAAAGGAAACTTTTAAACATTTTTTAAATAGTGAGACCCACTTGTCATACTCACAACAACTATCCACTTACTTTTCTCTCTCCCACTCAACTATCTACACTCGCAACACATCAACTTTACAATCATTTTCTTAATTTTTGTGCAAAACCTCATTTTTGTAGGTAAATAGGGGCGGATGGAGTATATAATCGTGTATTGTCAACTGCATTTGTAACCATAATTTTGTAAACTTCTTTTGTAACCATAAAATTGCTTATTGACTGATTTGCAGTTCCTAGTGAATACGATTCAGGGAGCGGTACTGATTTGCAGTTCCCAATGAATACGATTCAGGGAGCGGTGGTAGGGGCACAAAATATCTCCGAAAACATTGTTACAAACACTCACTATTGATTGTTTGGTTAATTTAATGAAGGGAATTTCTATTTGCACAATGAAATTTCTATTGACACAACTATTCCTCTTTTCCAAGAATTCATTAATGCCAAAAGTATGTACTTTTAGTATTTCAAAACTGTTTATTTACGGGATTTGAGCTTTGAATCCTAATCTAAACCTAGGGTAATAGAATCCATGCTCCTCACAAATATTTAATATTGAATTTTAAGTTTTTATTAATTTGATTGAATTTGAAATAAAAAATAGGCAAAACTGCACAAAAAATCACTCATCTATGATCACTTTGGGTATTTGGTCACTAAACTAATTTCCTTTTGAAACAACACATCCAACTTATTTATTTTTGCATCCATAGTCACTATCACTAACCCCGTTAGTTTTTTGGCGTTAAATAGTCATGTGCCATGCATGTGACAATATTTTAAAGGGTAGTTCAGTTAGTTTTGTCAAAAGAATGGGAAACAAATTGTCCAGCTTAATGAATTAAAAAACAAAGTTTAGGGTTTAAAATGAAAAAAAAAAAAAAAAGAAAAGAAAAAAGAGTAAGAAAAACCCCAATATCTAAAACACCCCTCCCCTTTCTTCTTCTTCATTCTGCAATCCCCCACCCAAACCAACCATTGTTGATGAATCCTTTCCACCCACTGTCACCTCCGCCACACTCCTCCACCCTCACCACATCGACCCCAATCTACCCACAATCTCACCACCCTCGTTCCCCTTTTTGCACGCCTCCCCTTCTAAATCCTAGATCTGAAGCCGAAAATTGAAGACCCAGTTGAAAATTGAAGAATTGTCCATGGTTGAAATAGAAATCAGGAAATTGAAGAACACAGTTGTGATTTTAATCATGGGGTTTTTCTATTGATTTCTTATTGGGTTCTGGTTTCTGGAATAATCTGATTTAGAATCGGAAGGGGCGGTGATGGCAGCTGGGTTTCAATCGGAAGCAAATTCATTCTCTCATTTGTAAATTTTGTGTGTTGATTTGATTTGAATCTGGATTTTATTTTGATTTTATGTGTTGCTAGTGGTGTTGATGATTATGGCTGGTGATTGGGGGTGGAATTATGGTGGTGTTGATGGTAGTGGTGGGTTTGTGGTGGTGCTTACCGCGGACTAGTGGCGTGTGGGTGCCAGAGATTGACCGGTGATTGGGAAGATGAAGAGAGGGAGTTAGTCTACTTAACAAATGTGGGTGCATTTGTTTAGTTTCCTTAACATCAATAGCTAAAGTGGTGAAAAACAATTGATCAGGGACTTATTTGAAACAAGTTTAACATTTATATTCTAGCTTAAAGTGAACTACCTAAAATACCCTTAAAAAAGTCATGTGCATTGGCACATGACTATTTAACGCCAAAAAACTAACGGGGTTAGTGATAGTGACTATGGATGCAAAAATAAATAAGTTGAATGTGTTGTTTCAAAAGGAAATTAGTTTAGTGACCAAATACCCAAAGTGGTCATAGTTGAGTGATTTTTAGTGCAGTTTTGCCTAAAAAATATTTTCATGATAATTTAAGAATAATTATTAGGGTGTTAATAGAAATATTACTCCCTCTGTTCCAAAATTAGTGTCTATTTTCAAGATTTTTTTTTTCAAAATGAATGTCTTTTTTTACCATAACTTTGTCCCTAATTTTTTTTTTTTGTAATTTTTTTCACTGGTCTCTTTATACATGCAAAACGAAATGAAAGAGTATTACAAGATTATACATAAAAATTTGCCACCAAATTGTACCGAAAGTTATGTCCCTTAAAATGAAATTTGGACACTCATTTAAGGACAGAAGTAGTATATTTTTTAAAATTAAATGAAATATTATAAAATATTAATTTATACAAGTTAGCCAAGAAAACAAGGTGCAATATTTATTGTTAAACATCATTAAATATACTCCCTTTGTGTATCAAAGTAAAAGTCTGACTTTGATTGTCACGCTTATTACAGAAACAATAGAATACAGTAATATTGGAAGTGGGTTGAGAATCTAAATATTTTAAAATAATATTTATATTGCAAGTAAGCAAAAAATAAGTTATTAAGTAATTTTTTATAAATATAAAAAGATTAGAAGGATGAAGTTATCAAAACACTATTCATCATTTTTCATTTTGTGTTATAAATTAGTTACTTCGTAATCATTTTAAATGTAATTTCAAATGTTTAACTGCAACAAATTGTACAATCTTTTTTTTATCTTATGATGTATCATTCTTTAACTTAAACATATAATTTGGTTCTAAAATTTTATTTTGAAAGTATTATATATTAACTTGTCCACATAAATATTTTGTTATCCATTAATGGAAATCATCATAATATTCGTTTTTTTACTTGTTTCTTAGAAGAAAAATTATAAATCACTTACTTTTTAAAACTTTTTAAAACTTAATTCACATGCATACACCAATTTGTTCATATTGATATAAAACGGAAGGAGTACGAGTTAATTTTATGCGGATCCCAGTTAATAATTTCATAAAGAGATTGCTTCTCATAGTGAGATTTGAGTCAATTTAATTACATTTAACCAATAACTTCAATTAAAAAAAATAACTATTATTGTGAGTATAATAAATATTTATACAAGTAATAAGTAGTTGATTCTAAAGGAAAAACATAAAAGTAACTTTTTGTAAGAAAGTAGTTGGTAAAATAAAAAGACATCAGGTAGGTAGAGAGTAACAAAAATCGGGAGAAAATATTTAGTGAGAATTTTAGGATTAGTCATTACCTCTACAGCCTAGTTAAATAGGTTTTCACTTCAAAAAGTAGTTTTAAAAGGTTTTTACTACTCTCAAGGTTGTTTGCACAAAAAAGATGTGCAAATAGTAGCACCCTTTAATGAATGTTCTACAGGCATCATAACATCCCATCAATTAATGGCACGTGTTTGTAACCAAATTTTATGATTTTTTTTTAGCAATGTTTGTTGTTGGGATTGGATCCTAAACTACAAGAAAGAAAAGGAGTCTAAGTCGGGGGAGTTGGTGAGATGGAGTTCAAACCGGAGGAGAACTTCTGGGCGGAGAAGCAGGCGGGCGCCTGGTGGTGACTAGGCGGGCGCTCATTTGGGCAGAAAGGTTGGTCCGCATGGATATTAATTCGAGCGGGCGCCTGGTAAGGGGTGAGCGTGCGCCTGGTATGCCGGCTGGGCTGATTTGTTTCCTATTTTGACTCAATCTCTTCTTAATTTGATTTAGATCTTCCTTGTACTGCTATATAAGCATAGCCACGACCTAGGACACATTGTAGCAAATTATTAAGGTGTGATTAATAATATATTGGCTTGGCAATTGCCCCCGGACGTAGTTCATGTGTTGAACGAACCGGGTAAACAATTCTTGTGTTCTTGTGTGTGTGATTCTTCCATTATTGTGCTTGTGGGTTTGTGTTCATTATCTAGATTGCAACGGGGTACCACTAAATTCCCAACAACTGGTATCAAGAGCTTTGGTTAGGAGGATTCAAAGTTTCATTAGTTGATTAATTTTGAATCACGTTCTTGGGGACTTTGTGAAGCAATCAAGATGAAGAACTCAATCGAGAAATTCAACGGTGTGAATTTCACGTTTTGGAGGACAAGGGTTGAAGATTACCTTTATTGTAAGGATCTTCATAAACCCTTAGGTGCAAAACCCGAAGACATGTCACAAGGGGATTGGGAGACGTTAGATCGGAAGGCGTTAGGAGCGGTGAGGAGCGCTCTAACCGACGACGTTGCACGGAACGCAATGGAGGCCAAGACAACGGCGGGGTTGCTACAAATGCTGTCAGACATGTATGCGAAGCCGTCGAATATCAATAAGGTGCATTTGATAAAGAGGTTTGCGAATACGAAGATGTCAGAGGGGCAGACAGCAGCGAGTCATATCGGCAGTTTCAAAGGTATGGTGGACCAATTGAAAAGTGTTGATATTACTTTCTCCGATGAAGTGTTAGCATGTTTTCTACCAAAATCGTTGCCAGATAGTTGGGAGGTAACTGTCACAACGATTAGTACGTCGAAAACACCATTGGTGTATACGGAAGTTCGAGATCTCATCCTTCAAGAGGAGTTGAGAAGGAAAGAGAAAAGGGGAGAATCTTCCGCAGATGGGGCTGCACTTAGGGTTGAGAGAAATAGGGGAAGGGGAAGACCGAAAAAGGGGAAAAAGCCGGTCAAGTGCTACAATTGTGGCACGATGGGTCATATCAGTTATGACTGTCCGGATAAGGATGGTGATGCACACGTGGTGGATGATGGAGATGTATTAATCCTAGGAGAGGAGCAGTCAGGTAAAGATTGGGTGTTGGATTCCGGAGCTTCTTGTCATGCTAGTGGGGATGCAGAAACAATGGAGCGGTATAAAACTGGAGATTTTGGGGTTGTCTATCTTGGTGATGATCAACCTTTGAAGATCAAAGGTAAAGGGGATATGATGATGAAGACACCTAACGGGGCTATTTTACAATTGCACGATGTGATGCATGTTCCGGACTTGAGGAGGAGGGTGATTTCTGTTGGACAACTTGATGATGAAGGGTATGGTGTGACCTTCATGGGTGGGTCTTGGGAAATCACAAAAGGAGCTAAGGTGATAGCTCGTGGGGCTAAGGAGAAGATGTTGTACTCTACCTACAATGTCGACATTCGCTTGGGTGGGAGCAAGAGGCTAAAGAACCGGTCTATTGGTGTAGAAAGGAGAGACATCAAGAAACGGTATGTTAGGGGGGAGAAGGACACAAGGTTGATCAACGCGGTGTGGAAGTCCAAGTGCCCTAACAAAGAGTGTGTTCAGACCAAGAGAAGACGATGCAAGAAACAAGGTGTGTCCATGTTTCAAGGGGAAGCATTGCGAGGAAGGTGGGTCTGGAGGGAGAAGGCGAAGTTAGACTTGCGGAGAGAAATCAAGGTAGAAGCTGATTTGGGGAGGCAAGAACTATCTAACACGGAGAGGTTGAAACGTCGCTTGGTTTCAACTCGCCTTAGTACTTGAGCGGGAGGCTCGGTAATGTCAAGCCAATATAGGGGGGGTAAAATGTGTTCAAAGGTGTTCACTCCGTGGTGGGAGTTGATGGGTGTTTCTATGCTTACGAGTTTAGTCTCCAGGTGGGAGATTGTTGGGATTGGATCCTAAACTACAAGGAAGAAAAGGAGTCTAAGTCGGGGGAGTTGGTGAGATCAAGAAGGAGTTCAAACCGGAGGAGAACTTCTGGGCGGAGAAGCAGGCGGGCGCCTGGTGGTGACCAGGCGGGCGCTCATTTGGGCAGAAAGGTTGGTTTGCATGGATATTAATTCGAGCGGGCGCCTGGTATGCCGGCTGGGCTGATTTGTTTCCTATTTTGACTCAATCTCTTCTTAATTTGATTTAGATCTTTCTTGTACTGCTATATAAGCATAGCCACGACCTAGGACACATTGTAGCAAATTATTAAGGTGTGATTAATAATATATTGGCTTGACAATTGCCCCCGGACGTAGTTCATGTGTTGAACGAACCGGGTAAACAATTCTTGTGTTCTTGTGTGTGTGATTCTTCCATTATTGTGCTTGTGGATTTGCGTTCTTTATCTAGATTGCAACGGGGTACCACTAAATTCCCAACAATGTTAAGGCACAATTTTTTCACAAAATCTTAGTTAGCATTTATTAATTAATTGGTGTTGAAAACATTAAACATGTTTCATTTTTCTATACATTTGTTTAAGCCAAGTAAATTTTTGGGACAATCAATGTATATTGATTCGATTGAAAAATAAAGTACTAATATCATTTTAAAGTTCTTCGAAACTCAGACAGGCGTAATTTTATAGAGTAGGTTTTGGGGAAACTAGTTTCTCCATAAGTTATAAAAAGTCAACTTTTTAATATTAATATTACCCTTAAACCCGACTAGTTTCCCCTAAAATTTTCTGAATTTCATAAGTATATAAAAACCAAAACCACTCACAGGTCAAAAGATAGGCATAAACAGATACAATGTTAAACTGCAAAACAAGGTCATCATAATCATAATTTCCCTCTAATTTCATCTCTAACCTTGCAAAACTTTTCTTGCTCTCCATATATATAGATATAGATATAAATCTCCATTGTTCTTTATACTGGTAACAGCCATTCCTTATTTGGTTGTTTCTTATTGGAACTTCCCTCACACACATATATATATATATAGTTATATATCGCGTCTTTATGATACGAAAATTGTCAGGCAGCAGCGACACCAGTGAGAAACTGCATCGGGCCTGAGCAAGGGGAGACGGAATACTGATCAAGTGGCTTCATCACGCCAGAACCACCACGCTTTTCTTTACGTTCATCAACTGACATCTGTTTGTAGCGACACTCCACGCTACAAAACGCCTTCTCTCCTCTGCACCACAATAAACATTCACCCCAAAAAAAAAATCTTTCAAGAAAAAATGAAATAAAAATTTCTGACAATGATTAGTAATTGATGTATCTTAATAATTGTTGGTTTTCCGTTACGATTAAGTAATCATTCAGGAAATAATCTGACAGTAACATCTGACGATGATTCGTAAGCATGAACAATATGCTGATATTAGTTTACAATACAAGCCATTGACATTGGCAAGAGAAGACCAAAATCTAGAATAAAAAGATATTGCTTGCACCATAAATTATGCCAACAAGGGAACTCGTAAAGAAAAACAGAACACCGAAAGTTTGCAGATACTTTAAGTTTACGCCTAAAACAAAAGATTTACTAAGAATAGAGAGTCAGAGAATTTCTTAAACAAATTGCAAAATGCAAATGACTTTATTACTACCCCAAATATTTCCTTAATGTGAATAATAAAAGAAACTCAATGCTGACAACTAGACACGGAGATCAAATGAGGAATTAGGAAGATAATTAATTGTGATAATGAGAGCCGAGAGGCTTCTGTTTGGATGGATGCCAAACACTAGCAAGAGGGTGATTTACATAAAGTCCTCTCTTTGTTTTACAAGCAAAACGAATTAGGAAGGAGCATGTGCAGTCCGACTGTACATCAGTCGAATTGCGATGTAATTTATTTTATTATTAAATGTTACTCATGTTATTATGCAATAAAACATGCAATTCGTTTTTACTCTTCCCCGGTAAAATGTAACACACGTACTAAAAGATGTTACTATAAAATAACTCATCTGCGGTAAGAATTCGACTTTTGTACTGACGGACTGCACATGCCCCGGATCCCAAGAAGGCTGTTAGAAAAGTGTCTAAGCAATGGCAGAAGATAAAGTTAACCAAACCTAAACAGATTTGGAACTTCCGACAAATCTTGGAGTGTTACATCTAACTGATTAAGCAAGAAAATAAGCCTTAATAAATGCCATAAGGTCATTGTCTGAAAGATGAAACTCCTTTTTAAGTACTTGGTCAAAATTCTCATAAAGACAGTAGAAAGATTTCCTAATTTCATATCTGACATAAAATTGGTAATTTGATAACTTTCAAAGATACTCGTTATGTAACTGAAAAAGTTAACATCTTTCTAGTCATCAAGCGATAGATCTAAATGCTCGTCAAAATCAATCGGAATTAAATATCAGACGCATCAACTGAGCTCCTGGTTGGATCTAGAACCAAATATTACAAATAATACATGGCTGTTCTTAAGAAAAACAAGATCAAATCGAGAAAATGGAAATCATCCAGCTGCTATATGTAACAACCAGTCCCCTGACCCCACAACCATCCCACATGACTGATTACTACATTCCAAAGAGCCGTAGTAATCTGTTGTTTAAAAAATTCACCATGAGAGCCAATTAACCATCATCCTTGATCTGATCTCAGTATCTCACCCTCAGAATAATATAACTTACATAAACTACTACTACCTCCGTCCCAATATGAATGACCGAATTTACTCTTGATCAAGAGCAAATTCAGTCATTCATTTTGGGACGGAGTGAGTGTCTAACATGAATTAACAAGAATTCAAGCAACTCATCATTATAACCCTTCAAATTCCAGATCCCAGAACACAATCTTTGCAATCAAAACAACATTCAAATTTAACAAATAAGCCCTCATGTACACACACACACACGCAATTGCGAAACACCAATATCCACCAAGATCTAATAAAGCACAAGATCATATGAACATCAATAACCAAAATCAAAACAAGCCAGAAAGACGTAAATGTGAGAAATTCATTCACATACCTGTACATGAAAATGTCCAGCCCAAGAAGCTTCTTCTTGCAAAGATAGCAACAACTCAAGAAATCCTCACTGTGAAACACCTTCCCCATAACCACAGGTGGAGAAGCTGCACAAAACACCCTTTTGGGCCCACTAATTCCACCCAATTTCCCATCAAAATACTCCATTTTCTGGATCAAATTCTTCCCAACATGCTTAATCACACATGTGTAATCCTCAGACATCTCAATTTCTTGGGAATCGGGCACTTGTTCTTCTTCTTTAGAACCCTTACTGAAAATTGGGATTGGACTGGATCTAGGTGAAACGCCAAAGATTGCGTTTCTACTACTGGATTTGGATGAAAGAATTGGATCATGGGATTGATAATCCAATTCATTGTTCAAGGCCGCCACAATTCCAAGACCCACAACCCCATTTGGCTCTTCAAAGTTCTTTGGGGACTTAGTTGAAGATGAGGACTTTTTTGAAGGGGTGTTAGTGTTATTGTTGCTGGTCTGATTATTATGATGATGATGATGATGATGATCATTGGGTGTGAAGAAGGAGAGGTTAATTGTCAGCCGTTTCTTGTTTCCCTTCAATTCTGCCATTTCTAGACAGATTTCTTTTTTTTTTCTTTTATATCCCTGTTTATGATTCTTTTTCTCCCCCACCCACCCCCAAAATTCAATCAATGATGAGACCCACAAAATTATATGTCAATATTTTGGGTAAAGATCATTTCTTTAGTGAGATTTATGCAGAATTTGTGATGGGTTCTTGAACTTTTAGAAGAAAAAACTGAAATTGAGATGATGTGTATGTACATATATAAAGAGATTTGTGAATCTGTGTGTGCCTTAAAAGAGAGAGAGAGAGAGAGAGAGAGAGAGATGGGGAGAAAAGGGAGGGGGGAGAGAGGGAGGGAGAAGGATTAGGGGAGAAGAGTACCTTCTTCTTCCTTCATCTCTTTCTTCACTCAATTGGTTTCATGGGAGGGGGAGAATATAAGCAGTCATGAAGTGGGAGTGATAAATAATTTAGTGTTAATTGCACTATGTGGCCCCTCAAAGTTTACAACATTTAACAATATGCCTTGTACTTCTTTCTATTGACACTGGGGTCAAGATAGAAGTTATGTTTTCCTACCATTTGCATTTGCCCACATTGTTACGGTGTCAACCCAAGTCACACATCGACAATTGAAAGAAAAATTGCTTAGTGCAAAAAGGTGTCCACACATTTCATTAGTATGAGGTCTTTTGGGAGATGACCCAAAAACAAATCTGTGTGGGCTGAGCCTAAAGCAGACAATATTATACTAATGTGGAGTGGTGGAGTGGTCACGGTTCCAACAACTAGTATCAGAACCCAGGTTGGTAGATGGACCCGACGCGTAGTGGACCACGTGTGTGAAATATATGGGATTTCCTTTGGTGTGACCTCGCGAATAGAGCGGCGGTACAAGTAAACTTCGGTGGAGATGGTCCTTGGTCTGAGAGGAGGTTTGCTTAGTATAAAAAGATTTCCACACACTTCATTAGTATGAAGTCTTTTGGGAGATGATCCAAAAACAAATTCGTGCGGGCTAGGCCTAAAGCGAACAACATCATACTAATACTAATGTGGAGTGGTGGGGTAGTCGCGGTCCCAACAACACATATAAGGAGGTCATTAATGAAAAAAGATACACTCGCTGAGTCAAGAACAAGTACATAGATTGGTTTCTCAAAGAAAAAAGAAAAAAATAAATGCATAGATCTTGTTGACATTTTGTAACTAGTTACATGAAAATAATTATTTACGGGATCAAGGCTGAAATTAAGTTTTAAATGTTAGAACATGGCTTGCATTTATGAAATCATGATTATAATATTAATATAAAGTGTAGTAAATAAAAGTGTAGAATTCCTGAAATGTAATTTATCTATTTATGATGGGAAAAATGGTAAATTAACATTACTAAAGCTTGAAAGGGTGTGGTCCCTAAATGAAGTGTCACCATGTTTACTATTTAAAGGGCCTTCCATCAAGCCTTAAACATACTTGATTCTTACTTTCTCTCATATAAATTTACTTCATATTGATAGAAGACTATTGAGAGATTAAGAGACACTCATCATTTAGAAGAACACAAATCCTAAACTTGTTCTTCATTTCTCCCTACAACATTAACTATGGATTCAACAGGTAACTCTCGCTTCCGCCTTCATCACTTCCTCAATCTCTTTCCAGAAATGAGTTAGGCATTCAGGGTTAAGATTGTTCCAACAATTGGTATCAGAGCTCGGTCTTTTCTGTTTTGAGTTTGAGTTCTTTTGGAAAGCCTTAAAACGCTTTAAATTTTGATTCATTTTTCTGTTGAATCATCAAGTTTTGATATTGTTTAGAAGCACTAATTCATTCTTATAGTACTGATATTCATCATATAAGTTTTAAAGAAATGGTTTGAAAAGTTTTGTTTGATGAACACAATTGTTCAAGTTTGACTATCCCTTCATAACATGGTTTTATGTCTAGTGCATACCATGTGGATCTACTCACTTGATTCCATTAATTTTTTAAAAAGATTATCCCTAAATAACATGGTTTTATGTTTTAAGTACGATCTACTTGTTGTTCATTGCTTTTGGGAATAATTTAAACAAAAAATCAGAAGTGCATAAATCAGTCTGCACGGCCGAGTCAAGGGTTCTGCTCGGCCGTGCGCTTGAACCGGTGTGATGATCCGGACGGGTATAATGCAAGATCCGGCCGGATACATTAGGGTTTTGAACCGGTGCCTTTATAAAGGCATGGTCCGGTCGAGTATTAGGATAAACCGGTCGGACCCCATGCATTGATCCGGGCGGGTCCTTGTTGAAACCCGGGCGGACCACTATATTTTGCACAGCCGTGCAATAATTGGCCAAAAACAAAGTTTCTGTAAAAGTGGTGCTCGGCCGTGTCCTTTCCTGTGCTCGGCCGAGCAAGCATTTTTAGCACGGTCGTGCGTTTGTTTAAGCACGATCGTGAGCCTTATGTCGAATGGGCTAATTCCTTCTGTCTTAGGTGCTCGGCCGTGCACTTCTCTATGCTCGGCCGAGCAGACACTATTCACAGGTTTTGGATTTTTTCAAGTTTCTGTACCATTTTGTTTTCCTTTTGGACAAAACATACATTTTTTTCAAACCTTAAAGTTTTGATTAATTATATGCTTAAATAATTTTATTCATTATTTAAATAATATTATCGCCTAAGTGATTAACGTTATTTAAATCCAAAATTATTAAAGTGTTGAATGTTTAAGTTAATATGTGAATGACATGAATTTTCCAAATAAGATCTTGACATTTGACTAAACTTAAGCATTCATGTGATGACAAATAAAATGAACATTAAGTTATTTTATTAAATGCTTAAGACTACCCAAAGGAAGATTATGCATTTAATCAAATGTTGTTCAAATTACTTGTCATCTAAGGCAATTATTTATGAGTCAATTCGCAATCCAAAGATTAGTTTTGATGTCATGTTAATTACCTTATTGATGGATTTCATTGATATAATTAATCATTTATTCATTTTGTTGTTTCTTATAATGTTTTGTATTCATTCTTGTTCTCGATTCCCAACAGATTTACTTATTGCTTCATCCGTGATTACTGCTATGAGTACCTTACCGATGCTTAATGAGACTAATTTTAAAACTTGGAAAAATAAATTGATTATGATCTTAGGCTATATGGACATAGATCACGCATTAAGGGAACCATTTCCCCTTCCTCTCTCTAATGTAAGCACTCAATAACATTGCTTAAATGTTGAGAAGTGGAAACGCTCCAACCGCGTGAGCCTAATGATCATGAATATTGTTGTCCCGGAGACCATTTTGAAAGGTGTCTCCAAGGATGTTGATGCTAAAACATTCCTTAATATTCTTGAGGAACGTTTGGCATCTACCTCTTCTCATGGGACAAAGAGAAGAGGGAAGGAAATTGCGGTTGAAAGTAATAAGAAGCTTAAAGGATCATCTAATGGTCATAAGGAAAATAAATGCTTCTTTTGCAAGGACCTCACTCACATGAAGTTCGACTACCCTAAGTATCACGCTTGGCGTGCTAAGAAAGGTTTGTCATTTGGTCTTGTTTGTATTAAGGTTGTTTTGGTTTCAATTCCTACATATACATTGTGGTTGATTTTGGTGCAACAACTCACATAAGTGTGTTTATGTAGGGTTGCCTGAGTTACTGAAGACCCAGTGAAGATGAAGCGATTCATCTACAAGAGAGCTAAAAATCCGGTTAAAGTTTTAGGCATAAGGACTTTTAGGTTATTGTTAAAATACTAAGTATTATTTGTATTAATAATACATTCATTGTACCGTTATTTAGACGGAATTTAATATATATATATATATATATATCACAATATTGAACAAGGAAGGATAATTTTGTTCATTTGGTAAATATAAGTGTGATCTTTATTCAAATTCCAAGGTTGTTGGTACTAGTATTTGGTCAAGTAATCTATGCTTACTTGACACTATTCAAACAATAAATGAGTTCCATAATGATGAAACCAAAATAGAAAGCAAAAGTCATCAAGTAAATTTTTTACACCTTATGGCATAAACATTTAGGTCATATCTCCAAGAGGAGAATTGACAAGCTTGTGTCAAAAAGAATCTTTTAAATAAGCTTGACATTCCGGAAAAGACTTTTGCGTTGACTGCCTTTAAGGAATATTTACAAACACTAATAGAAAAGTATCCCCGAGAGCATGAAGTGTCCTAGAACTAATAAATACGGAATATTGTGGGACATTCCCTACCCCTTCATGGAATGGTCAACAATATTTATTATGTTCATGGACGACTACTCTCATTTATGGGTACATTTATTTACTTCATAAAAGTATCAATTTTGGACATTTTTAAGTCTTATAAAGTCAAAGTTGGAAATCAACTTTGAAAGACTATTAAGAACGTTAAATCCAATCATAGTGGTATATACTATGGTTGGAATGACGGTTCAAAGGAACAATGTCCGAGTCCTTTTGCTCGCTATCTTGAGGAGTGTGGGATTGTCTCTCTCTACATTAAGCCGGGTACGCCTAGCATAAATAAGTGTAACAAAGACATAATAAAATCCTTAAGGATATGGTAATAAGTATGTTCCTTGTACTTCTTTTACCTCACTCATTATGGGCAATACATTAAAACCGCATCTTATGTTCTCTATAGAGCTTTCTCTAAAGCTACTAAATAAAAACCCTTATGAATTATGGACAATTTAGAAACCGTCCTTAAATTCTTCATATATAGGGTTGTCCAATAGAATCTAGGCCTTATAGGCCTAATAAGGGCAAACTGGACACTAAGAATTTTAGTAGCTATTTTTTGTGAGGTATGCCAAGAGATCTAGGGGATATAAATTTTACAACCCAAAAACTAGAACATTTTAAAATGAGAAATGCTAGGTTCTTTGAGGATATTGAATTTAGTGAGAGATTAAGTAATATTTTGAATTTGAAGAGGAAGAGGCATCCATTTCTTTACCTCTTCCCATAGTTCCAATTGAATATCAAGTTTTATACTTGATATTCAAGAAGAACATACAATTCAAAATAATGACTTCCCTATAAATATTGAACAACATGAAAATGTTGGTCATATAAAGGAAATTCAACAACCTCAAAATGAGGAAGAACCGGTGCTCTTAAGGAGATCCAATAGAGTAAGAAAAAGTGCTATTCCAGATATTTATAAAGTGTATCTTGCCGAGAATGAATGACACTTAGGTTTAGTGGGAGATGAAATTCTCACCTTCCATCAAACCATTAATAGTCCTAATTCTCATAAAGTGAATTAATGTCATAAATGAAGAGTTAAAATCTATAAAGATAACAACGTTTGAGATTTTGTCCTATTACCTAAAGATATGAAACCTATTGGGGTTAAATTAGTCTTTAAGACCAAAAGGATTCACAAGGTAATATGGAAAGATATTAAGCCCGTATAAGTTGTTAAAGATTTTACTCAAACATGAAGACATTGATTATAAAGAAAACACTTTTTCCTGTATCTTCTAAAATTCTTTTAGGATCATTATGGCACATATGGCATATTATGATCTTGAGTTTTCATCAAATGGATATAAAGACAAGTTTTCTCAATGGAGACATTGAGGAAACTGTTTATATAAAGAAGCCAGAAATGGTGACTGATTTATTAAAGAAATCCATTTATAGGCTTAAGATAACTTCTCGTTAATGGTACTTAATTAAGTTATTCTTTCATTTAGTTTTGAAACGAATCTTGATTAAGATTGTGTATACCATAAGTTCAGTGGGAGTAAATTTATAATTTTGGTCTTATATGTGGATGATATTTTGCTTGCTAGTAATAATTTTGAACCTTCTTAAGGAAAACTAAGAAAATTCTTATTTGAAATGAAAGATCTTGGTGAGGCATCTTTGTATTAAGAATCCAAACTCACCGTGATCGCTCACGAGGTGTTTTAGGATTATCACAAAATTCCTATATAGAAAAGGTATTATAAAGGTTAAGCATGCAAAACTGTAAACCAATTGACACCCCAAAATTTAAAGGAGACAAGTTTAGTCTCAAAAAGTGTCCAGAAAGTAATTTGAATCCAAGTATATTGAAATGTCCCTTATACATCAGCAGTAAAGAAGCTTGATGTATGCGTAAGTCTTATATTTATTGTTGGGATGCTTGGTCAATACCAAAGCAATCCGGGAGAGAACATTAAGTTGCAGCCAAAAGAATGATAAAAATATTTATAAAACACTAAAGAACTACTTGCCTATATTTGAAGTCGGATCATCTTGAGATCATTAGTTATTCCGACATTAGTTAAATTATATGGCTGCATAAGTTTATTAAGGGACTGCCAATTGTCAACAAGTGTCGAAAGACCACTTAATTTTATTGTGACAATCAGGCGGCAGTTTTACAACAACAAGAGTTCATCAAAGTCTGAAGGATATAGACATTAAGTTTCTTGTTGTAAAGGAAAATGAACAAAGAAATACAACGTATAGAAACAAACTCCATATTAGCGGATCCATTTATGAAAAGCATTATCATCTTCAGTGTTTCACATAGGTGTAACAATTTTGATAACATTTAGTATAGTGGGAGTTTGTGTTGTTCTTTCATTAATTGTTCTCTTATTTAAAAGTTTTTTGATCTCATTTGGTTAAGTTGGACTAGTTGGAAGAATATGGATATATTCATTATGATCCCATGCTACACATCTACACTTTTGATCTATGTCATTTAGTTGGATTTGTATACGTGATTACTGTGGGCTTAGTTGCGAATCAATTACAACGACTGCCCCTTTAGTACTTATACTTGGATGACTAATGGACGAGATTGTTATAGATGACAATAAAATGCGCACATAAGGGTTGTCATTTGTGTTATATTTATGGTTTTAAAGGAAAGACTTTGTTTTGCAACCCAAGTGGGAGATTGTTAGAACATGGCTTGCATTTATGAAATCATGATTATAATATTAATATAAAGTGTAGTAAATAAAAGTAAATAAATGTGTAGAATTCCTGAAATGTAATTTATCTATTTATGATGAGCAAAATGGTAAATTAACATTGCTAAAGCTTGAAAGGGTGTGGTCCCTAAATGAAGTGTCACCATGTTTACTATTTAAAGGCCCTTCCATCAAGCCTTAAACATACTTGATTCTTAATTTCTCTCATCTAAATTTAGTTCATATTGATAGAAGACTATTGAGAGATTAAGAGACACTCATCATTTAGAAGAACACAAATCCTAAACTTGTTCTTCATTTCTCCCTACAACATTAACTATGGATTCAACAGGTAACTCTCGCTTCCGCCTTCATCTCTTCCTCAATCTCTTTCCAGAAATGAGTTAGGCATTCAGGGTTAAGATTGTTCCAACATTAAAATGTTCTCATTTACAATTTATAATCAAGTACAGTACTATTTTTGAATATGCCAAAAAAAAATAAAAATGAAAATGATGAAGTTAATCTGTGATATATATGTCACACTGGTGAGGGATAAATAATTATTTCCAATCATTAACTGAAAACTGATTCAGCCAGGAGTGACAAACTTTTTATGAAATGTAATTATTAATATTACCTATAATACCTATATCAAATATTTGAAGAATTTGTGTTACCAAAATATTTTGCATTGATTCATCGACTTTACGATTGTATTGAAGCAGTAATATTATTTTGGAAAACTTACTAGAATAAAATCAACAAACAATGTTCCAAATAAAATACGGATTAGTATACTAACACAACTTGGTGATAGTAAAAGTGAGGAGGTCAAAAGTCAAATTTGAAACTTAAAGGTAAATAGTTTAAAATGCAGGAGACCTCAGGGTTGTTGCTGTAGTTTTGCTTACATTTTTTTATTCATTATATTTTCTGAGTTTTCAATTTCTTTCCTCCAACCGTTTTTATTATAAGGGCGAATTACATTTTAGTCCCCAAAGTTTGGGGGGTGTTCCTATGATGGGCTCTAAAGTATCTCCGTTAGCATTTTGGGCCCCAAAGTTGTCATTCTGTTAGCATTTTAGGTCTTTTAACCAGTTTTGTTAGAAAAACTCGTTAAATGATCACGTGCGAGTCACATGCCACCTAACGGAGGATAGTTTAAAATTGATTTAACTTATAGGGGGTTTACTGTACATTCTTAAATTTAATGGGCTTAAATATTAAAAATTCTTTTCCTCCTCTCGGAACTTTCCTCTCCCCTCCCCGCCGCCGCTACCGCCGTTGATTTCGACAATGGCGTCCGAAAATTTCACCGACAAAAAAACGCCGTTTTCAGGAAGCTCAAAACCAAATCCGACAACAAGGTGTGATTATTCTTATTTTTTGGTTGAATTTGTTTTGTTTTCTGGGTTGGAGATCTGAATCGGATCTGGAGTTTGGTTCATAGATCTTTGTGTAATTGATCTCATTCTGTGTTAATTTTGGGGTTAATTGCAATTTGGTTACCTGAGTTTTACAAAATTCTGCAATCGGTTACTAAATTTGTCAAAGTTGCGATTGGGTTCCTGAATTTGCTGAACCGAAGCAATCATGTGTAAAATCCGTTAACTTGTTAAAATTCTAACAAAGTCGTCACATGTGCCAAACACGTGACATTTAACTGAGGTCAAAAATGTCTTTTCTCAACCAAATTGCAATTAACCCAGAAATCAACCCTTCTTGTTTGCGCAATTGAACAATCCGTCATTCTGAAACCCTAGCCTCGGCAGATCAACCCCAAATACCAATTCATTCATTTTTAATCTGATTCCCTTCCCTCTCTCCGGCGTGCTCTCTCCGGCATGCTTTTCTGATTTTTGAAGTCAGATCTATGAATGTGTGTTTGAGCTTCTTGGGTTTTTGAACTCAGATCTGGATAATGGGGCTTGATTTAAGGGATGTTGTTGGTTGTGGTTGGTGGTTCCGTGGTTCCGTGAAAGAAGGTATGTACTTGAGAATAGACATGCCCGGAGTTTTCGACGACGGTGTGGTGGTTCAGATGGAGGGTACGGAACTGTTATTCTCCGGCGAAGCTCACCCTCTGACGGATTTTGAAGACAGGCCAACTAGGGTTTATGGTGGCTGCATTGACCTCAGCTCCAATTCCGGTCAGATTTCATAAATGAAAACAAGTATGAAGAATGGCGACCTTCAATTTGAATCGTAATTTCTTTCCACTTCCTTTTTTTTTTTTTTAATTTTTCTTCATAATGTTTTGCTAGCAAGTACTGATTTATGAATATTGTGAGGTTGAAGATGAAGAAGGAATGAGGATTGGAATTAGAAAGGCTGGATGGTAAATTGGCATTTGGGTTGGAGATTCATGGGTTGACAGAAAGTATGGTGGTGGTGGAGGTCAGGAGGAAGGAGAAGGGAAGCCTGGAAGGATGAAGCTGGTTTTTTTTTTTTTTTTTTTTTTTTTTTTTTTTTTTTTGAGTTAGGATAATATTTGATGTACCATTTTTTAGTTTTAATATATGAAAGTTTGTAAATATAGTTGATGTATAAAAATTAAAATTGATTATTAATTTTCATGTAGATGTACTTACTTTTTTCTTTTAAAAGTACTTTTTAAATAAACAAAAAATTATTCATTAATCCATTAAAGAATTATTTTTTTATTAATTTCTTTTAATTTTTATAAATTATTTTTCATAAATGATTTTTTTATTAATTTTTTTAATTTTAACCTTTTTTGACCTCAGTATATAAATTAAAATTGATTATTAACTTTGATTTTATTTTTTATTTTTTTGAAAGAAAACTTTGATTTCTGGGTTAATTGCAATTTGGTTGAGAAAAGACATTTTTGACCTCCGTTAAATGTCACGTGTTTGGCACATGTGACGACTTTGTTAGAATTTTAACAAGTTAACGGATTTTACACCTGATTGCTCCGGTTCAGCAAATTCAGGAACCCAATCGCAACTTTGACAAATTTATTAACCGATTGCAGAATTTTGTAAAACTCAGGTAACCAAATTGCAATTAACCCTTACTTTTGCTGAGGCAAATGTGTTTCGATTGCAATGCGAAGAATCCGACTTGGGCTTCGGTTACGTATGGGATCTTCCTGTGTATTGATTGCTCCGCCGTTCATCGCAGCCTCGCTGTTCATATCAGCTTCGTTAGGTGAACCAACAATCTGTACATTCCTTGGATGATTTTGATTGTGATTTTGAATTATTTTGTTACAGATTGAAAGCCCCATTGTTGAATTTCTTGGGGTTTTCCTTCTTGATTACCCCATTTTCTGTGGGATTTTCTTGGATGATTTTGATTGGTGGTGGGAGGGCGGTGGTGGTTGTGAGATGGTGGTAGTATGGAGGTGATGGGTTCGTGGTTGTATTTGTGGTGTTATGTGGTGGAGCAATTTTTTTTTTTTTTTTTTGAAAGATGGTGGAGCTGATTTGCTTGAAAAGTTAATATTTAATTAAGGATATTAATTTAAAAAAACAAAAAAAAACACATTTTCTACTAAGAAAACTATAACAATGTCTAAAAAAATAAGTATAATAGTGACAATCAATATATTGACGAATATCAGAGAACACCTAATCTAAAATTTACATTTAAAAAATAATTATTACTACCTCTGTCCCTAAATGAGTGTCTAAATTTCATTTTAAGGGACACTGAAAATCTCAACTTTATGTACAATTTGCTAGCAAAAATTCATATATACTCTTGTAATCTCATTTTCAAACATTTAGTTTTGCACGTATAAAGAAACTGGTGAAAAAAATTTCCAAAAAAAAACATTTAGGGACAAAGTTATATTCTAAAAAGACACTCATTTTGGGACAAAGATTTTTTACAAATGGACACTCATTTAGGGACAGAGGGAGTAATATTTAAGCCCATATTCGTTAATTATTTGGAAAATAATTTTTAATATTTAAGCCCACTATATTTAAGAATGTGCAGTAAACCCCCTGCAAGTTAAATCAATTTCAAACTATCCTCCGTTAGGTGGCATGTGACTCGCACGTGATCATTTAACGAGTTTTTCTAACAAAACTGGTTAAAAGACCTAAAATGGGGCCCAAAATGCTAACGGAAATACTTTAGAGCCCATCATAGGAACACCCCCTCAAACTTTGGGGCCTAAAATGTAATTCGCCCTTATTATAATTCTTGTCAATGTCAATCATGTAACGTAGATTATTTTGAAAATTGTTACTGACAATTGACCTCTAAATAATTGTAATTACTCATGTCGACTAATGCTAAACATTATACTTTCTATTTTTTATTCGTTTCATGTTAATGACTGTTGATTTTTTTTATTTATATTTTTTTTAAAGGTAAACACACATATTTCATTAATAAAAATTAAAAATATGGCACTCTACAATATTTAAAGGCTCATCCCCAAATAAAATTCGCTGCAGAATTCGCGACATTGTACAAGTATGATCAAAAAATAAGAAATGAAAGCAAGCATTAAGGTACGGACACCTATAATACTTCTCAATTCATATAGCCCAGTAATTTATGATACCATAGCCTTAAGATCAGTAGAACTAATCCAAACCATTTTGCTATTGATATCGTCGGAGTCAAATCCCCATCGAACACCTTTACGAGTAATAACTTGAGACGCACAAATGCTTCTCTATGAATAACTTGGACACTGTCTCAGCTCGGCATTCACAAAACCCCTACATAGATATTATTTGGCGTTGATAGCATAATAAATGAAAACATTTGAGTTGACAACAAATGCCCAACTAAGCATCACAAGCAATACAACAAGAAAAAAATATTACCTTCATATCAAGGCTATCAACACAGATAGTTTTTTTTTTTCCAAAGGAAAATAGAGACCTTCAAAAGTACATGGGGTTTCGCTCCGAGATTATGAGATTAAAACCCACAAAAGACGCATTTAGGCCCTCAAACGGCCTTTGAAGTTTTTATAGATGGCTAGTAGTAATATTTAGGATATCCAGTTGCTTTGTAACAAATGTGCAGTTCGTGTGTTAAAGAGCATCAGATATTGTTGACAAGTTTCAATTATTTACAAAAATGCCATCGCGCTTTTAAAAACACGTTTTCCTACTCATTAGGATAACGCGTTTTACAAGAGACCAACCCTAAAACATATTTCCTCTGTCTCAAGTTAAGTGTGAACCAAAAAATTGGGCACACAAATTAAGGAAAAGTAAGAGAGATAAATAGCAGACGGAGGTGTTTGTGATTGTCAGTATGAAAAGTTGAATATGAGAGATAATGAGTGGGAGGAACAGTAAGTTGATTTGTGTTGTGAGTGAAAAAGTAAAGTAGGAGACATAATGAGTGGGAGGAATAGTAAAGATTTTTTTGCTATTTTGGGCAATTCGCACTAACCTGGGACGGACGAAAAAGAAAATAAGTTCACACTAACCTGAAACGGAGGGAGTATATAGTGAGGGTAATTATCTCAAATTTATTCGTTCAGACGAGCTAAAAATTATCAAGATTTTTTCTTTCGAGAACGGGGAGTGTTAATTGAACGTAAGACCTTCCTGTTCCTGTAAGGAGGCAAATGTTTATTCCGTGTGAGCTAACGCTCATTGGACTATCAAAATTTTCAAGTTTCTTTAAAATATTGTTTGAGGGATATTCTAGAAAGGTACTCCATCCGTCACAGCTCACTTGACACTTATTTTCATTTCGGTTAGTCCCAGCTCACTTGACACTTTAAAAAATAACATGTTTTTTTATAATTTTATATTCACTCTACCTCACTACTTATTATCTCTCTTCATTTTTCACCACTCAATTTATTCAACTAACACTACTAATTACCTAACTCATTCTCTCTCTTCATTTTTTACCACACATTTTTCTTATTTTCTTATTCTTCTTTAGTTATTGTGTCCTTCTCTTGGGTGTCAAGTGGAGTGAGACGGAGGGAGTATATGTTTAAGAAATTTTAGTAGTAAATAGTACAATTATCATTATTCTTCTCTTTGCATCTCATTATAAATTAAAAATATGCAAGTATCTATTTAAAAGTAATATTTTAAAAATGATTGTAATAAGCTCCTTAAACCATTTAATCATTTCAAACAAAAATATATAAAATACGAATAATTATTTTACAACAAATGAAGTACTTAAAAGTGGTGATTAACAACTAGCACAACATTGATAATTCCTTCTCCCTACCCACCCAATATTCACCAATTAATTTAACATGGTTCAAATAAAGTTGTGTACTCTCCAACATCAAGTACACTACATGACTAACACCACCAATGAAATATTGGTAAAGTGAAGCACTCACTGTAATTGTTGGTTCCATCCTTTTTGAATAAGTTGGAATGAATGAAACTCAATAAGGTTAAACAATGGCAAAAAGTAATTTATAGGGCATCATGGAATTTCTTGATATATATGGTCATTGGTCAATAAATATTTATACCCATCCATGATTGAGTACAACTAAATAATAAATAGTCACCCAAGATGAGTCACTCTCATTTTTTTTTTTATAATTTTTTTTGAGTTTATATATTAAACTTAGGGTAAATTACAAAATAGAGCCTAAAGTCCTCGGAGTGGTGCCAGTTTGAGGCCTGACGGGCAAAATTTAGCGAAATAGGGCCTGACTTGACTCTTTGTTAGCAAAATAGGGCTTTTTAACGGTTTTTGTTAAAAAAATAAGTTAAGTCACATATGATTTGCATGTGATTGACGAAATGGATCAATTTGAAATGATTATTAGTTATTAAGGGGATAAATGTAAATGCTTAAACTTAAAGTCTCAAAATATGAATTTTCAAGTTTTAAATTAAAATTTTGAAATGAAATAATTAATATATTAAAATTTTAATTATTTTTAAATATAAATATATACATTTTTTTGACAAAATAATTTTGAAATTTATTTTTTCAGATCTAAAAAAATATTTATATAAAAATTTTAAAATAAAACAACCAAATTATAAATTTTCTTTGATTTTTTTTTTCCAGATTTACATCTCCGCTTCTAACATCCATCTTCGCCATCTATCTCTTCTCAAAACACCATCGACCACCATCTCCATCAATTTAGATGGACAAAACTTATCAATTTTCTTTGAAAAAATATTCTTGAAAATAAATGATTATTTATTTAAATTTCAAAAATTATTAAATTTCTTTAGAATTTAGAATATTTATATTTATATCCGAACAAAAAAATTATTTATTTATGTTTAAAAAATATAAATAAAAAATTTAATACATTATTTATTTTATTTCAAAATTTTAATTTAAAATTTGAAAACTTATATTTTGCGACTTTAAGTTTAAGTATTTATATTTAACCCCTTAAAAACTAATTCTCATTTCAAATTGATCCATTTCGGCAATCACCTGCAAATCATATGTGACTTAACTAACTTTTCTAACAAAAACCGTTAAAAGCCCCATTAAGCAACGAAATTGTCAAGTCAGGCCCTATTTCGCTAAATTTTGCACTGTCAGGCCCCAAACTGACACCACTCCGAAGACTTTAGGCCATATTTTGTAATTTACCCTTAAATTTATTATAACTGCTAAATAAATTCATTTTAACTTTATTAGTCTCAATCATCACTATTAGAAAATTGTTCTTTAGAGACACTTTGTTTGAGACAGCAATTTTTAATAGTTTTTATTTAAACATTTTTAGGACGGTATTCCTCTAATGGTCTCTATTTTGGGACAACACTCCTCTAATGGTCTATTTTAAGATGACATTTGTCTCTATTTATACTAACTTCAAACATGGACGGTACTAAAAACTATTTGAGGCTACTTAATGAAACCATATCCCATATCAATAAGTATGTTTTTTTAGTAGTGCATTTAGTATCTGCAACATAAATTATTTAAAAGCATTAATCATGCTCCAATGTAAGGTCATCATATTAGTTAGGGTTAATGACAATTTAGACCCTGAAGTATGATACCACCCTTCCAATCAAGCCTTGCATGTCTTTTTTCGCCAGATCGGACCCTGGGGTGATTCATTTTCGCCAGTTAGGGTCTTTTTGACAGAATTCGTTAAAAAGTCAGTTAAAAGGCATGTGCCGTGCACGTGACTAACGGAATTGGGTTGTTTGAAGTTGATGTTTCTTTTAAGGGGTTTAATGAAAATTCGAAACTTAATAGGGATGAAAATAAAAATAATTAATGATAATTTTCCTTGGTAAACGTAAAATAAATGATTGTAACTTATTTCAATTTCCTAAAAGGCATGTGCCGTGCACGTGACTAACCGAATAAATAAGATTTTTTTTTCTTTCTTAAAAAAAAATCTAAAATAAATGATTGTAACTTATTTCAATTTCCTATTACAAAATATAAAATATTACATATTTATTTTATCTAAGATACTCAGACTCTTTTGTTTACCTCGTCGGACTCGTCTCGAGAAGACTAAAATACGTGTGTCCGACACAGCTACGGCGGAGTAAATTAAAGAGTCCGAACATCAGATTATTTAATGATAATTTTCCTTGGTAAACGTAAAAAACGATTTGGATAACGCATTTGCTAAAAATATACTCCCTCTGTCCCGCCCGACTTAAGATTTTTGGTCAAGCAATTTATAGTTTGACCAACAATTTGAACAAAAATAATTATCTTAATGAAAATCTAAAAATAGTTATTTAGTTTATTATTAATCGTGATACAATAACAAGTTTTAAAATAAAACTCTTATTTAATTTTTTTTTTATTATAAATTATAAAATGTTGCACATTTATTGGATGAAGATTTTTTTTGGTAAATGTAAAATTTGATTTATTTTGTTTATAAAATAAAATTCTTATTTAATTTTTTTTTTATTAATATTTTGAAAATAACTTTAAAAACCCTTTTATTTACTATTTTATTAATTATTTTTATTTTCAGCTCTATTAAGTTTTGAATTTTATTAAACCCCTTAAAAGAAACATCAACTTCAAACAACCCAATTTCGTTAGTCACGTGCACGGCACATGCCTTTTAACTGACTTTTTAACGAATTCCGTAAAAAAGGCCCTAACTGGCGAAAATGAATCACCCCAGGGTCCGATCTGGCGAAAAAAGACATGCAAGGCTCGATTGGAAGGGTGGTATCATACTTCAGGGTCTAAATTGTCATTAACCCTATTAGTTACACTTGGGAAACCAAAGGCATCTTTGCCTAGCGGTATCCGGGTGTGTGCTTAGAGTCCTCCCTAAGGGAGGTCTCAGGTTCGACTCCTACATGCCCATAGGGCCTTGGTGTTGTATCCCTGGTTTATGTATTAGAACTTTTGTTTGACAATTTTCTATTTTTTTTTCTTCTTATATGTACAAAGTATTTTAATTTCCGGCTTCAAATAATATGCTACCTGTGTATGAAATATCTTGAAACTTATTAGGTAAAATATAATACTCCTTCCGTCCCACATCAATGGGCACTTTTGGTCAAACCTACTTGAACTTTGACTAATATTTTATGCTAAATAATTTATCTCCATAAAAGATTAAAAATAGTTATTGATGATGTTTCTATTACTAATTAAGTACTAATCATTAGATTTACAAATAAACTCAAAAGTATTTCCTTTGCATAATTTTATAATTCTCTTTTTTATAAGAGTGAGCACTTTTTCGATAGCACAAACGTGAAATGCTCCCCAAGGACCACCCTTTGTAGTCTAGAGAGCAGACACACTTTCTCAAAGAGACCAAATTCTTTCTTTTTATTTACTTAATTTCCAATTCTTTGTGCTTAATCATTTGGCCAAAATTCTTTATTTTCCTATTTTTATTAGCTTTCTCCATAATTTTTATCAATAAATAAATAGATAATAACTTTGTCCATAATTCATGTACTTGAGTAGTGTTTGGATCTTATGATTAAGCTCAAGGATGGACTCATTTTCATTTGTGATATTTGGTTGCTACAAAAATTAAAGATTTTATGATGTGGTTTTACGCATGAATATCTTTATTCGCGATTAACACTACTATTAATTGTGAATTGCAATTTTTGTTAATCAAGTACATGCGGTAGGAATTAAAATGCAATATGATCAATCGAAAGAAGATAGCAATAATAATAAAGAACACAAGTTCTGTTAACACAATTCTTCAAAAAATCGACTAACTGTATGTACGGGAATAAAGAAAAAATAGACACCCCAGCAAAAGACTATTTTAGAGACATTGTCTCTTGTCCAATAAATAAAATTAGACAGAAACACTAAAGAAAAAAAAAGTTGTTTAAATTATATTGCTTTAGAAATATTCTTGGAATTTTGAGTGCATATATTTCTATAGTTGTGTGGTCTATAAAAGATATTCCTATAGAGTAGTCATTGGTTGACAAACTAGTTGATCTACCACAAAGCAAATAGCATCTTGGTTTAAAAATCTGTTGCAGAAAGAGAAGCCAATTAATTTTCCATTATATGATTTTTTTGTTTAAACTAAGACAAGAAAATGTGCTTTTTCTAAAAGAAAATTGTGATAAGGTCATATATATATATATATGAGATATATTATTCTCAAGATTTCCAATTGAGAGAACCACATATTTTTTAATAAATTTTCCCTACATACCATTATTTATTTTGTACAAAGAAGATTTGTTTGCAAAAGTTGCAAAGATTTCTATTGATGTTATTATATAAATTTTCCCTACATATCGTTTTGACGAAGACTTTATAGAAAATTTTATGATCCTAATAAAAATTAAAAAATTATAAAATGATTCACCACAAATAAACACTCTCAATCACATTTTTTAAATTTTTATTAAGATCATCAAATTTTCTATAAATTCTTCGTCAAAACGATATTAAGTTGACTAAAAGTCTCAAGTGATGTGAAACGGAGGGAGTATATCACTTTAGAAACTAATATTTTGTTTTAACCATATATATCATAGAGAATTATTTTTCTTGAATTCGTTTTGAAGATTTGAGTCGGAACTATACGAGGGTTACATATACTCCCTCCGTCCTATATATAATGATAACTATATGAACCTCATAAAGGGTTATCTCTCTTACAACAACTATGGATTTCTCAAAAGATTCATCACAAGGTTAAGTTTGAAAGTTCTCATTTTAACACATTCATTTGAAATATATGTGATGTAGGAAGGTTCGCAGATCGTATCGACAATGAAATTGAGTTGCGGAGGAAAGTTGCGGCAGGATTTTGCAGTTTGGTCGTCCGGGCTCAGAATGGCTATTAAGAGTACTTTTCGGAGAGGGAATTTCGCCACGAACAAGACATATGACTTCGTCATGATGTACGATGCTTTTCAGGCCGGGCTCGGAAATAGTTCTTTTCTTTTAAAAACAATTAATTTTAATTTCGGATTTTATTTCCTTATTTCGTTTGGTTTAGGGTTTTGGTTTCTTAGTTGCCTTAGGGGTATTTAAACACTTTTCTTATGTTGTAGTAGGCAGATTATTATTTTTATTCAACTAAGAGCTTTCTCTTATTCTCTGGCGGATTCCAGGTTTTATCTTTTCTAGGGTTTATTGCTGGTAAACTCTTGTGTTTAGCGCTTGCTATTCACGAATATTTCTTCCGTTCTGCGTCAATATGACTATCTTTTTTAGACAAATATAAATAAAAAGAAAGACATATTAAAACGAAAAAAAAAAAAAAATACTTGTTCATAACAATTCAAAGTGGTTGTATATCTACATCATATCCTTAGGTTAGGCACTAATGCATTACATATATCTACACATCACTCCAATAATTATTACCCTTTTATCGTTTCATAATTCATAAAGTACTTGGTTAAAAGGTTGTTTACCGATTACAAAGTTTTTTTTTCCTCATAGAGTGCTATGTTTCGACTTAAATACTCAACGAAGATGTGCAAATACGACTTCCTAAGGGGTAAATATAAAGTCACAAAAAAGTGCCACAAAATTTGGTCTACAAAATGACGTGTCAAAATTTTATTGGTGCTTTTACTTAGAGTGTGCCGAGTCCACTATCGATGTAACCAATAAATATCGGCACCTCATTTTGTATTCATCATTTTGTGAACTTCTTTGTGCCCCTAGCATTGCCCATTATTAAGTGCTAGTGTTAGTGAAAAATAGTGTAAGTGTTACTGTAAGGAAGACAAGGGGCGAGGGAAGTAGTGAATGTGTGTTTAAGTGACACATGATAAAAATGGTTTTTCCTTAAGTTTATATAAAAAAAAAAGTTTATTTTTATTTTTTATAATTATAATAATGACATTTGATATATTTTGTGAAAAGTTATTATTTGCAAGTCATTTAAAAACAGAATAAGCATATTGAAACGTTTCACAAGGACCATTTCCATATTTCTATTTCCTAGAAAAAAACGGATTTGAATTTTGGAAGCAATAGTAGAAGCAGGGCCACTTTAAAATTTTCAGTTTTTTGGTGGTCCTAAAATAAATTAATCATAGAAATGTAGCTTGCTTGATTGCTTTCTATTGTTGGCTTTCACTTTCTTTTATCAATGTCCAAGGACCCCCTCATGTTTTTGGTCCTATTATATCAATTCCTCCAGTCCATAATTAATATTGCACATTTATATTTCAAAAAAATAATAATCTATTTTATCAATATTTATGGAAAAATAAATACTAAAAGCAAATTATGTTATCGAAATTATGAATGAAAATATATTTTCTTGAAAGATATGGAAATTAAAATCAAACCTGAAAATAAACGAGAGTCGGATTTTGTGATGACACAATTTTCGCAAGAAAAATTTACCGCAGTTAATACTCACATTTTGTAGTAACATGACTTATCAATTATTGATAGAAATATTTTAAATCAAAGCTATGCAAAAACACATTCATGAAATTAATACTAGTAAATTAAAACACAACAATGGACCGTTCTTAAGAACTATTTTCAATTAGTTTCGAAAAAAGAACTATTTTCAATTAAAAAAGAAAAGCTCTATTCAAAATGCCCGACCTCACACTGATAAGCGATGAATACATTGTGATTCATTGTGTTGATTGGACCCGGAACCGCTCCACCGAGTTAGCTCCACCTCTCCACCCAACGGCTCCGATATTTATCATCTGTACGGCTCGGATGATTTCAATTTTTTGTGGGTCCCACCGAGCTCGGCTACATCTCAGCCGTTGGGTGTAGCTAAAATGAGGTGGCTTCAATCTCCACCATTGGGTGGAGCTAAATGGTGGGTGGAGCGGTTCGAAATCCGTGTTGATTCTGGATCCGAGATTTCTTCCATATTCTTTCTGTCCTAAAATGATCATCCCATTTTTTCACTGTTACTACGAAAGAATTTTAAGTTGATTTAATTATACTAATGAAAATCTAAAACTTGTTATTGATACATCATCAACAATACCATCGAAAACAAGTTATAGATTTTTATTAAGATAATTAAACTAACTTAAAATTATTGATCAAAGTTCGTGTCGAAGAAAGTGTGAAGATCATTTTAGGATTTCCATGAGCACTTCAGATAACAAATTGAAAAAAAATTGAAAGAAGAAAAAGATTTCGGATCCATGGCTTCTTCTTCTTCCACATATTTTTTTTAGCAGTTGTAACATACTTCCCTCTGTCCCAGAAAGATAGTCTCATTTTGACTTTTTATAGTAAACAAAAATAAGCTTTGACCAAACATTTGTGTCAATTCGATGATCACAATGAAATTATAAATATTATTATTAATAAATTACTTAATGATTTATCAATTACAAATTTTAGAATTTTACTAGAATGATTAGATTGTCACCAATGGTTAGTCAAAGTTCAATTTTGTTAACCATCAAAAGTCAAAATGAGACTATCTTTCTGGGACAGAGGGCGTATCATTCATTTCAAGAATAATCATTGAAGAAGAAGAAGGAAAAATAAACTTTTTGATCTAATAATCAAGTAAAACCCTTATGATATTCAACTTTTTTGTCAGCAAAACTACAAGAAAATTTCACATAATCAAGATCAAGTTAAATACACTAAAATTTCAAAACAAATATAAACATCATCTTCTTACATTCTTTTTAACTTCTCACTATACGATCAAGTATATGTGCAGTCCAACGACCCTGACAGCCGATTGTGCCGCCTCTTTTTGCTGATCAGCCCACAAAAATCTTCTCAAAAACATGTTTGTACTTTGTACATTTCCTCTTGAGCTATGAATAATTCCATTTTATGGATGAGTCGAGCAGCTAATCGCGCTTAAGAAGTAGTCTGGGCCGAGCTTCTATCAACTTGTGCCTGGCTTACTCTGTTAAACGGACTATCAAAGTCGGTGACTCGTACCTGAGATTCGCTTGTAATCGCCTGCAAAAAGATACTTCTCAAAACACTGAAAGAAATCCCCCCACAAATGTAATTTTGAAAATGGTCAATCAAGTTACATATGCAATGTACGTTTGCGTTTTTTTGTTTTTCATATAATGCAACATACTCGTTAGTGACATATATGGGCAACGCACTTGTGAATCTGTTATCAAATAATGCAATGTACTTCTTTTTTAAACGGTGTTAAAAAACTAACGAGATTGCTAATGTTGCACTTCACCACTGCAGTGCCACGTCACATCCACTTCAACACCTTATCAGCATTGACTTTGAATTTGATGACATGGTGATCACCTGGCAGTGCCACGTTATCAGCCCCGTTAATTTTTTGACGTGAGTTAAAAAAGAAGTACTGCTGCATTATTTGATAACAGATGCAACAGTATGTTGCCCTTCTTATCTGTCACTAATGAATATGTTGCATTGTTCACTAATTATTCCAAATATTAACTTACAGAGGAGGAGGAGGAAATGTGACTAGAGGGTCCGCCGCTTCCCATCGGTAGATTCGGCATACTTTCTTCAGCCAGTTCCCTCAGCTTATTAAGCTGAGGCAAAACAACAGATCCAAGGTCAGGTCTATCTTTACGCCTCAACTCCGCACACTTGAGAGCTAATTTAGCAAACATGAGCGCCTCCTCAACAGGCCAGTCTGTCACAGCCGGATCAAGCATTTCACTCAAAGTCCCCTTCTCGATCGCCCTCTCAACATGATGTGTCAACCCCATTGGAGGCTTAGAAGTAATTATCTGAAGAAGCATCACACCAAATGAGTAAATATCAGACTTTATCCCGAGCATACCCGTTTGTTGATACTCAGGGTCTATGTAACAGAAAGTGCCAGCTGTTGAAGTCATGCGGTATTGAGTTACTGTGTCTGCTACGGATGGTGGGACCAGCCTGGCTAAGCCCACGTCGCTGATTTTGCTTACATAATTGCGGTCGAGCAAAATGTTGCCTGGTTTGAGGTCGCGGTGGACTAAGGGTTCGGGTTTGGTTTGGTGGAGGAAAAGTAGTCCGGTCCCTATTTCTGCAGCTATGCGAAATCTTAGTTGCCATGACAAGACCGGACTATTTCCACGTCGGAATAGGCGGTCTTCTAAGCTTCCATTAGCCATGTATTCGTATACTAGACAGCCATATTCGGGGCATGCACCGAGGAGGAGAACCATGTTTGGATGCCTTATGCAGCTAAGTACCTCAACCTGCATCAGGAAGAAGGTGATCAAAGAATACTATGCTTTTGTTTTTGGTTTCGGTTTCAGTTTCTTGATCTAAGGCTACGTTTGGCAACTCAATAAGAAGATATATCATTGGAAACGGAAGATATTCATTATCCGAAAGCTTGAAATTTTGGGTGCCAAATACCACATCTCACCCAGCTCAATGAGCACAGTTTGACTTTTTTGGTCAACTCAATTGATCTTTGGCCATAATTTTATAAAAATATAGATATCTCTATGCAATTCTAAAAAGTGTTATTGATATTGTTCTTAACGGTGAAACAAAAACAATTTTTAAAATTGCACAGGAACATCTAGATTTCAAAAAATTATTGTTAAAGTTCGATTGAGTTGACCAAATGAACAGTAACTGTACCCATTGAGCTGGGGACGAAGGTAGTAGACCATAAGGGTGTTAATTTACCTCTTGTTGAAATTGAGATCTTCCTTGAGCAGCATCGGGACGGAGAACTTTGATAGCAACCGGTGTATGATCCAAATAACACTTGTAAACAGGCCCATAACCTCCTTCCCCGATTTTGCGAGACATAGCAAAATACTCTGTCGCTACTTCAATCTCTTCTATTGAGTATTTTCGGTACCTAACGTCGTTGTTTGCTAGCACATCGAGTACTTTCTTCTTCTCCTCTGCTTCTTTAAGGGCTTTCATTTCTGCACTTATTCTCTTTTGTGCTTCAAGCTCTGCAATTCTTTGTGCTGCCTCGGCTGCCTCAATGGCTGCCCTGCATTTTGCTTTCTCTCTCTCTGCAATTGCTAATGCTGCCTCCTCGGCGTGTCTTGCCTCCTCTAATCTCCGTTGCTCCTCCATTTTCCATCTATGAAGCTCCATTGCCTTCACATATATCATAAAAGTCGAGTTATAGCAATAAACCAAGATGGTTCATACTTTACGTAACGCACATCCCATCGACAACTTAACTTATGGTAGTCTGACACTCTGACTAGTATAGTAAGATGAGTTATATCTTATAGTAAAATGAGTTACTACCTCTGGCCCTAAATGAATGTCCATTTTTAAGAATTTTTTGTCCTAAAATCAATGTCTTTTTTAGAAATAACTTTGTTCCTACTTGCTTTTTTACCAATTTTTTTCACTAGTGACTAGTCTCTTTATACTTGCAAAACTAAATGTTTGAAAAGAGGATTACATGATAATATATGAATCTTTGCCACTAAATTGTATGAAACATAGTGTTTTCAAATGTCTCTTAAAATGAAATTTAGACATTCAATTAGCGACAGAGGGAGTACATTTTATCGAGGGGAGACAGCATGTATAGTATCACGACTTACATAATACTCCTCTGTCCCAGAAAAATAATGTCCATTTGACTTTTATGGTTAACTAATTAAAGTTTGACCATAAATTTATCAAAATTTAATTATCCCTATGCAATTTTAAACATCTTTATTAATAGTATTCCTAATAATGAATTGATAACAAATTTTAGAATTGCATAAGAATAATTAGATTTTCGTAAAAATGCGGTCAGTATTCAGTTGGGTTGAGCCTGACAGTCAAATTGAGGCCATCTTTCTGGGACGGAGGGAGCATTATAGTAATGTAAGTTATATCTTTTAGTAAGATATTCTGACTGTTGTACAGTCGGCCTCGGACTTAGTCCGACGGCACAGACCCCAAATTTGATTCACGTAGTATAAAGCCTCAACCAAGTAGGTACCTTTTGTTTTGCTGAAAGTGCTTCTTTGCAGGCGGTGCTATACATGTCCATCGTCTGCTTAAGCTCTTGCTTAAGCCGCCTCATCTCAGCTTCCACCTCATCCTATATAATCGAGAGCGTTACGATAACAAATAAGTTCAATAAATAAGATCCTGAAATATGTAGTAGTTACCTGATTATGTGAAGATGACCAGGACATGTTTGAACTGTCCTGAGAGTTGGCTCCAAAAAGACCAAATGAACTATTTGATTCACTTGATCTGGCTCCTGAAAATGGTGAACCGAAACTTATTCTACTATCTGCATCTGAACTGTTGGAGAGACGAGGAGGAGCCATTCCTATATCATCAAAAGAAGGAAACATGCGGTCCCCACCAGTTGGCCGAGCACTCACGAATGATATATCTGTATCAACCATACCAAGGTCCCCGTATGATCTATTATTCGCCTTATTTCTCATGAAGGGAGACCTGGATGCACATTTCAGTTTTTTACTCTTCCGTCTAAATTATGATAGATTAATAATACTCGTCCCAAAATGATCTTCTCATTTGTCGTTTCTCATTGTCCCAAAAAGTTCTTTCCGTTTGCTTGAAAGCGCATAAACAAAACATGGCTAGTGAAGCAAGTGTTCATATTCTAAAAAAGATTGAATAGTCAAATGGGAATATGATTTTGGGACAGAGGGAGTATACGCGATTGGTTGAAGTTACTACTCATAATACTTACTTGATATCAGGATCTTCGTTCATGCTACGCGGAAGTGCAAATGGGGTCCGGTCAGGTGTTCCTGGAGCTGAGAAATTGTTGCGAGAAATAAAATGTCAGATCAAAAATATATACAAAAACAGAAATTCTGGTAGAATATTATCAGGAGCGGACCTCTTCCGATGCTTCCCATGATGGGTTGAGGTGGGACCATGGACGGGTTCTGGCGTAGAGGGGTAGCTGTGTTGGGGAGTGGCATTGTGGCGGAACGCGTTGTTTGCATTTTTCCTTTAGATACTACATATACTGTACAGAACTCTGGTGCCAGTTTTAGAACTGTGCTCGGAACATCAGCACCCTTGAAATTCCTGTGCCCGGAATCCATGTTTTGTAAGTTCCTTTTTCACATATACATATACACACACATATACATATACATATACATATACATAAATACAAATATACATATAACTTTTATATGTATGTATGTATATATCATGTTTAAGCCTGTAATCTGCAATTGGGGGGAGATGTCATTGAATATATATGTACCTTACAAAAGCATTTCTTGATGGAGCACCAAGGACAAGATTCTCTATCAAGTGGACTTGAACATAATCGCATATTGCTTTCGCGATATCCATTTCTTCAAATACAACTTCGTTGACTTTTATCTGTGATTGCAGAACGAGACCATCTTAGTAAAAAAGTCGAATGATCCTACATCTGGAAAAAGAAAGAAGAATGATTCAGAAGTGTAAGAAAGGGAAGTACTCACAGCCTTACGCGTGCAAAAGCAGCGGAAAGGGAGGAACAACTCCTTGTTGTCATTTTGGTTTCTGTAGGTTTTGGCAACGTCGTCAGTGACATCTGACAGAGAAGCTTGGCTTCCCACTGCATACACAAATAGTTAAAACAAGAACACATGTGAGACTTGTATCCAAAAACCATTCAGAATTTTGCACAAATTAGAGAATATACTCGCTCCGTCTCAAAATGATAGTGTCCCATTTTCTCTTTTTGTTTGTCCTAGAAAGTTAGTCTCATTTCCAAAACTAAAGCTTCAAAATCACTGAATTCCCAAAAGTTATGATGTAACCTTAAAATGTTTGACAAGTCAGGACTATCAATTTGGGACGGATGGAGTATATACATAATAAACATATGATTATTGATTGATACTCGTTCCGCCCCAGAATGAATGTCTGATTTTTTTCTAATTTTGTTCTTAATCAAGAGCGAATTTGCAGAAAAAAAAAATAGAAAATTCATTTTGGGACGAGAAAAAAAATAAATACATGGGGTTGGAATGGAGGGTTGGCGCTGCTTGATATGGAGGAGGGTGACACTTTTGCCCTTGCCAAGAAGATTTTCAACAGCCCATTTGAGGGCATATTGGCTGCCTTTGTCCCTGTCTATTGCCACTGTTACCATATCATGTCCCTTGCTCATCTTTCTCTTCTCTTTTAAGCTTTCTTTCCAAAACAAGATTCAAAAATGGAAAAAAGAATCTATAAATTTGAGATCAAAAATTTAATTTTTGATTCAACCAAAACCCAAATCGAAACCAAAATCTAATTTTTAATTCAACCAAAACCTAAATCGAAACCAAAATTCAAGCAAAAAATATCCTCCCTTTCCTTTTTTTTTATTTTCAAGAAACTTTTTTGTTTTGGGGCTTTCAAGGGGGTCCTAAAATCACCCCCTCTTTCCCCCTTTCTCTTTTGTGTTTGTATCAAAATTTTCTTTTTGTCAGAAAGCCAATGCCAACCCCATTCTCTCTCTCTCTCCTTTGGTTTGGGATCCCTTTTCTTGCCTTGTTCATAATTTCTATTTTGGTTGGAGTTAATTTTTCCAATCCTCTCTTTCTCTCTCTTCCCTAAAAACAAGGAGATTATTTTTAACACTTTATATAGAGACCATCAGATTTTTTTGAGATTCTTTTTATGAAAAATAAATAAATGAAGTGATTGGAAGAGTTGCTGCTCCAAAATCAATTAGAGTCATTAAAATAGTTGGAACCTTAACAATTTATTTTGCGGTTTTTCTACCGTGTGCCGGCACATGATAAGATTTAAATATGACAGTGTTTTAACTTAAATATAGCAACTTTTAGTGATATCAGATTTTCTAAGTGAAACTACTATAATTACATAGATTCGATGACATATTTAAGCTTTATCATGTCTAAGTGCACACGTTAGAAAAACTGTTTAATTTTTGTGCCTAAATATTGTTTGCATATGTCTCTCATTGTTTAACCGTTCTTTTAATTTCTTTGGTGTTTTTTTTTTTTTTTTTTTTTTTTTTTTTTTGACAATATGATTACGGAGTCATTTTCTTTGGACACTAGACAAAATCTTGTTGTTTGCGAGTTCATAATAAATGTTATCACTAAATTTCTAGTGGTCCTTACGGAGGAAAGTCCGTTCATGGAAACAATTGAAAATCTCGTTTAAGAATTCATATTCCTTTCGGATTTTTTTAGGTATTGTAGCAAACTGTTGAAGCACAAACTGTATTATGATCGAGACAGAACCGTTTACACAAGAAAGACATAAGTATATAGTCAAAGTATTTGCATACGCTACATGAAAATACATTTTTGTGTAGCAGAATAAAGATAAAATACAAATAAAACGACCAGTATATTTATCAGACTTTGATCTCTAGGAACAGTTGTAGCAGTCGATTGACCACCGTTTAAGGCTTCTAGCATCATTTTAACTTCAGCTTCTTTAACAATTGTTCTTCTTTCTGCAATTTTACGCTTTTTCGCCTCCTGTTTTGCTATTCTTTGAGCTGCATTGGCTATCTCGATTGCTTCCTTGTACTTGGCCCTCTCCATCTCTGCAATCGCTAACGCTTCCTCTTTAGCTCTTTCTTCTTCTCTTAGTTTGTTCTCCTCGTCCTTCCTGAAACGCAATAACTCCTTTGCCTGATGCAGATACAGATACAGACAAACAGTTCATGTCAGCTGACCCCAAATCATTTTCAGACTAAAGTTATTTTGTTGTTGTTAGTAGCAGAGCCACATACTCCCTCCGTTCCAGAATAAATGTCTCTTTCCCATCCTCAAAATAAAGGTTGCATTTCTAAATAGCATATGAAATATGGTCATCTTCCTACATTATCCTTTCTTAAGAAAAGCAACCTATACAACACACTAAATATATAAAGCAACATATTAAGAAAGATTACAGCATGTACGTTTGTCAAGTTCGGAAACATATCAAAAAGCTTAGAATTGTTCAACTGTGACATTTAGTCCGGGACAAAAAATAAATTCACTTGGTTTGAGGTACGGTGATGGATGGAGTATATAGCAAGGGGGACCCCCTTATCTTTTCAAAACTAATATTTAGCTACCTTTGAAGTTGAATGAAATAATTATCTTTTAGCATTAGAATAATAAGAAAATTTCACTTGTGAGCCCTTTTTCTTGAAGAAAGAATAGACTAAATTTTTTGTCCGCACCCCTTAGAACAAAATCCTGGCTTCGCCATTGTTGATAAAAGACGATGAAAGTTCTCAGTACCTTTTGTTTTTCTATCAAAGCCTCTCTGCATGCAGCGTGATACATTTCCATCGTTTGCTTCATCTGTAGTTCTAGCCGCCTCATCTTCTCTTCCATATGTTCCTGCAAGTTTCGAAACTCGTAAATTTATAAATATTAACTTCTTTTTCATGAAGAACAAGAAATTTTTGATGTTTCACTTATAAGAATTCACTCACAATGCTTTGTGGCAACGACGATGATTTGTTCTTGCTTTCCTCTTCACTTGAAGACAAATCATCATCAGTTTGGTTGAACCGGTTCAACTTGGACTCCGAATAAAAGGGTTCAAAATCATTTCTCCTCACGCTCAAGCTCCTTCTAGCTCGTTGCGATTGTTCTTGAGATCCCAAGTTATCATAGAACGAAAAGACCATGCTGTCAGTGCTTAGCCTTCCAGAACTCATAAGCGACATATTTGAACTCGTTATAGAGTACTCGTCGTGACCTCTACTGTCAACCGTTCTACATCTAGGCAACACTGATCTGTACTATCAAAAATAAGCTACTCTCATTTGACTTTTTATGGTTAACACAAACTTTGACCATGCATTCCAAAAAAAATCTAAAAATTATTACTGATAAATCACGGGACTTGATACACACACACACACACATAGTGAAGGACTTACGTATAATGTTTGCTTCCATTGCTATCGCCTGGGCTATATGATATATTCTCTGCTGATGCTACAGAATGCAATGGGCGGATGGCAGATCGAACGGAAGTAATCTTTCCTTTTGAGATTACATATACCGAGCAAAAATCAGGGACCCCTTTTGATACATTGCTCGCAATATGAGTCTTCCCGAATAATCTGTCAATTTCTCATTTATTTTTATTATTATTTTGAATGAACTACTTGAAAAAGGACATAAGATTCACTGACGTGCTATTCTGACATTACCTGGAAATGCTCTTCTTCTTTGAAGGGGCACCGAGCACTAAAGTCTCCATTCTGTTTAGAGCAACATATTCGATTATTGCCTTGGCTGCGTCATTGTCGTGCAGTGTGATCAGCTCACAGAGTACCTAATGAAATAAATGGTAACTAAAATTTAAGAAGCTTGTGAAACTAATTAAACGTCGAAATATCTATTTTTTAAAGAGAAAATGATTGGAAAGCACGGAGAGTGAAAACTTACATCTCTACTTGAGCAGAAGACACGGAAGGGAAGAAAAAAGTCGTCGTGTGGGTTATGTTCTTCTCCGTTTGATTCATCATCCATCCCCTCCACTTCACAAAATAGTCGAGTTAAAACCTAGCAACTTTGTTCTATCTACGTAACAGAGTCTACAAAATCTTAAAATTTCGGATTTAACATAGATATGTGCAGCAATGGTATGAGCAGTGCAATTGGTCGTGAAACTAAACAAAAACGCGCACTCCGTCCCAAAATGAAAGTCCGAAAATTTTCAAATTTCTACTTGATCAAGAGCAAATTTAAAAAAAAATCAGACATTCATTTTGAGAAGGAGGTGGTAAATAAGGTTTTTGTTTTGAATCCCTCCCTGTGGCAAAATGTTTAACAGAAAGATGACTTCTGCAGCCAATGCAAAATACATACTCCCTCCGTACCAAAACGAATCATCAAGAATAAAAACGGACATTCATTTATTGATCTTATTAACATCTTCCGTCAGAAATGTTAAGGTTTTATATGAAGAATAATTACAATAAAATAAATATGAATTTATCAAATTTGAGAAGAACATATATACATACCCATTGAAGGAAGGGGTGAAGAAGTAGGAATGACATGGATTAAAGCCACCATTTCGCCTCTGGAAAGGACATGATCGACGGCCCATTTCAATGCGTTTTGACTCCATTTATGTTCATCTACGACCACCGCCGCCGACGCCATCGTCGCCGACTTCTCCCTTTGCAACATTCTTTGATTCAACATTTCTCCTCCTCCCCCCCCAAAAAAAAAAATCAATTAATTCATACCCTCAAAACAATAATTTCTTCCTTGTCCTTCTAATCTCATGATCATAAGCAATGATAAAATTTGGGGAAGAAATATATTCAAATTGAGATTTTTTTCGACAAAAAGATAGAGAATTGAAAACCCTAACCCATCTGGCTTTCTATCTTCTTGGAATTTTCTTGATGCTTGAAATAACTGAAAACCCAGAAAATTGGAGATGATAAACTTGCAGGAAAGGGAATCTATGGCAGCAAATTAAATTGGGGAAGAAGAAGAAGAGATTTGGGGGGAGGGGTTGAGCTCTATTTTCCTTCAATATTTCTATGGAGTATTATTTTTTTTTAATTTTTTTTGGTGGGCCAGGAAGAGAATGTAGGCAGGTAATACAGTTAAGATTTAGGTTTAGTAACATCTACACCCCCTAATATGAGGATAAGAGAATTACTTGTGTCATTTGTTTTGATGTATTTTCCATAGCATTTGTGTGTGGGTTTTCATGGTGCTTTTTATCTCATACTGCTGGCCGGCCTGACACAATAGTCACAAAAAGAAAATCTCGTTTATTTTTTTACTGTCAACGAAAGTAAACTTTAATCAAATATTAACGTAATTTAATCATCATTATATAATATTAAAAAAATATTGATAAATCACTTATGATTTATCAATACAATTTTAAGAACGTGAACACTTGCTTCATTAGTCATGTTTTATTTTTTGCATTTTTAAGTCCAAATTGTAGAAATTGGAAGAACTTTTTTAGGACAGTGAGAAATGGCAAATGAGATGATCATTTTGAGACGGAGGGAGTAGTTATTGTTTTGGTCAAATTTCTCAATTCAACTTCTAAGTAAGATTATTGGGCACAATGGAATATAATTGCAAAGAAACTTAAGGATTGAAATGAACACGAGAATTTTAACGAGGAAAGCCCTTGAACAACTTGTTCGCCGGCATAAAACCTCGGGGAAGAAACTTCGTTAGTATTGCCTTTCGAGTTTTAATGGAGTACAAAGAATAAGAGTAAAAGCTCTATCTCGTGAGTGTGTGTGTTATATTGTTCGTGCTTGCTATTTATAACAAAATAATTAACACCAAAAACTGAATAGATGAGCCTTATATCTCGGAGAGTTGGTTAGGGCTTATCCAGTTTTAAGATGATCCCCCTAGTTCCTTGACTCAGTCTTCAACTAAGCCACTCTTTGTTCGATCATGCCCACAATTTCCGTAATGGCTACCTGAAAAATAGGGATAAATTTACCTGCAAATAAATCACGTGTAAATGATCAAATTATTGTTGCCGTTGAGTTGCAGGTTGCTGGACAAGTTGATGAGTTCAAGATGGCTCAGGACTTTCAGGATGTAGAGAAACAGAGCAAATTTTTATCCCCAAACAATTGCCCCTGAATTTTTTGAATTTTTAAAAAGGAAGTTAAGAAGTCGAAAAATTTAACATTAAATTGCTGGCAACCACTATTGTGCTTATAGGAGGAGAAGTGGCGGTTGCAGAGAGATAATAGGGCTATAACTCCTCCTAGGAGTCTATAACTGCTAGGGGTTTTTAAAAGAGGGCCTCCTCTTCAACTTCGTCAGAAAGGAAGCTTCTTGAGGGTTCCACCGTTTTCCTCGTCAGTTTTTGGTGAGTTTATATTATTTCCTTCTCAAATTCTCATATTTTCGTGTTTAGTGATGGAGGGTCTTCCTGAGGGTTTTGCTTGCTTAGGGTTCATAGATCACCCGATGATGAAAGATGTGAATTCGCACCGGCCGATGTTGAAGATATGAAGAAATATTTTCCAAAAGGTGCCGAATTTCTGGAACCTAATGCTCTTATGACCTCTGACTATGTTTCTAATGAATGGCTTGGCTTTTTAGAGTATCCCTTCTTGATTGGCCTTACATTCCCTTTTCCTCCTTGTATTGGGCGCTTTTTCGAAATCACAGGGTTAGCCTTTACCCAGTTGATGCCAGTTGGGTGGAGGATTTTGATAACTCTGGAAAGGTTAAGTGCTGATATAGGCTTGAAGGTTGATTTAGAGGAATTAGGTTTCTGTTATGATCTAAGATCTCACGGGAGCAAAAGGTTTGGGTTTAGGGTTAAGACTAAGGCTAATAGTTTGGTTACAGAGTCAACTGATAAGGATAGAAAGTGGAAAAATAGGTTTTTCTATGTGAAGAGGTCTAGTCTGGAAGGGGTTGGAAGGTTCAATTCATACTGGTTGGATGAAGGTAGTGTTGAATTGATTCTCTTTCTACAATGACATAGGTTTTCAATTTAGGCATGTAACAACTTGCATTCTTGCAGTTCTGAAGCTTGATGATTTATTTCCGAGGCGAAAAGACACACTGAACATTGTTGAGGCTATATGTGCATTATCCCCAAAGAAGCGCAGGTTTGTCCGTCCTGTTACTCCGTCTGATCAAGGTGAAGTTGAAGAAGAAAAGAGTTCAAGCAAAAGTCTACAAGCTGGTCCAGGGATGTCATCTGGTAAGATTCTATTTTTCCATCAAGTTGATATAAGATGCTCTTACTAACTCTGTATACTATCTTGGTTGTAGCTACTCCTTCGCAAGTGAGTTTAGGTGGCGTTAGCAACTTGATTGCAAGGTTCAAGAAGCCAAAAATTGAAGATGCAAAACCTCCAAAGGCTGAGAGTTCTAAACCCAAGTTGATGATAGGGGACATGGTGGCTTTCAAGAAGAGAAAGGCTGATTTAATTGACTTGGATGCCTCAGAACCTTTTGAGAAAAAGCTTGCTAATAAGGTGAGTTTTTTAAACGTTTATGTTAATTGGTTCTTCAATCAACATCCATCTAATTCTAATAACTTCAGGTTCTGGATGCCACAAACATGTTGATTAATGAAGTCCAACTTTGGAGGGGTAAAGCAGAGGAATCCTTGCAAGCCAAACAAGATGCTGAGGAAAAGCTGTTGGAAAAGGATTCTAAGATTGTAGCCATGGAAAAAGAGATTAGGGAGTGGACAATGAGGATGGCCGAGTTTAACAGACTGAATAGAGAGGGTCTAGAGGCTTTGGAAGAAAGGTTGACCAAAGAAGCGGGCAAGATGGTGTTTGAAGCTAGAATTCAGATGATAGAAGAATATCAAGCTGGGAAGCATACAGAATGGAACCTTGACGATGAACAGGATGCACTGAAGGGGATCAAGGATGAAGAAGCTGGAGAGGTTAGTTCTAAGCCCCAGGATGCTGCTACTGAGCAGTTTGACGAGAATGTAGATGTCAAGGCGGATGCTTGAAAGGTAAGTTATTTCTTTGTTCCTGCAAGGCGTTAGTAACTAAAACAATTTCTTTTAGGCTTTAAGTAATTTAGTTTTATCAACGAGGGGGATGTCCTCGTAAACAATTAGATAATCTTAAGATGTAATCGTTTTAGTTTGGACAAGTTTTATGTTTTAGTTGTAGTCAACTCATGTCATGCTGCTAGCATGAGTTTGACTTTTTGGATGTTAAGTTTAGTTTGAACAGTTTCAGGATGTATGATCCTTACTTTGGTACTGATTGACTTTCTTTATGATGCTATTTGTAATTTAAGGTGATAGTGTAAATGCAACTTGTTAAAGTTGGCCTTTAAGAAAAGAAGAATGAAACATGTAAATACTAGTACTTGTGAATGAGAAGATGTTTCAATCTTTAAAAATTTTGTTCTTGGTAACATGTTAATGCTACGACCAACTGTAAATGACTTTAGTTCACAAGTTGTCTAAGTGCAAGATGGTAATCAATATGTAACGAGTTACACTGGCCACCTTACAACTTACACAAATGTAAAAAACGTGCGCACGGGCGAAGGTGTATGAACCTTTAATCTTATGAAATATGTACAATCTTTAAACCTTTGAAAAGTGAAAACTTTTAATCCTGAGTGCAGATTTGTAATCAAAAATGTATAAGATTTATCATCAATGAACTTACTGGCTTAAGTGAACAGTGACACCCCTTTCCAGTATTTCGTTGAGCAAGTTGGAATCCTTGAATCTAAACAACTCAAGTTGTTAATCCTAGCGAACCCACATGTTGATCACATCTATCCAAGTTAGAATTTCATGTATCCTTACAAAACAAACATATGTTAGGGGTGGGTGTTAGCTTGGCTAACACCCCTCCGATGCTTAAGTCAGTATGTGTTTGAAATAAATAAGTTGGAAATAAAAATGCTAAAACAAAACTTAATTAAATCATACCTGATTCTCGGAATGGAATGGACAAGCTACAACTTACATATAATATGCTTTAAGGTGGATTGCATTCCAACTTCTTGGTATTCTAACCCCGTCCAAGGTGGAGAGCCAATATGCCCCTTTACCAGCCTCTGCATCTACAAGGTAGGGACCTTCCCACTTGGCTGCAAGTTTGCCAGCGTTCAATTCCCTTGTGTTCTGAAAGACCTTTCGGAGTACCATGTCTCCAACTTGAAATCTCCTAATGCGTACATTCTTGTTGTAAGACTTGGCAATTCTCTGTTGATAAGCTGCCATCCTGATCTTGGCCAAATCTCTTAGTTCATCAATAGTATCAAGATCTTCAGCAAGTATAATCTGGTTGTCTTCTGGAGTTATTAAGCCGTATCTTGCTGGTGGGATGGAAAATTCTACTGGAATAACAGCTTCTGTTCCATAAACTAGAGAGAAAGGAGTTTGTCCTGTTGCATTTTTTGGGGTTGTTCTATCTGCCCATAACACTAGTGGCAATTCTTCGGCCCATCTTCCTTTCTTCTGATCAAGACGTTTCTTCAGATTGTTCACAATCAACTTGTTGCTGGATTCTGCTTGGCCGTTGGCTTGAGGATGTACCGGTGTTGAAGTAATCAACTTGATTCCCCATCTTGTACAGAAATCTTGAGTCTTCTTACTGATGAATTGTGAACCATTGTCACAAACAATTTCTGAAGGGACACCAAACCTACTGATGATGTTCCTTTTTAGGAATGAAATCACTTCTTTATCTCTAACTTGAACAAAAGCTTCGGCCTCTATCCATTTTGAGAAGTAATCAGTCATGGCTAACATGAACACTTTGCCCCCAGGTGCTTTAGGAAACTTTCCAACAATGTCCATCCCCCATTGCATGAAGGGCCACGGTGATAAAATAGGGTGGAGAGGTTCAGCAGGTTGATGCAGGATATTGCTATGTCTCTGACAAGAATCACATTTCTGAACGTAATTGGTGGCATCCTGACGCATAGTCGGCCAATAGTACCCTGTTCTTAATGCCTTAGAAGATAGTAACTTGCCCCCAGAATGATTGCCACATTCACCTTCATGCAGCTCTCTCAAAACTTGTTTAGCTTGTTGTTGATCCAGGCATCTCATGTACAAACCTGTAAAAGACTTACGAAATAGGATGTTATCAATTAATACAAATCTAGATACCTTCATCCTGAAAGCTTTCGCATTTTTGACACCTTGTGGCACTGTTCCATCCTGCAGAAATGTTATTATGGGCAGTGTCCAAGATGTCTCTCCGTTAGAGGTGTCGTTTAATGTCTCTGGTTGATCATCAACTTGGTTGGTTTCTGGCTGGTCTATTGCAGGATGTAGGATATGAATTATAGGTATAGAATTGTTCAACATGCTCCTGCAACTTGATCCAAGGTTGGCTAACGCGTCAGCTTCAGCATTTTCTTCCCTTGGGATTTGTTGGAATGTAAGTTCTTCAAATTGTCCCGCCAAGGATTTGACATGTTGCAGATAACTTAACATCCTGCTATGCTTTGCTGTATAAGATCCATTAAAATGGTTAACCAATAACAAGGAATCACTATAAACATTGAGATATTTAACATTTAAACTTAAAGCAGTAACCAAACCCATGATGAGGGCTTCATATTCAGCCTCGTTATTTGTAGCTTGGAATTCACAAGCTACAGCCTGTGGAACTAGTTCTCCTTGGGGGGATCTCAAGACTATGCCCAAACCTGTGCCCCTAGCATTTGATGCTCCATCTGTATAAAGTGTCCAAAACCTGGAACGGCCTGAACCTTCAAGTTGCTGGACTTCAAGTTCAACTTCAGGTTGAAGGTCAGGGCTGAAATCTGCTATGAAGTCAGCTAGGGCTTGTGACTTGATTGCGGTCCTTGCTTCATACTGAATATCATAGGTACTAAGTTGCACGGACCATTTTGCCATCCTTCCTGACATCTCAGGTTTTCTCATTACGTTCCTGATAGGATAGTTAGTCCTCACAATAATAGGATGAACTTCAAAATAGTGGCGCAACTTAATAGAAGCAGTTATCAAAGCAAGAACAAGTTTCTCAAGATGGGAGTACCTGGTTTCGGCATCTAGAAGAGATTTACTTACATAATAAACAGGAAATCGAGTACCATCTTGTTCCCTTGCTAGGACTGCACTGACTGCATTTTCTGATACTGAAAGGTAGAGGTACAAAGCTTCACTGATTTCAGGTTTGGAAAGTAGAGGAGGCGTTGTTAAATAGTCTTTAAGATGGTTGAAGGCTGCTTCGTGCTCTTCTGTCCACTGGAACAATTTGTTTTTCCTCAACACTTCATAGAACAACCTGCACCTGTCTGATGATTTGGAGATGAACCTGGTCAGGGCTGCCACCTTGCCTGTGAGCCTTTGCACTTCCTTAATATTCTTTGGGGACTTCAAGTTGATAATGGCCTTTATCTGTTCTGGACTTGCTTCAATGCCTCTCTTGGTTACCATGTAGCCAAGGAATTTTCCTGCCTTAACACCAAAGTTGCATTTTGAAGGGTTGAGTTTCATGTTGAAAGCTTCCAGGATATCAAAAGCTTCCTTTAGATCTCGGGCATGGTTTTCAATACACTTGGACTTCACCACCATGTCGTCAATGTATACTTCCACAGTCTTCCCAAGCTGGTCCTTGAACATCATGTTGACCAGTCTCTGATAGGTTTCCCCTGCATTCCTTAACCCAAAGGGCATGACGATGAAGCAGTATATACCCTCTGGAGTGATAAACGCCGTATCTTCTTGGTCTGAAGGCTCCATCTGAATTTGTTGAAATCCTGAATAGGCATCCATAAATGTCAAGACCTCATGTCCAGCTGTCGCGTCAACCAGGGCATCAATATGAGGCAAAGGAAAAGGATCCTTAGGGCATGCTTTATTCAAGTCTGTAAAATCCACACAGACTCGCCACTTCCCATTCTTCTTTTCTACAACCACCACGTTGGCCAACCACTTGGGGTATTCAACCTCTCTGATCATCTTGGACTTTAGTAACCTCTCTACTTCTTCCCTGATAATCTGATTACGTTCATGAGCGAACTTCCTTCTCTTTTGGTGAACAGGTTTGGCATTTGGGTCCACGTTCAACTTGTGGGTTATAACATCCTTGCTGATTCCAGTCATATCTTCATGCTTCCAAGCAAAGAACTTCATCCTGCTCCTTAGAAATTGAATGATCTGCTCCTCTACATTAGGAGGTAAGTCTGCACCTATATGGACTTTGCCATCGGGATTAGAAGGATCAAGATGCACCTCCTTGATATCAAACTCTGCCGTTTCAAGTACATCCCGGGCCTTTCTCTGTAATTGCTATGCTTGCCTGGGACTGCTGGCTGCCTTCATGGACACCTTGTAACATTCGTTAGCAGCTTGCTGATCTCCTGACACCTTGACTACTCTCCAAGGTGTTGGCAACTTGAAACACTGGTGGTAAGTTGAGGGTACGGCCTTTACATTGTGAATCCAGGGTCTACCTAGTATGATGTTATAGGATGACTGACATTCTAGTACGCAGAACTTCTCCATGGAGTTAATTCCTTCGACATAGACCGGGAAAGTAATTTCTCCAAAAGTATGCTTCGTCTCCCCACTGAATCCGACCAAGACTGAGGAACTCTTAGTCACATTCTCAAGCGGGATGCCCATTCCTTTCAAGCCATCCGTTGTTACGATATTTACTGAACTTCCATTATCTATCAAGATGCGCCTCACCAAACAGTTTGCAACTTGTAAGCTTACGACCAAGGCATCATGATGTGGATCCTGGATGGTGACCCTATCATCTTCATCAAAGGAAATTTCTTGACCCTTGTCCTTTCCGACCGATCTTGAGGGCAAATAGGACCTGTCCCCCTTTGCCTCTGCAGCACGACGCTTGGCTGCCGAATAGGTTGTGCCACAGATATCTGAGCCTCCAATGATCATGTTGACCACTCTGGTTGGAGGTGGGTGGGATGGTGGACCCTCAGGTTGTTTTTCTTGGTCGCCCGCACGATCTTCAACACGTCCACGCCTTCTGCCAAGTAGCTCTTTGAGGAGTCCTTTGGATAACAAGTGGCTGATCTCCTTCCTGAGTGCAATACAATTTTCCGTGGTATGCCCAAAATCTTCATGATAGGCGCACCACTTGGACTTGTCTTTCCAAATTGAAGGATTGTCAGCTTTCTTGGGCCACCTTGCTTTCTCACCCAGGTTGTCCAAGGCATTGATTAATCCTGCAATATCAACGGAAAAACAATAGTCATCAATTCTTGGATAAGAAGAATCATCATCCTCATCATTATCATCAACAATATGAACTTTAGAAGAGTCGGGTTTAGAGTAGGGTTTGCCCCTATTAGATCTGGAGTGAGATGTTTCCATCTTGCCACCAGAATGGGATGGATCAGCTCTGCCACTAGGAGGGTCTGGTGTTGTATTCTTCTTGGTTGTTTTATCCTGGAGCAACTTGTCCTCCTCCAACCTGATGAATTTGGAAGCTCTAGTTCTGATCTCATCCAGCCTTCTGCATGGCGTCATCACCAAGTCATCATAATACGGAGAGTCTTTCTTGAGTCCCATCCTGAAGGCTTCAATTGCAGTCACAGTGTCCAGGTTGGATATGTTCACTGCCTCCCTGTTGAATCTGCTCAGATAGTCCTTCAGTAGCTCATCAGGTTGTTGGACCACCCTATAAAGATCACTTGTTAGCTTTTCAAACACCCTGTTGCATGAAAACTGATTAGTGAACAGGTTAATAAGCTGAGCGTATGATCCAATAGAACCCAAAGGTTGGCTAATGAGCCATCTCAAAGCTGCCCCTGTGAGAGTAGAGCCAAAACCCCTGCAAAAGCATGCTTCCTTGTATTGAGGTGGAATATGGACAACATCCATCTTCTCCTGGTATAGTGCAACATGTTCAGCTGGATCCGTTGTTCCGTCGTATTGCTTCATATGAGGCGGGCTGAACTTTTTCGGTATGACCACGTTGGCTATGGCTGGAGCGAAGCGTGATTCATTGTAGCATGTTGGAGATGCCTGGTTGTGTGGCATGGTCATCCCTGGTACGTTCATGACTAACTCTCTCAACTCCTGCATTTGACGGCTAAGCAGGCTACCTGCATCATTGTTAGGAACAGCAAATTGATAATTATTAAAATGATTGAAATCAGGTAGAGGGTTTAAACCGCCTGCCGCCGCTGTTGAAGGGGTCAGCAACGTTGTTGAGGTTGGAGCAATAGCTTCAGGATTAACAACGGTACTATTGGTCAGGCTGGCTACCGGTGTGAATCCACCAAATCCAGAGGGTCCAGCAGTGTCTCCCTCAAAAGTAAGTCTCCGAGGTTGATAAGGAGAGTACAGGTTGGAAGGCGCACTAGGAGTAACAGACTGGAAGATGCTAGGGAAGCTAGTCTGTTGCACCATTGGCGTTCCCCCCCCCCCCCCGAAGAGAAGATACTTCATTCTGCAACCTGGCAACGTGATTCATCAGCATGGTAGAAGTATCATTCTGAACTAGGATCTGGTTCCTCACTTCACGCAGCATGGCGGTCAAGTTGGAGGCTATGTCAATTGTGACTTCCTGGGTTGTAGTAACAGGAACTCCATCACGGATCTGAATTGGCTGTGAAACACCACCGATGTGCTGAGTTGAAGGTATCACCGTTGATGAAGCTGGGTTTGTGCTCACTGCTGAGCTCGCACCAACCGAAGTCATGGCTGAGGACATTGCTGTCGACATCTCAAGTTCTTTTAACAATTAAAAGACCAAAGTTTCCCACAGACGGCGCCAAATTGTTTTGGTCAAATTTCTCAATTCAACTTCTAAGTAAGATTATTGGGCACAATGGAATATAATTGCAAAGAAACTTAAGGATTGAAATGAACACGAGAATTTTAACGAGGAAAGCCCTTGAACAACTTGTTCGCCGGCATAAAACCTCGGGGAAGAAACTTCGTTAGTATTGCCTTTCGAGTTTTAATGGAGTACAAAGAATAAGAGTAAAAGCTCTATCTCGTGAGTGTGTGTGTTATATTGTTCGTGCTTGCTATTTATAACAAAATAATTAACACCAAAAACTGAATAGATGAGCCTTATATCTCGGAGAGTTGGTTAGGGCTTATCCAGTTTTAAGATGATCCCCCTAGTTCCTTGACTCAGTCTTCAACTAAGCCACTCTTTGTTCGATCATGCCCACAATTTCCGTAATGGCTACCTGAAAAATAGGGATAAATTTACCTGCAAATAAATCACGTGTAAATGATCAAATTATTGTTGCCGTTGAGTTGCAGGTTGCTGGACAAGTTGATGAGTTCAAGATGGCTCAGGACTTTCAGGATGTAGAGAAACAGAGCAAATTTTTATCCCCAAACAGTTATCATTTCATGAGACTTTTAGTAGACAAATGTGAATTTCAGTGATCCAACTCAGTGGAAATTTATGTTTGTTGTTTGTTTATATATGTTTGATAATGATTTTTGAAAATCATCCCTTAATTTGGGGATATGTTATTTCTGTTAAATTTATTTTTGTGTGTTCATTCACTCGTCAAGAATAAAGTTGGTTGTGGCCCAAGTGTTCGATAATATGCCTGTGAGAATAAATGAATAATGTTGGGTTCACTACGCTAGTTGTGCGAATAAATGATAGAACTTCTTTAACTAGCTCCAAATCGCCAAACAAGTGTTAGATGCTTGATGCTTAATAGAATGTAGGGTAATTTTGAGGTAGGATGCATTTGATCACATTGAGCGTTAGATGTCGAGTGTTGAGTGAGGCTCTTATTCGTTAAGCAAGGATAGAGATTCTCAATCATTAAGAGGGCGTTGGACATATTCATGTTGGATGAAAGAATTAAATCATTGCATCCTAGCTCCAAATTACCCTACATTCTATTAAGCATCAAGTGCTTGATGCGTCAAACGCAACCTAAGAACAATTTCATCGATAACTAAGCTTAACAGTTAACATCACACACTTGCTTTCAGTATGGTGTGGCCTTCATTTGGAAGACGAGTCCAGTACACAACAACACAGTAGGAACTCTTACTAAAATTTAAATGTATCCAGAATATGTATTTCTTCAAGAAACAAAATAATCCTACTTAAATATAGGTGCTTGTAAAGGTCAAGAGATTGCTGTCAAGGGACCATATATATGAGACTATGAAATCAGTAAAAAATGTGGGAGGAAGAATTACGAAAAACAACTTAAACAAGGGAGCTGGGAAGTTGATCAAAGTTCCTTCGTATTAACGTTTAAAAAACGGCAACATTTGTTCTGGGACAGAGGTAATAAGTACAACTAGTAGTATTTTTCATGCTTAGTTGTTTATAATAGCTGTCCAGAAATAGCACTTAACACAATCTGCATGATAAAAATCCAAAACAAATCTAAACTAAATTCAACTGAATATAATTTTACAGATTTTGCTTTTCAGTGGAATCGCGTACAACCAAAAAACACAACCCCACGCCCTCCCCTCCCCTCCCCAAAAAATTCAAATTAAAAAAAAAAAAAAAATACATGAAGAGCATTTACATTTGCACTGCACTGCACTTCCAGAAAAATGACCAAACCAAGAAATCTCACCTAAGTTGCAATTTTGCCTTGTAATCACACTGTATTCCATCATCTTAATTCATTCAAAACCCCAAAAAATGGATCCGCCTAGACGATAATTAGTAAAGGTTTGGGTATTGTTAACAAAACTTGGTGTTGGATAAATCATCGGATAATCCTCTTGTTCGCATATCCCTCTCACTACCATAAGATGAGTAGAATTCATCATCACCCTCCTTCTCTTTCACTTCCTCGATCCTCTCCACAGCCTCCTTCATATCCCATCTCTTATCCACATCACTCTCACAACAACTCAACCCTATCTTCAAAAGCTTCATCATCTCCCCTTCGTTGCTTTTGTCGTACCCTCCCATGTCCTTGTCAAACACGTCATTGGTCAACTCATCACGAACAACCGAGTTAACAAACGTCGCCAAATCCGTGTCGCTTCCTTTACCCTGTTGGAGTGAGTTTGCAGGGAACTTCCCTGTTAAAATTTCAAGAATCAAAATACCCAAACTCCAAACATCGGTTTTCTTTGTTATGCGGTTGTTTTGCTTGTACTCCGGTGACTTGTATGCGATCATGATATCTTGAGCTTGTTCTTGGTTCGTTATTGGAACCAATCCGTAGTCAGTGAGAAGGGGCTCATATGACTTGTTTAGAAGAACATTTGATGATTTTAGGTGACCATGAGGTGCAATTAGGCTTGGAAGTTCATTGTAGAGATATTGAAGCCCTTTGGCTACTCCTTTCACAATCTTCAACCGAGTAGACCAATCGGGGCTTGGATTTCCTTGAGAATGGTTGCCTAAAGAAAACAGATAAATTTTAGAAATTTTTACATGACTTTGTTCCAAGTGTCACTCCCTCCGTCCCAAAATGAAGGTCCAAAAAAATTCATTTTGGGATGAAGGGAGTAGTATTTTTGAAATGAGAAACATACCATGGAGATGAACAGCCAAGCTGACATTATCAACATAATCAGAGACCAGGAGCTTCTCCTCTTTCCTATAGTAATAAGCCACAAGGGAAAGCACATTAGGGTGTCTCAATCTGCCCAACCTTCTCATATGCTCTACGAAGTCCTCTCTCCCGACATTGTTCATTTGCCTAAACCTCTTCACCACCACCACTTGCCCATTATTCAGAGCAGCTTTATACGTCGAACCAAACACCCCACTTCCCAATATCTCAGCTGAAGCCTTCAACAAGTCTGGTAAGTCAAACATCTCTCTATCATCCCTCAAGAAAGTCAACTTTTGACTCTGCTCCACCTTCCTCCCGCTTGAAGAATGTTCCGGACTACCATCCCCTGCCTCCAACTTGTCAAGGTCAGCAGATGCAGCCCTTTTGTGGGGTGGTAGTGATGACACTGAACCCCCTTCACGAGCGTCTGTTTGTGGTGGGATTTGCTTGCGTTGTCGTAGAATGATGAAAGCTGCTGCAATTCCACCTAGTGCTGCCACTATCACCACCACTATGATCACGATTGTCCCAACTGATATATGCCCGCCAGTTTGACATGCTGCCAATGGTTTTCCACAAAGTCCTTTGTTGCCTGTCCTCATAAATTTTAGTACTAATGTTAACCATTGTCATCTTGTATCAATTGACCATATCCATACTCTCTCTGGTCCAAAATACTGTCGCTTTTGGAGATTTATTTTTGTCCAAAATAATGGTCACTTTTGACTCAAAAAAATTCAAATTTCTAAATTACCCTTCTGTGAATTTGATTCACTTTATTAGTAATTGGTTTGTGGTGTGAAGTAATATAGGAGAGAGGAGAAACAAATAAGGGTAAACTTGGTGGTTTCATCGTTAAAATGCAGCAGTAATTGTCTTTCTTAAAACTTGTGAAACGTCAAAAGCGACAGCTATTTTGGACTGGATGGAGCACATACATATTCTGACATATTATTGGTTGTAAAATATCTTGCGATGAATGATAATGATGTTGTTGAAAACACAAATAGTTGACATGAAATTGAACAATAAAATTGTTGAAAAATTAATTTCATAACATATTATTTCCATGTTCTTAACATATTAACACTCATGGTTGTAGCTAGCTGAGAAAGAAAGTGAAAACTGACCTGAAAAGGAGGTGGCATCTAACGCTTGAAACCGTTGAGGGATCTTACCCTCCAATTGGTTGTTTGAAAAATTCGCCACCATTGGTTTCTCCTTCCAAAAAATCGGTATCTGCCCTTCAAATTGGTTATTATCAAGCGTCACCTCTAAAAGCTTTGGCAATATAGTTAAAGATACAGGGATCATCCCGGAAAACTGATTATGATCCAAATAAAGCTTCTTCAACGACGACATTCCGTCAAACGCGTTGAGAGGAATCTCGCCGGAGAATTTATTATACGACAAGTAAATAGATTTCAATTTCTTGAGGTTCCTAAAATCCGGCAACCACCCATCAAAATCGTTGTGCGTAAAGCTTATCGTTCTGAGCAAAGGCAACTCTTCAAGGCCATCAAGATCAAGGGTACCTTGTAATCCCAAATTCTCGAGTTGCAAACCGAAAACATTTTCCTCTGAACAAATGATGCCGGTCCAAGTTGAGGAATTATCTTTGCAAGGTGCGACGGAGGGGTCCCAATTGGACAATGCGCCATTGTTGGCTAAGGTTTCTTTGAATCTTACTAGTACTTCGGCTTCTGGAGAGCTCAAAACGTGCAGGAGGAGGAGGGAGAAGAGGGTGAGAAGGAGGAGGGTGTTATTCGAATTGTCGTTTAGAGCCATGGAAATGGAGGATGGGTGGTACGCGCACTTTATCGGTGCGCGCACTATGAAGGGGGCTCTCCTCCTGCAAACTGGAAAAACGGTTTGCTGGTGTTGAAGCAGAATCAGAAGGCCTGAGGATGAAGATGAGAATTATGTTTTTGTGGGCATGCAGAGGAAACAGAGGAGATGATATTAGCATAATTTAGTGGAGGAATGTGGTGTTTGACAATGGAAGGTGGTGGGTCAACTGTTTGACATGGTCCTCCTCTGTTTTCTCCAGACTAATACGGACTACCCTTAAAATTTACTTAAAATTTTTTGTTTCTGTTTTTACTACTTACTATTTTTGATCTTTTCAGGAGTAATGCTATGGTACAATCCGGATTTGGCATTGCTCCTCGCGCAAGTTTGCTCCATCTCTCTCTCTCTCTTAGGTCTACAAATGGACATGTCCTCCTTGTTGGTGGGTGGACGGTCATGATTAATTTGATATATGTGTGACTCACTTCAAATGAAATCGATATCGATCATTGATTAGAAAAGTGGGAATATGAAATCTCGGCCATTAACTGGGGCTGTTTCAAGTACGTACTACTAGTTGATCTCGAAGTTTGTTTCAAACTCAAACGTTGACCCCTTTGACTGGCACGATAACGAAGTTGATAGGAAGAGACTATAATCTCAAGGTAGTTTAATTTCAATGTTATGGTTTAGTCTTCTGTCTACATATTAGTGATTTTTTTTTCTGATTGTACAATTCTTGAATTTATGGTTCGAACGGATGATTTATTGTGTTGTAGGATTTTCGATAAGACAATAGCTTATTCTTCGTGACAACCACAAGACAGTACATTGACATATTTATTTTTCCTTTTGACCGTCCGTATCTCTACGTCAGCGCTTTGATCATGTTCTTGCATGAGTTCAACTGCTACAAAGTCCGATTGCAATCTGTTCATTCGTGTGTGATGGACGTTACTTCCTCCCAATGTAGGACCCCGGGGCTTTGGCCATTGTAAAATTTCACTGCATGGCATAGTAATTTTTAATATTTGTTGAACAACTACCTGAACTTTTTGCATCCTTTCAAGAAAATTATTCGTTCAAAAAAAAAAAAAAAACACTCAATACGACTTTGAAACACATATTTTTCTATTGTTGCCAAGGTTCTAAAAAACGCTAGGCGGTCGCTAGACGCCGCAGGGCCGCCTAGCGCCTAGGCGGGGCCGAGAATTCAGAAATAATTATAATATCCTAGACGGGACATAGGCGTTTCGTGAACGCCTAGCGCCTGGGCGGGGCCTAAACGGGGGTCTTTTAGAACACTGATTGTTGCTAGTAACAAATTTCTTGAGATTTTTTCTTTAAAAAAGGAAAAAGAACAAAAAAAGTCCCAGCCGCCATATTTTTTTTTTGATGAGATTGTATCATATCATTCATGCAAGGCAATTGTCATCGTCTTACAAACCCCTATGGAGTTTATTACAGACCGATTGCCTAGTCTAGTACAAGTTCCCATGGAGTTTCACAGCTATTTGAACATATTACAGCGAAATGATAAGTGCCTCTCTAGAAATCGCCTATTGACGTCGCGCGCCATCTGAATGATCACCTAAGAAGCCACAAACTACCCCTATGGGGTTTGAAGTATAAAGGTTCTCCATTTACTCCATGTAAAATCGAACCTGAGACCTCTCCGTAAGGGGAGGGCCTTTGGTCCCGCCGCCATCATTAGAACTGGCTTCCTCCCTCGAGATCGCCTTTATTATTTTATTCATCTAAAGAAAGGAGAGAGAAATTTTAGCGGCGCATTGCAGTTGGCAGGGAGTCAACAGCAGCTAGAGGGTTGACTTGGTAGGAGAATGCTAGTTGCCACAAGTCCACAGCACCCTTCTTCACTGACACAGCTTGCCTCTTAAGAATCCTGCATTTACAACACATTTTCAATCAAACATCATGTAATACCCCATCCCACATCGGAAAGATATGGGCTTTGACTGTGATATATAAGTCTCCACTATACTACCATTGAGCACCAATAACATCCATGGACTTTTGGGTGGGCCTGTGGTAGGCCGAGTGGATCTAGTTATTTGTGCTCAGTGGGCCAGTGTGGTGTGCTTATGTAGCGGGTCGGGCTTGCGGGCTCGGGTCGTTACAAAATGGTATCAGAGCGGACCCCCGGCCGTAAGGCTTGCGAGCTATATGGACTTTGATTGTGATATATAAGCCTCCACTATACTTTGAGCACCAATAACATCCATGGACTTTTGGGTGGGCCTGTGGTAGGCCGAGTGGACCTAGTTATTTGTGCTCAGTGGGCCAGTGTGTGGTGCTTATGTAGCGGGTCAGGCTTGCGGGCTCGAGTCATTACACATTATTACCACCTTTGCATCCAAATTTTCCAAAACACTACTCCCAAAGTCAGAAATTTTAAAAAAACTTTTACTTTCTTGGTCAACTTAAGTGAACTTTGACCAGAAATTTATGAAAATTTAGTGATCTTTCATGAGATAGTTGAAAGAAAAAAAACTGTAATTGATATAAGAGTCAGTCTTGTGAAAAACTTGTTTTACACTAAGAGATGTGTAAAACTTGTTTTACATTAAGAGATTTTTGTTTTAAACTAAGGGATAAAAACAAATTTTACACTAAAGCGAGTGTAAAACAAGTTTTTCTCGAGATTTTCAGATGATATAATGGTGTATCAATATAAATGTTTAGAATTCCATGAAGATCATTAAATTTCATAAAAGCTTCGTCAAATTTCAATCAAACTGACCAAGAAGTCAAAGTATGATATTATTTTAGGAGGCTCGTATTATTATCCTGTAAGCAAATACAGTATATAAACATTCCAGCTATTTTATAGCTTAAGAACTTAGAACAATGTAATTTAGAGATTTCTTCTTACCTTATCAGATTAGCTCTCTTCTTCCGCATTATATAGCACATCAGAAGTATCAAACTACCCAGTAAGACGCTTCCATTGGACACAACCAACTGAGAATTCACAAATTTTATATTAATTGTGCGGAACCACCAAAAGCACGGAACTTTGCGTTCAGAAAGCTTCATAATTGCTTCTTTTGCACTATTCTCCCCATCTTTTACATTCCCAGGTTCCATCTCTGTTAATGATCCATCAAATGTCTTTAACTCGTTTCGAGAAGCGGAACAAGTTCCATGGTTGTCTGTCTGCAAAGTTGAGGCTCCTTGTGTATGGCTGCTAACCTTAGAAGAGTACATCGAGTGTATTCGCCTAATAAGCTCCTATAAGCAAAATGAAATAAAAGACCAAAATTAATCTTTTCCAAGGCTGGAGAAACAAACATGTAGCACAAAACAGTAAGGAATGTTTTTTACTCGCACCAAAATTAATCTTTTCCAAGGCTGGAGAAACAAACAGTAAGGAATATTTTTTCAACTCTTCTAAGAAAGGAGACTAGTTTCTTAGAACAAACTAAAAGGGAAAGAGTGATATTTTATGTGGGATGTAGGGAGTATACGTTTGGACATGAAAGAAGTCTCGTCGTAGGGCTGTTATACGATTCGAGTTGGCTCGAGCTCTGCTCGGCTCGTGAAAGCTCGAGCTCGAGTGAGCTCGAGGTGAAACTCGACTCGAGCTCGAACTGATTGTCAAGCTCGTTTCGTTATCGAGCCGACCGTATTTGACTCGTTTAGCTCGTTAAAAGCTCGAATTCGGCTCGATAAGCTCGTGAAACTTGATTTTTTGTTTTCGACCGGCTCGAACTCGAGTCGATAAACTCGACTCGTTAAACTCGTTAAGTGTATATTTTTATTAAAAAAAGGCTAAGCTCGAGCTCGGCTCATTAAAACTCAAGTTCGATATCGGCTCGAGTTGTACGCGAACAGCTCGCGAGCTCGAATCGACTCGAGTTCGAACAAACAAGCGGGCTCGAGCTCGAGAAAAGCTCGAGCTCGAGCTGGACAACCCAAAGCTCGACTCGGCTCGATAATAAAGATAAAAGATGTTAGAGTATAAGTTATAGACTTAAGTGTAGAACTATATATGTACAGGGGTCTTAATGTAAGTTGTATATGTATTGTATAAAATGCTCAGGCCAAAGCAGTTTATGTTTTTCACACGCTATATCGTAAACTAACATGGTATCCAGAGCGGGTTCCGAAATAGGGTTCGAGATCGCCGTGATCGTGCGATTAGTTTGAAGAAGTCGACAAACCCAATTCAGTCCGTCGGTCATCGGAGGAGTCCCGTCGAAATTTATTATTGTTAATTTTTTTTTTCGGCAAGTTGTTGCGTCGTCTCTTCGTCCAACATAGGCGAGTTATTCTGTTCGATTCTCGCCGCAAACCGTCGCCGGAACATTCCTCACGCGCCGGCGCGTTCGCCGGAGAATCTTGCCGGACCACCACAGATAAGTTCGCCGGCTTTCACAGACTCCAGTTTCGTGTTCGGTTTTCTGGTTTGGTGCTTTTTCTTATCAGAATAGGGTTATTTGGTCCTGCTGCTATTTATTTTCCCACTGTTCTTGGTATTTCTTGCTGTTCTGATTCTCTGTTGGCTTCTGTCCGTTAACAATGCCGAATACCGAGTCTTCTGATGCTAAGATGGTGGTTTCTGAAGTAATATCTACTGGGTCTATCTAGGATTACTGATAAAAGATTAACTGGAAAGAATTACTTAATGTGGCGTCGTGTAGTTGAGATGAATTTGAAAGGGCAAAACAAAGAAGATCATCTCACTACTGTTCAACAAACAGATGCCAAATGGATGAGAAAAGATGCTGATTTGTATTATAAGCTGATGAATTCTATGGATGAAGAGGTTGCTGAGTTAGTTGCACATACGGGTACCGTAAGAGATATGTGGGAATATTTGGTTGTTCTGTACGGAGGAAAGGATAATATGAACAAAATTTATGACTTGTCTTGTTCGTTGTTTCGCCAAGATCAAAGAGATCGCACAGTGACCCAATATTTTGCTGATTATAAGAAATTAGCAGCGGAGTGGAGTTCTCTTTTACCGCTTAGTGCAGATGTTAATGTTATGCAGGATCAACGTGAACGGTTGATCATTCTTGGATTTCTTGCTGGTTTACGATCAGAGTTCGGTACTGCTCGCTCTAATATCTTATCGGGTACAGATGTGGGTTCAGGATGCATTTTCCCGAGTTCTTCATTCTTCTTTAGAGTCAGGAGCAAGCAGTAGTGGGGATCAGAGTGTTGTTCTGACACGTGATTCATCGGCTCTTGTGGGTCAGGGACATCGGGTTCTTGATAGTGGTAGTCGAGGTGGCAGGGGACCTAGTCGAGGAGGTCGTAGTGGTGGTCGTGGTGGCCGAGGTGGAGGTAAAGAGATTACAGAGGGACGTACTTGTTATCATTGTGGGGAAGCAAGTCATATGATGCGCACTTGTTGGAAACTGCATGGGAAGCCAGAGAGATTTGCTCATGTTGCTTCTGATTCTACGACCACTGCACCGTCCCCACCCCAGGCGACAAAGGGTAAGATGGTAATGATGTCTGACGATGATTTTGCTCGTTATACACAGTTTCAGGCATCTTCGTCATCCTCTACTGCTACTTTTGTCCAGACAGGTAAACCTACTGCTTTTGTCTCTTTGTTTGACTATAAATGGGTCATCGATTCTGGTGCCTCTGATCATATGACTGGCAATCGAGATATATTTTCTTCGTTCACTCCCGTGTCATCCACACCTACTGTCACACTGGCTAATGGTTCTGTAGCACCTATTCAGGGGCGTGGTAGTATATGTCTTACACCGTCGCTCACTTTGTCTTCAGTTTTATTCATTTCGGGTTTCTCTTTCAATCTCCTATCCGTTAGTAAATTTACTCGTGATCATAATTGTGAAGTCTCATTCTTTCCTACATATTGTCTTTCAGGATCGTGCGACGAAAAGGATTATTGGTAGAGGGAAAGAATCTGGGGGGGGGGGGCTCTACTACTTTGAAGCTGCGTCATCACCTACATGTTTGAATTCCGCTGTCACCCCTTTCCAGATTCATTGCATATTGGGTCATCCTTCTTTATCGAGTCTCAAGAAGTTGTGTCCAGATCTTTGTCATTTGCCTACTCTTGCTGTGATGCTTGTCAACTTGCAAAGCATCATCGCATTTCTTATTTTCCTAGAGTTAATAATAGGGTGGATGCCCCATTTGATGTCGTACATTCTGATATTTGGGGTCCTAGTCCAGTTGTTTCAAAATTAGGTTATCGGTATTTTGTTACTTTTGTGGATGACTATTCTCGTGTCACTTGGATTTACTTAATGAAAAATCGTTCGGAGTTATTTGATATATTTTCTGAGTTTTGTGCTGAAATTGAGACTCAATTTAATGTGCGTGTTAAACTTCTTCGTAGTGATAATGCTCAAGAGTATTACTCTAATGTGTATTCTAAATTTATGGCGTCTCGTGGCATGCTCCATGAATCATCGTGTGTTGATACCCCTCAACAGAATGGGGTAGCTGAGAGAAAGAATCGTCACTTACTTGAAGTTGCCCGAGCTCTCTCATTTCAAATGCATGTTCCGAAACATTTTTGGGCTGATGCTATCTTAACTGCTTGTCATCTTATTAAAAGGATGCCTTCTTCTGTGCTTCAAGGAGAAATTCCATATTGTGTTTTGTTCCCCTCCCGGTCTCTATATAACGTTACTCCTAAGATATTTGGATGTGTTTGTTTTGTCCGTGATCACCGTCCTGGCATTACCAAGTTAGATCCTCGGGCACTGAAGTGTATATTCTTAGGTTACTCTCGTACTCAAAAAGGGTATCGTTGTTTTTCTCCAGACCTGAATGGTATTTGATTTCAGCCGATGTTACATTTCATGAGTTTGCATCCTTTTATCCCACCTCTCACGCACCTCCTGTCGAGTCGGTCTCTGATGATGACTTTCTCATTTATCGAGTTGTGCACTCTCCTACTACTCCGCAAATAGTTCGGCCTCCTATTCAACATGTTTACACTCGTCGATCGAGGGATGTTCCTCCTGATTCTACCTCTACCGACTCAGTCCCATTGTTGCATGATCTTGCTTCAGCTTCTCCTTCTTCTGATCTTGATGTTCCAGTAGCACTTCGGAAAGGTAAACGTAGTTGTACCTTACATCCTATTTCTAACTTTGTTAGTTATAATGGTTTATCTTCTGAACAATGTGCGTTTGTTAATCTCCTCGAGTCTTATCCTATTCCTAAATCTGTGTCTGAAGCAGTAGGTAATCCTGGATGGAAGAAGGCCATGCAGGAGGAGATGAGTGCTCTTTTACATAATCAGACATGGGATTTAGTTCCTTTACCAGTAGGTAAGCATGCGATCGGGTGTAAATAGGTGTATACTGTAAAGGTAAATCCTGATGGATCTTTGGCTCGTCCTAAGGCTCGACTTGTTGCGAAAGGATATGCTCAGACATATGGAGTTGATTATTCTGATACATTCTCTCCGGTTGCTAAACTTGCATCTGTTCGTATACTGATATCTCTTGCTTCATCATATCATTGGGCTCTTCATCAACTTGATGTGAAGAATGCATTTCTTCACGGTGATTTACAGGAAGAGATTTATATGGAGCAACCACCTGGGTTTGTTGCTCAGGGGGAGTCTGGGCTTGTCTGCAAGTTAAAGCGGTCTCTTTATGGATTGAAACAGTCTCCACGTGCATGGTTTGGCAGATTCAGTGAGGTGGTGATAGAGTTTGGGCTTACGAGGTGTCAGAGTGATCACTCTGTATTTTATCGACAAAGTAGTGCAGGTGTGATCTTATTAGTTGTGTATATGGATGATATTGTCATTACTGGTGGTGACAATGCAGGTATTGATAAATTAAAGGCATTTCTTCAAGAGAAATTTCATACTAAGGACTTGGGTAATTTGAAATATTTCTTGGGGATTGAGGTTGCACGTTGTAAACGGGGCATCTTCTTGTCTCAAAGGAAGTATGTGCTTGATTTGTTAGCTGAAGCAGGGTTGTTAGGTGCAAAACCGTGTGACACTCCCATGGATCCGAATCTGAAACTTACAGTAGAGGGTGGCAATGAATTTGATGACCCAGAGAGATATCGTCGGCTTGTTGGGAAATTAAATTATCTGGCTGTTACAAGGCCAGACATTGCATTTGCGGTTAGTACAGTAAGTCAATTTATGTCATCACCACGGAGTACAGGACAAGGTGTGTTATATAGTGATCATGGATACATGCGAGTGGAGGGGTTTGCAGATGCAGATTGGGCAGGTTCTCCCTCAGATCGGAGATCTACTAGTGGATACTGCATTTTTGATGGAGGTAACTTGGTTTCTTGGAAAAGTAAGAAACAACATGTTGTGTCTAGGTCGAGTGCTGAGTCAGAATATAGAGCTATGGCTCACGCCACTTGTGAACTTGTGTGGATTCGTCAACTATTGAATGAGATTGGTATATGTGATTTGTTGCCTTTGCGACTATGGTGTGATAATCAAGCAGCCATTCACATTGCTTCAAATCCGGTTTTTCATGAGCGAACGAAACATATAGAGATGGATTGTCATTTTGTTAGAGAGAAAATTCAGGAGAAGGTTATCGCTACGAGTTATGTTAAAACGGAAGATCAACTTGCAGATGTGTTCACTAAATCATTGAATGGTAATAAGTTGAGGTCTATTTGTAACAAGCTGGGGATACACGACATTTATGCTCCAGCTTGAGGGGGAGTGTTAGAGTATAAGTTATAGACTTAAGTGTAGAACTATGTATGTACAGGGGTCTTAATGTAAGTTGTATATGTATTGTATAAAATGCTCAGGCCAAAGCAGTTAGGGCTGCGGCTTATGTTTTTCACACGCTATATCGTAAACTAACAAAAGAGACCAGCGAAAGCAAGACAGAGTGTGACGGTACCCCTGCAGATAACACCTTTACATCCTGAACCTAATATACCTGCCACAATTTTTCTGTTTATGATTGAAAAAAGATAGCAATGTTGCCAAACAACTAACAAAATTAAGTTTCCGTTTAAAATCACATTTGCTCAGCAAATTCAATACAATGCTTTGATCTCTTCCTTACGAAGAACCATTTTATCACCGCGGATATTAGTGCCAGAAAGGAAGCAACGACAAATGCAATTCTTCCTTCTTTCTATCCAGCACTTTGTTTTCAGGAACAGCATTTTTAACGCACAATTCATCACTCTTATTTGTGCTTCTGTCTTCTGTTTTCAGTTTGCAGCTAGGGTAAGAGCCATTTTGATCACCTACGGGATTTTCCCCTAAGCGAATTTTCCATGAGATTTTTACAAAGAAAGAAAAGAGAATTAAATATTTCCAATCATGTTCAAAGGAAAAAATGATAAGTCAATCTTGAGTAGAGTCAAGTTTCTGCTAAAGTTGGAATAATCATTAATCATATGACAATAAACATTACAGCACTGAGTGCATCCTTATGACCTTATATAGTCTGGTCAGAAAGAAATCTTTGCAGTAATCTAGCAAAAGTATAATACCCTGGGAAAGTGATTTATGGAAGATTTCCTTGGCCTATATACATGAAACATGTTCCGGGAATAACTAAGAAATGTTCCGTGTCTCAAATGTGTTATTCACTATCTTTTTACATTACACAGCCTCTGGCTTTGTTTTTAATGTCGAGAGATGGCTGAGCGTCATATTGCTATCAGAATGTAATGTGTTGAGATCATTCTACATCTCTTCTACAGATCTGGATGTGAAAATATCTTCTCATTACGAAGGCAAATGTTCTTTTGGTACGAAATTCCTGCAAATTGAAGGGAGGATAATTTTGGGTTGTACTGGCAGGATAATACTCGAGTCCCACTAATTATGCATTTCTTTCATGCAATTCACGTCCCAAAAAACACACAAAATCAACCTGCAAACTGTTCATCTATGCAATTAATGTTCCCCCCCCCCCAAAAAAAAAAAAAAAAAAACAAAAAAAAACACAAGGTTTGCGGTTCACAAATGGAACTTAAAAATAGTATGTCCAATTATAGCTGCAGAGAAAACTACCAACTGTTGGAATCTGCAACCTAAATCAGGGACTACAACAGAGAACATAAAAGCTCTTGGACGTATGTCATGCAACCATAAAGCCAATCAACCATAATCAACTAAAGTACTCCCCCGTGGCCCCGTCCCAAGTTTGAATTTTCGAACATTTTAAGCTTATAGTATGAGTTTTGGAAATTCATTGATTTTGAAGCCTTCATTTTGGAGGGAGTATAATCAAGTCTAGATTTTGATGAGAAAACGACTCGTGTACCTGTCGCCTTTTCTCCGGCAATGCAGCTTTCTCAACCCAGTTATAAAAACTTGAACGGGAATGGCAGTGACTGGACAAAACAACAGCTTAAGCTCCTTCAGTATTTCAGTTGTCCTGCACACCAAACAACGATATATATTTTTTTAAGTACACACAATTAATTTAGAAACGAGAGTGAGATTGAGTACAATGCACACATCTTCAAGCAGATTTTATTCATGACATGCTCGTGAAAGTGAAAGCATCCCGTTCTAGTAACATCCTAACAGTATATAAATAAACACTAACTAAACATATAAAGCAAGAGCATCCAGCAACAGGACTAATGAATCTACTAATACCTCCATCCCAAAATGAATGTCCAAAAATTTTTCAAATTTGCTCTTGATCAAGAGCAAAATTGATATCTTTTTGGACATTCATTTTGAGACGGAGGGAGTAAAAAATATGAATACCTGCCAAGTTCCTTGAGGGATTGAACAAATACCATTCCGGCTGATTCCAGCATGTCATTCAATTCTGTATCTTCTACATCTGCTTCATTGCTTAAATTTTCACATAAGTGTTTGAGAACAGAGGAAGCCATAGACGCTGCTTCTTCAAACATACAACATACGAGGTAACTGCATATCAAAAAAGGGGAATTTTAGACTGACATTGTCAATAGTTTGTGCACAAAAGTGACGTTTGCTTTTTCATTTTGAATTTAAACTAAGGTGGCGTTTGATTTTTTTTAAAGTGTCAAGTTCTGAATTCTGATTTCGCGTCTGAATTTGCCTGAATTCATAAGAGGCAGCGTCTGAAAACTTATTTCTAAATTACTCAAGCTGTTTGATTATTCATCTGAATTCACATATGAAATTAGGATTTCGACATCGAATGGAGTAGAAAAATGGAATGAATGGTTGTTGAGCTTGTGTTTGGATGGGGTATTTTTGGAATTATGAATTTATGAATATATATAAATATATATATATATATATATATATATATATATATATATATATATGAAAAAAATCAATTAAGAGGCAAATAAGCGATAGTTTTACAACTGAAAATTAAGTGGCAAATAAGAGGTATAAAGATCTGAATGGAAGAAAAAAACAAATAGTCTGAATTGTTTGATTTCTGGTACACCCACCAATCTAACTAAGAGCTGACAAATGAAAAACAAACGAGGCCTAACTTTGTAAAATTAAAGTCTGATATTTCAAAAAAGTTGACTTTTCTCAGAGGTGACTTTCATGACAGAAATAACAAACACAGGAAATATTTGAAACTTTGAAACTTTGGCCTTGTTTGGATTCGTGGTTTTCTTTTTGGTTTGTGGTGATTTCTTGGTTTTTCGTTTTTCTCTTTGGACCTACTTTCTAATTATCTATCTGTTGACTGTCCCTGTCTATCACCTTAACATTACAAAATCAAAATAAAAAGAAACAAACTAACATAAACCGTGAATCCAAACCGAGACAAAATTGATGAAGTACTCGTATATCGTATACTCCGTCCGTCCCATTTGAAGCTTCACCATTTTGGTGAGGGCACACAAATTAATAAAAGTGATGAGTGTAAGAAGGATTGTGAGAGTGAAAAAGTTAGTGGGTATGACAAGTGGGGCCTACAATTTAAATGTGTGAGGGGGGAAAAGTTAGTGGGTATGACAAATGGGGCCCACAATTTAATTATGTGAGAGGAAGAAGTGAGTGGGTTGACAAGTGGAGCCCGCATTTTTTACCATTTTAGGAAATGGTGAAGCTTTTAACAGGACACCCATTTAAGAAAAAGGTGAAGCTTCAAATGGGACGGAGGGAGTAGACAGTGCGCGCTTGAGCTCTGAATTAAAATAATTCTCTATTTAAATCAAGTTTCCAGAAAGCATACGAAGTGATGTATAACTAATAAGTTTCTTCCTTCAAAAAAAAAAAAAAAAACTAATAAGTTTCATTCATTTATCCCCAAATGCATTATGATATACTACTAGTTACTTCAACTGTGTTACGGAGTGATTTTTATGTCATGGGAGCCAGATGCTTTGCATTCTACATTCTTTTACTACTACCTCTGTCCCAGAATAATGTCGCCTTTTTCATACGTTGGTACGAAGGAATTTTGAGCAATAACTTTAGGTTGATTTAATTATCCTAATAACATTATAAAACTTGTTATTTGATACACCATTATAAGGACTATCAATAACATTTTTTAAATTTTCATTAGGATAATTAAATTAACCTAAAATTATTACTCAAAGTTCCATTGTACCGTACAAAAAAGGGCGCCATTTATTCTGGGACAGAGGAGTGCAATTTAATTAAGAATAACGGAACAACACACACACTTCAGCAGAGAAATAAGCATTGAAAAACTGAACCTTTTTGAAAAATAGAACCATGAAATTGAAAAGAAAACCATGCATATTACTTCAACGTAATTGAAATTTGACAAATAATTATGAGAATTTGATTATTTCATGAAATTCTACAAATTGGGAAGAGAACAATGCATATTATTGATATATACCACCGGAGATGGAGCTCAAGTTGCCGGAATGCATTGGAATGAACAAATTCCATATGTTGAAATCGGAGGGTCTTAAAAAAAAAATAGAGGAGGAAAACAAAAGAAGTATAGTAAGTAGATTATGGATTACCTTTCAGAACGCTCAATTTCATTCCAATTTCGTGAATTGTCGCCGGAGATGGCCATCTTTCTCTGCCTCTCCGGCGCCGGCGCGTTCGATGGTGCCGCCCTCCCTCTCTTCACCAGACCAAATGAATTGGCTGAGTTACAGGTTTAGGCCAAACTAATATTTGATCATTGACTTAATTTTCAATTGAGTTTATTGCCACTTTACTATTAAAAGATTGACGATTTGCCCTAGTACTAAAGAAACTCACATTATGACCTGTGTACTATGATTTTAATAAAAAAGTGCCCAAAGATAACGATGACTCGTTAGAAATCTAACAGGCTACAGCATTTGTTAAGAATTTAACAGATTTGCAATAAAAAAAAATCAAATCTGACCCTAATAATGAGATTAATGTCGTAAAGGTCCAAAAAATATTGGATATACATATTTCTCTATGTATATTTTTTATTAAGAGAGAATAAAATAGAAAAAGTAAATAAATTGTCATAAATAATGATATTAATTTTGTAATGGTCCAAAATTTATTTATATTTATAACTTTTGATAAATCACTTTGATGATTAATCAATAACAAGTTTTAGAATTTCACAAAGATGGTTAGATTGACATTTATATTTAATCAATGTTCACTTGTATTGACCATAAAAAAAAAAAAAAAAAATCAAAAGTGGACAACGGAGGGAGTATTATCCTCCCTCAACGCAAAATCGGCCCCCTCACTGTTCTCCTTCTCCGATGGAGTGGATGCCCCTCCGCCGCCATCATCACCACCGTACCCATTTTCTGATGCCCCCTCTCTCTCCTTCCCAGCTCTCTCTCTCTCTCTCTCTCTCTCTCTCTCTCTCTCTCTCTCTCTCTATTTTGTCTTCAGCTTTCTCTTCTCCGTCTCTCTCTTTACTTTTTTTTGTCTCCATGAAACTCTCTCAAAGACGCCTTCTATTATATTTATCCTCCATCGTCTTAAACGCCGGCAAAGACCCACCACCTTCAACTCCTTGATTTAGAAACCCAGATTAGCTTCAGCATGCGGGTTGTTCGAATTTTGAATTTTAGGTTTCAGAATTGGGAATGGAGAATTTGGAATATCTGACAATTCCCAGGTCTGGATGAAATGTTGATATTTTTTGTTTTGAATCATCTGGATTTTATTTTTTAGAAATGTTCATGTTGTTCTTGTACCAGATCTGGGTTTTTAATCTAGTTCAAGAATTTGGTGTTGATTGAAATTTATTACTCTTTTTCTGTTTATGGTTTAATGTTGGTGGAATGGTGGTTGTATTGGAATTTTGTTGGTGGAGAATGAGGCTTTATGGCGTGTTCTGAAGGTGGTGGTGGTAGGTAGGGATGGTCAAACCGGACCGGAACCGTCGAACCGGCCCGGAACCGGAACCGAAAAAACCGTAACCGCCATGAACCGCCACGAAAACCGGAACCGTGGGAACCGGAACCGTTTTGAATAAGGGCCGGTTAAGGTTCAACCCCCCAAAAAACCGTGAACCGGCGGTTCCGAACCGCCCAACCAAACCGCGAACCGGAACCGTCTAAACCGTCAGTAAAACCGTTAAAAAACCATCAAAATCATTAGATTTCTAACAGTTTCATTAGAATTAACCGTTACTAATGGAAAGTTGACAAGAAAAGTTGTGTGTTGACTGATTTTTTTGCCAAAATCAGTGAATGAAAATAATAAAAATGTGTTTTTGACCGATTTCTAACAGTTTCATCAGAATTAACCGTTAAAAAACCATCAAAAAATGAACCGTGGAACCGAACCGGAACCGGACCGGAATCGAACCGGAACCGTATTGTGACAACCGGAACCGGAACCGGTGTAACCAAGGGCCGGCTAAGGTTCACATAAAAGCCGAACCGGAACCGGCGGTTCCGAACCGGAACCGTAACCGGAACCGTGTTTGGTCATCCCTAGTGGTAGGTTGTTAAAAGGGATTTTGAGTGTGTGTTTGATACCAGCAAGATAATGATTTTTGGTGGTGCGGCGGTGGCGGGTGGCGGTGATAGTGGTCACAGTGGTGGCATTTGAATAAATAATAAGAGCTTAATTGTAAAAAAAAATCCTAATTATTTCAAAAAAATGTGAATATAAAATATTTATTGGGCCTTTACTACATTAATATCAATATCAGGGTCAGATTTGAATTTTTTAAAATGTAAATCAATTAAATTTTTAACATATGTTGACAGCCCGTTAGATTTCTAACGGGTCATCGTTATCCTTGGGCACTTTTTTATTAAAACCATAGTACGCAGGTCATAGTGTAAGTTTCTTTAGTACGAGGGCAAATCGTCAATCTTTTAATAGTACGCAGGTCAAAGTAGCAATAAACTCATTTTCAATTTCCATTATCCTCACTGCTTTATTTTTTACTCCCTTAGTCCCGGCCTAAGGTTCTTAGTTTCCTTTTTCGTCTCTCCCAGCCTAAGCCTAAGGTTCTTAGTTGCTTTATTACCTAAAATGGACTTTGGGACCCACTTGTCATTCTCACCCTTAGTTGCTTTATTACCTAAAATGGACTTTGGGACCCACTTGTCATTCTGACCCAAATCAAGAGCCCAGCCCAACATCCCTGACCGACGCGACCGTCAAGACTCGTGCCATCCACGTGCACACTACACAAAACCCATCTCTCTCTATTGTCTCCGAGACTCCGACTCCCCAGCTTTCGACCGGAACTTGTTTAGCATCGTCATCAACTTCTCCGGCGATTAAACGATTCAACTTACATTATATTGAAAAAGTATATCTACAGGTAAATTTTCTTATTATTTTTTCTCCTCGAGACCTTCGTTTAATTTCTGAATTAGGGCTTACTGTTTACTTCGCGTTATCCACTAAAAAATGCTCCAGTTCATTTATGCAAGTCGGCTGAGCGTATAATTAACTTTGTTTTTAAATTTTGTAAAATAAAATTAACTCTTCTTAATGTCATTAAAATTACAAGATTTTGGGGAAACTAGTTTCTCCTTAAATTATAAAGAAAATTGTTTTTCAAAATTTTCTAAATGCTCATCAAATGTTTGCAATTAAAAAAAAAAACACCTTTTTTTATAAGACAAAAACTTAAGTGAGAACAGGGAAAACCGTCTCAGGGCAGAGACGGTTTTTTACCGATCCGACCCACGAACCGGCTCCATGACCCATGGGGCAACCTGCCACGTGGCAGCCTCTCATAGGACATTTTTTTTATATTACTTTTTTTTTTTTGGGTTTTATTTTTCGGTTTGTCAAAAGTAATAGTTACTATAACTAAATGTAACAAGCGTGTTACTTATATGTAACAATTTGTATACATAAAAGTAATACATATATGCAGAAAAGTAACAGTGTTTTTTTTCTATGTTTTCTTCGTTTGCCAAAAGTAATACTTATTACAACTAAAATGTAACGAACGTGTTACTTATATGTAACAGTGTTTATACATAATTTGTAACATATGTATAGAAAAGTAATAGTATATCTATATGTTTTCAAATAATAAGTTACAATGAGTTCAATTTATCATGATACATGTAAAAGTATTACATTATATATAGAAATCTGTTACATGTTACTTTATTTTAAAAAATAAAATCAAAACACACAATATTTTTATATTTTTGCAAAAGCACTATTACATTTCAGTATAAATGATAATTACATTTAGATATTGTTTGGGTTATATGTAATTATAGTTAGTATTACAATTGAAAAAATGGGTAAAACGAGCTTTTGTGTTTTGTAAAACAGGTGTTACGTTTACTTATGAACAATGTTACTTTATATGTATACAGTCATTACATTAAGTTATGGTAGCTATTACTTTTGGTAAACGACGGAAAAACCGAAAAAAATATAAAAACTCAAAAAGAAAGCAAAAGCCAAAAAAAATAAAATAAAAATTTGCCAATGGGTGGCTGCCACGTGGCAGGTTATGCCCCATGGGTCATGGATCCGGGTAAAAAAACCCGTCTCATAGAAGAGACGGGTCATAGTGTTCTCATGAGAGACTAGCTCTTTTTATAATGACAAAAACTTGGATGAGAACATGAAAACCGTCTCATCCATGAGACGGGTCATTTAGACCTACCCGACCCACGAGCCGGCTCCATGACCTATGGGGGCGACCCTGCCACGTGGCAGCCTCTCATAATCCCCCTTTTTTTTCTTTTTTTTTCTTTTTGCTTTTTTTTTGTTGAGTTTTTATATTTTTTTTTTTGGCTTTTCCTGACGTTTGCCAAAAGTAATAGTTAATATAACTAAATGTAATGACTGTGCTACTTATAAAGTAATATTGTTTATAAGTAAACGTAACACCTGTTTTTCAAAAAACAAAAGCTCGTTTTACCAATTTTTCAAATGTAATACTAACTATAATTACGTGTAACCCAAACAATATCTAAATGTAATTATATTTTATACTGAAATGTAATAGTGTTTTTACAGAAATTTTAAAATTGTGTATTTAATGTAATTTTTTTAAAAGAAAGTAACATTTGAAAAATAATAACTTATGTACATGAATGTAATTGTTTGTACAAGTAAATGTAACACTTTAATACAAGAAATTATAACATATTTATATAGGTAATGTAATACTTTTTAACATGTAGTACTAAAACAAGTGTTTTTTAGTTGTAAAAATGTAAAGGGTTGAATTATTACTTTTATATACATATGTATTACATTTATGTGTAATCACTTTCACATATAAGTAACACGTTTGTTACAGTTTAGTTATAATTATAATACGTATTACTTTCGCAAACAATGAAAAATAATAAAAAAAAAGCACTATTACTTTTTTGTACATATGTATTACTTTTATGTATACAATGTGTTACGTATAAGTAACACGTTTGTAACATTTAGTTATGGTAACTATTACTTTTGGCAAACGACAGAAAAAGCCATTTTTTTTAATAAAAACTCAAAAAAAAATAAAAAAAAAATATTGGGTCCAGGTAACTATTACTTTTGGTCACAGTAACTATTACCTTAGAGAAAAATTCATTCCTCAAAATCTGCTCCACTAAAATTAAGGTGAAAATGATCGTATTGCTAAAAAAAGTTAAAAATATAGATAGGGGGACAAAATTAAGCGGTGTTGTTATACACCCCCTAAAATTAATGAATACATCCGTAAGTATGCTTGAAATTAAATGGTAAAATATTGTGATGCACAGTACAAGTGCATTCATTAATTTTAAATTTTACGGGTGCGTCAACACCCAAATCAAGAGCCCAGCCCAACATCCCTGACCGACGCGACCGTCAAGACTCGTGCCATCCACTTGCACACTACACAAAACCCATCTCTCTCTCTCTCCCTTGTCTCCGACTCCCCAGCTTTCGACCGGAACTTGTTTAGCATCGTCATCAACTTCTCCGGTGATTAAACGATTCAACTTACATTATATTGAAAAAGTATATATACAGGTAAATTTTCTTATTATTTTTTCTCCTCGAGGCCTTCGTTTAATTTCTGAATTAGGGCTTACTGTTTCCTTCGCGTTATCCACTAAAAAAATGCTCCAGTTCATTTATGTAAGTCGGCTGAGCGTATATATATATGCTTGATGTTGTAACTTTTAAATTTGTGGAGAGATATAAATATTTTTATTTGAATAAATAAATTGGAAAGCATTTGATTTTTCACTTGAAATTGGTTGAATTCATGGTGTTTTCAGCTGGGTTATTCGGAAGACAAAATCAAGAAGTGTAATCATGGGTTCAACGGAGGCTTTTACTGCAATTCAGGTTCGCTTGCACTGTTACTTGAATTGGGAGATGATTTATTCTTATTATTTGGTGAAACTTTTAGCACAATAATTGTTGTGTTTTTGGTTTAAATTGTTTGAATCACTTGTTACTTAATACAATCCCTTTTTAGGGTATAAGTTCCATTAGGTGTAACTATTATAATAGAGTCTTTTATCATATTCATCTTGTCCTACTTCATTCATTGTGAAAGATTCGGCACTCAACTGGATTTGAAAGTTTGATTTTCAAAATCGAAATGTCGGCTGATTAATCTATATAGGAAAGTAGTTTAGTCTTGGGTGTAGCTGATTGAGGATTTAATAATAGTGCTTTAAGCATATTTGGTATTCTTTGTTACATGATTTGGATCATATTATACGACGAAATGGTAGATCATAGGGAGTTAAGTGTCGTTTACATTTGAATAGGTATCTTAAAATATCTCATAAATTATCTCTTGTTACAAAGTAAGCATGTAGAGTGCAGAATCATATCAAAGGTTCATTGTTTAATTCTTAATGTTTAAGGTTCTTATTATATCAGATAATTTAGTGAAAGACGTAAATACGTGATTTATGATCTTAACCTGTAAAAATCATGGGTTATCATTGATTATTTTCAAGATTTTTTATGATAGCATCAACATAATTAGCTGCATTTATGGTTTTGGATTTTTATTTTATAATTGTAGACTTCATACCTGCTATATTGGTATATGTCAATAAGCCAAACTTGCCTCTAGATGCCGTAAATGCAATGCCTATTTGATTATGTGTTTAGGAAAGGGAATACCATATTCATGCTTTTTCTGCTTGCCACTTCTCTGATTTTGGTTTGTGTTTGCCTGATGTTTATTCACCATTATATATGCAAATATTATTTGGCAGGAAATTTTGTTGGAGTTTCGTGCTGGTAAAATGCTTATGGAGGGAAAACGTGTTATCCCTGACTCTCGTAAAGGGCTTGTTCGTATAGGAAGAGTATGTGTAGTCAGATTCAAGTTATTGTGTTACCTACTTACCTTTGGTTTTATTATTTGAGCATCCATAATCTTAATCTGAATGTCTGCCTTCTGATTCAGTGCTATTCCTTGCATCTTTAACAGGGTGAAGAAGGATTAGTTCATCTTCAGTGGCTTGATCGGACTACTAACTCTGTTGAATATGTATCCTAATAATTTTTATATGTTCTTTTTCACGAAGAATAACTTTAAAGCAAGGTAGTTAAAAGTTGTTCAGAGTTTGTCTAATATTCGTAAATTTCCGACCAGTATATGACGAGTATTCCATGCTTGGAACTTTAATGGTTTGTCTTTGTTTGTGTTGAAGTATTATAGTTGGTGATTGACCATTGGGTGTTTTCTTGAGCTAAGTCTTTAACCTATTAATATTGTTTTACTCAATGCTTTTGCTAGCTGCACTTCAAACTCTAAGTTTACAATGTAAGCTTGTACTTGTTATGCTTAACCCTTATGCAAGTGTGTCCAACTATTTGCTTCTCTTTTTTTTTTTCTCATAACCAGGTATGATTTTCTTGTTTTCATGTTATTCATATGCCTAGTTTGGCCAGAACAATATATTTCCCTTGACCAAAGGTGAATACAGGATCAAATTGTATTTCCTGAAGAGGCAGTGTTTGAGAAGGTATTTGGCCTTATTTGAGCTATATATAGTTTTCATGGTGTAGATTGCCTTAGGCCCATAGAGAAGTTGGCCGAGGAAATTGGCTTATATGCGCGTGTATGCGTATGTGCATGTGAATTGACTGTTTTCTTTTTTGGGGCCTTTAGGTTAATCAAGCTTCAGGAAGGGTCTATATTTTGAAGTTCAATACCGACGATAGGAAGTGTTTCTTCTGGATGCAGGTTGTAAGATTATCATGTTTCCTTGTAATTTGGTAGATAAAATGACTCTCAACTTGAATTCTTAAATTGGTTACAGGAGCCCATGGCTGAGAATGATACAGACTTATGCAACTCGGTCAACTACTACCTAAATCAACCTCTGGGTATTACTGCTGAATTTCATCGTTTTCATATTTTCTAATTTGCAAACTTTATCAAACATGATTAGGATGGCTACATGATTACTTTGTGACCAAAATGTTTTGGCCTTTGATTTGCACTCTTAGTAAGAATTATTCCTAGTGTGTCCTGCCTCCGGAAGAGATCTTGACTTCTTCGCCCTTGTTAATCTTGATTTTAGGGATGTTGGTAAAATAATTATGGGCTAACAACAAGTTGAAGTATGATATCTTGGGTGTAAAAGATATGTATGAGATTCATGTACCAGTGTTTGACTTGGAGTCTTTATAAGCAGTGAAAATAGAAAATACAGTGCAACTGACTGGAATAAGCATCAGATTTGTACTCATGCAAATTGGGATTAGATTGATATGCCAACTGCACAGATTTTAGTATTGCAGATAGTGGTCATTGTAAGTTGTAACAGGTTTTGGTGATAAGTATATTTAGTCGATTATGAGGCTTGAGGATATATTTCACTGAAGCTTTGTTGTAGTAGCCAAAGAGTTTGAAAATGGAAAGACATTTGCCAAAAAATGATTTCCATGATGTATATGGAAAATCCTTTTCTCGAACCTTATTGTCCATGAAAAACTGGAGTCTAGTTTCTATTTAGTGGCTTCTTTCCGTTATCCTTTTTCCATTAGGAATAGGTAGGTCCATTTTGGTTTGCCTGGTTGAAATTCCCTATGATGGGGATGAATAAAATGGCCATTGGTCAAGTTCTTGAGGTGTTAATTGATCAGTAAATGTGTCTTTATCACGTTAGATGGAAATAAGGACGCTTTGGTTTTAGTAAATCTTGTCTCATTAAGAATCCAAAATTGCATATGTTTAAACAAAGAAGGGAATGAGGAATATATAGATTTATAGTAGATTCACAATGTCCTGAAGCATTTCAACTTGGTCAAATACGTGTGCTTGAAGATCACAAGCAAAAACAGATTTTAAAGCTGCCTTGTGCGCTGCATGAATAATTTTGAAGGAGTGGAAGATTAGAAGATTTGAAGGAGTGAAGCTCTCAGTACATAGATCCAAGGGGTCAACGCCAAATATGTTCTCTTTTTGGGCCAATCTTCTCTGGACTTCCTAGATTGTGTGCTTATCATGTTAGGAATTTTCGGACGAACTTGGTACAGGTTGTTCGTCAATTAACACCGTAGGTTTTGTGTTCTCTGTTTTCTAAGCTATTCGGAGCTCCTATACATTTTGCACCTTTGACCTCGTTCCAATTCATAGTTTACTTGTGAATTTAAAGAGCAAAAAGAGATTCCAGATGTATTTTTGAACACAGTGGATCAACCTGAAGTGTTATTATTTTTTTTGGGCATCTGCTCTTCCAACTGTGGTTAGTATTGAGCTTATTAAAATCGTCTGTCCTTTTGGAATTTGGCTGGTATAGACTTTGTGATAAATTGATAGTGAATCCAATGGTTTCATGGTAATGAGATAGAATTGGAACTATGATTATTACAGGAGTCAGATTGCATGTAGAACGCAGAGGCTAAGAAGGAAATAAACAACATGGTTACCTCAGAAGAATATATCCCCAATATCTTTTGCCTTTGAATCCGTTTCAGATGAAATTTGATACTTATGCTTCAAATTTTGATTCCTAGATTCCCGAACATTCAAAATGCATAAAAAGAGACATGTGGGATAGGTTAGATGAGGCTACTCTGCTATCCAATCTCCTTTTATGGTCTGTTAGCTTATGGTTCTGAATGCTTATGAGATCTATTTTCTTGAAAATTTATTAAAAGTTGCGATTTGTGATCCACATAGTATCATTTTTCCTAAAAGTTCATTGCAATGTTCCTCCTTTGAGTCTTTTTTTTCATATTAATGGTTAATATCCTTGGATGCATGGTTCGAGAATCTTCATCAAGCTACCAATTGATAAAAATCTTTTGTGGTTCGACAGAGTTCCCTACTGAAGGAGAGCCCGAGATGTCAATTCCTCTACCAACTTCTGAAGATATGGCTGATGAAGATATCTCATCAAGGTAATGAATTAATAAATACAAGAAACAACTGGAAAAGAAAAATTCATAATGTGAAGATTTAAACCACTATTGATAATAAATAATAGAAGGTGAGAAGAATTCCATCAATATTAGATTATTAAATTATATTTCATTGTACATTGTGCACTTTTTAATGATGTATCTTTACTTTCTTGTACAAGCATTTTACTATAATTATTTTCTCTTTGATATGTGTTACTTTTTTTTGTGGAACAAACCAAAATGGTGTGTGCGACTACTTTTTTTTTTCATGGAGAGAGTAGTAATAAATAAATAAAATAAAAATGTCTTGACTTTATGGCGCTTGACAATTGATAGAATATGCTTCTCATGTCTATTGGAAGTGGCGTCTTGCATCTCAAGAGGTTTCCATACTCACTTTATCACAATGCATTATGCTATTGTCTGGATAGCCTTACCCGTTAAGCTATTATATCCCAGGGCTGGAAATTTAATTGGCTCAAGCATGGGTGCAGAAGTAACTAGTGATGTATCCTCCTCGGGACCTGTAAAATTGGCGGATCTTCAGAGAATCTTAAGTAACATAGGATCTTCAGGTACTCCGTCTTTATTATTATTATTATTATTATTATCGAGCTTTATGGCAATTTGTTGTTTTAGTTATTTTGACTTGTTGGGCTTTGACATGAGAATATTTATTTTGATGACTGTTTTGCAGATGCGGTTGTGGATCCAGATGCAGGTAATAGTGTGATTGGTTAATAATACTCTGATCCCTCTGTCACAAATTAACAGTCCCATTTGACTTTACACGAGTCCCATTTAGTCAAACCAATTGACTAAGCAATTAGTTGGATACAAACGCTATAATTGTGGATCCCTCAAAAAAAAAAAAAAAAAAGTGGACAGATTCTAGCCTTTTATAAAAGAAAGGGGAACACTTTATTTGAAGCACCTCAAAAAGGAATGTGGTACCCTTGATTTGTAACGGATGGAGTACATAATAATATACCTGGTTTGAGCTATACATTTTGGGAAATATGGTCACTGTAGCCTTAAAGACGTTATACAGTTCCTTTCCTATTTTATAGATTTCAGGGATCATCTCAAATACTCCCTCTGTCCCAGAATGATAGTCCCCCTATTTTCATGGGTTTTACGAAAGAACTTTGAGTAATAATTAAGGCTACTTTTAATTATTCTAATGAAATTTTTGAAATTGTTCTTGATACACCATTATAAATACTATTAATATCAATTTTTAGATTCACATTAACATAATTATAAGTAGTATTTATAACTGCTCAAAGTTCCCTCGTAGTAACAACGAAAAAAGGTGGACTATCTTTCTGGGACGGAGGGAGTATTAAACTGATTATCTTGACAGATTGTAGACATTGATGATGCAATTCATGTTCTGTTGGACTATATCTCCATACTACTTAAACTACAGGCATACTATTTATGAATTTATGATGCAAAATCCAGAATGATAGTCTACATGTCATAGAATTATGACTTATATAATTGCTTTGATTTTCTACTCCCAAACATTTCTTGCAGGTTTAGGCTTAGGTGACATTTTGAAACCTGAATTGATATTGCCATTGATCGACACAAGTCCTCTAGAAGAAGGGCTTGCATCGCACTTGCCAGAGGTTTTTTATTTGCTGCCAACTTTATGGCTCCCGTTACACACACACACACGTGTGTGTGTGTGTGTGTGTGTGTTATTTTGCTTCTTTCTTAGAGATGTTAGGAATTGCAGGGCCAATGGAGTCGTTATGATTTAATGGATTTACTGCAGAGTCCTCCTTTCCGCCAACAAGTAGATTCATTCACATATGTGAGGAACTAGATTCCCTTTTCTATTTTCTCTCAGTTGTTTACTCTGCTGGCGAATTCGTGAAACTTTTTTTCCTTTTTAATGCAGGTTCTTCGGACAGGACAAATAGACCTTACTCAGTTTGGAGTTGACCCCAGTAAATGTAAGTAGTCATAATTTGATTTGCTCATGCTGGTTTGAACTTGGATTATGGTTTTCACAAACCTCCTACTCTGTCTGCCCAAAATAAATGTCATACATGGTCAATTTAATTGAAGTTTGACTAGTATTTCTTAATTTTTTTTGATCTTTATGAAATTGTAAAATTTGTTACTGATATCAATATTAACATTTAGAGTTTCATAAGAAAAGAAAAATAAACAAGGGTTGAAATTTCATAAAATTTTGGTCAAAGTTCAATAAGTTGACTGAGAAAGTGAAAGTATGACATTTTATTTTGGGGGCGGAGGTAGTATTTTGTTTTGATGAAACGGTTGTCAGCGCCGGATTGTTTTAAGTTTTAGTTTTACAACGGATGCTTAATTTCATTTATTTGCACTTAACAGACAAGTTGACGGTCCTGTCATTTCTCGAGGCACTTGAAGATTCTGTTGCCAAGACATCTAACTCGGAGGAGTCAAGATCTCAGGCAATGGACGAAGGTCAATGACGTTGACCACCTTGAAGTCTCAAAATTCAAACTAATTTGTATTTTATCATTTACTGTGAGAAAGTAAACTACAGATTTAGTAGTGTTTTTTTTTTTTTTAAAAAAAAGATCTAAAGTCAGTTTGTGTACAAGTACATTTATGTAAATGACTTTGGTTTTAGTATGGAATTTACTCTGTCGGAGAACAATGGACGTGCCTTTGGCTCAGTGGCGGAACCTAGGATTTTTTGTAAACGGGGGCAAAAATTGCATAAGGGGGCAAAAAAAATGTTGTGTATTTTTTACTTCACATTTAAGGGGGCAAAGTATACAAATTGCACTAATACCTCCAACTTTAAAAAAAAAAATTGTACTTGTAAAAAAAAATAAAAATAATCAAACGGGGCGGCCCCTAAATGGCACCATGTAGGTCCGCCACTGCTTCGGCTGGTGATTTAGAGCATCCAGAGTTGTAAGTTGCTTTTTTCTTGTAAGTTGCTTTTTCTGTTGTTCTCGTGTTGAGTCAACAAATAAAAAACGAGCAATGCTAGGGTCACAAATAAGCTCACAAAATCTTGCTCACAAAATGAGGTGGCGATATTTTATTGGTTGCATCGATAATGAACCCGTCACACTCTAATTAAAAACACCAATAAAATCATGATACGTAGGATTTTGTAAGCAAAATTTTGTGATTTTATAGTCTAACATAGGAACCGGTGAAAATTAATACTATGACTCATGGATAAAGCTCTTTTTGGAAAGAGTTTTTTCATTATTTTTAGAATGACAAAAAGCTTTAAAAAGTTCTTCAAACAAATAAAAACCTCACAAAAAGCTTTCATTATTATATGGATATTTTTAAGAGTTATTTTCCGGGCTTTGGACTCTAGGCCCCCTGGGTGAGATCCAAATGCCATAAAAACCCAAAGTCAGATCAAAATCCCATTTAAACCCACCACAGCCCACAACCCGCCCCAGCCCTGCCCAGCCCAGCCCGCCCATACCCAGCCCGCCCATGCCCGCCCGCCCATGCCCATGCCCAGCCCGCCCGCCCATGCCCAGCCCAGCTCACTGTTTGGATGCAAAATTAAAATGTTGGGTATGGGAATTGAACCCATGACTTATTGTGAAAACTAACAACTTAACCACTACACCAGCCTACTGTTTGATACAAAATTTGCAATATATTCTATTACTATTGCGCCTAAATGAAACTAAGTGAAGAAAAAACAAGATTCTAAATCAATTTATAAAATTTTTGATTATTCCCAAAACATCAACTTTTTGTTAAAAAAAAAAAAAAAAAAAAAAACGAAAAACAAGATTTAAAAAAAAATATATAAAGTATTTAAATATTTTATTAGAAAAAAAATATAAAAGACCCAAAGATAAATTAAATTATACTTTTGTGCAATATCGAATTTTAATTTTAATTTTTTTTTTACTAGCACCATCCAGTAAACTATTTATATAAAATGACACTATTTAAGTCCTTATTACCAAATTGTCATTATTTGCACTTATAAGACCTTTTGAGAGACTCATGAGTCTGCTATGAGACCTTGTAAATAGACCCTCATAAGTCTTATATGAGACATTTTTACATGTCTCATAAGAATTTACAAAGACTTTGATACAAATTATAAGACCTAAAAAATACACTTATGAGACCTTTGAGAGACTCATGAGTCTGCTATGAGACCTTGTAAATAGACCCTCATAAGTCTTATATGAGACTTTTTTACATGTCTCATAAGAATTTACAAGACTTTGATAGAAATTATAAGACCTAAAAAATGCACTTATGAGACCTTTGAGAGACTCATGGGTCTGGTATGAGACCTTTGTAAATAGACTTATGAGTCTGGTATGAGACAATTTACATGTCTCATAAGAATTTACAAGACTTTGATACAAATTATAAGACTTAAAAAATCACTTATGAGACATTTAAGAGACTCATGAGTCGGATATGAGACCTTTGTAAATGGCTCTCATGAGTCTGATATGAGACAATTTACATGTTTAATAAGAATTTACAAGACTTTGATACAAATTATAAGACCTAATTAATCATGTTTTTTAATGTAAAATGATATTTATTTTACAAATTTAATGTTTTTGTGAATAATCAAGAATTTCATTAATTGATTGGAAAGTTTTAATTGCTGACATTTATTTTGGCAAGAATGATACTTCTATTATTAAATGTTGTGAAACATTAATCAAGTTGTTCTAATATATTTTTAATATTAACTCTTATACCGAAAGTATAAGACTAGTTCTTCTCTTATACTTTAGATATGAGAGTAATTTTCTCACATTAAATCCCCATTTTTTAAAGAAATTATAGACCTAAAATATAAGACTAGAATTACTCTTATATTTAAGGTATAAGAGTTATTTAGTTTATTTTCTTATAATTCTCATATTTTCAGTATATAATAGACTTAGTTGGTGTCATTTATGTAAATAAATGCCTTAACAAAAGGGTGATAATTAAAAACTTATAAAATATTATGAAATAATGTATTTTCGCAAATATAATTTAATTTATTTTTTAGGTCTTTCATATTTTTTTAATAAAAATCTTTAGATATTTTATATTCTTAAATCATGTTTTTAATATTCTAACATATATTAAAAAAATTGTGTTTTTGTGAATATTCAAGTTTTTCATTAATTAATTGTAAAATCTCAAGTTTTGTAATTTAGTTTCGTCCAGATTTCAGTTAGTAATAATAAATATTGCAAAATTAGAAACAAGCAATGCATTGGCTTAGTGGTAAAGACATGGTTGTTATTGTAAAAGACCTAGGTTTGAAACCTGGGAACAACATTTTTGCTTTTAATTAAAAGGGGTGGCTGGCATTGAGTTCTGGATCCGGGGCGGGTGGGGACATCTGGCCTGGGCATTGGGCTTGGGGGCAGCCTGACCTGAGTAGTGTGTGATGGGTTTTTGGGCTTTTATGGAATTTTGATTTGGACAATGGGTGGAGGTGGACTTTTGGATCTCAGGTGGACTTTTATGGAATAATGATCTGGGAGAAGGGGCCTTGTGGAATTATGCCTTATTTTCCAGTAAAATTAATTAAGCATCGACTTAAAATGGGGTTAATTTCAGTGCCCACCCCTGAGGTTTGGACAAATCTCACTGCCCCCCTTGAAGTTTAGATTCATCTCAATGACCACCCTTTTATCAATCAATTGACTATTTTACCCTTAATTGATTAAATATCTCTCACTAACTACATTTAAATCACTAAAAACTTTCACATAATAAAAAAAAAAAAAATCAAAATGAACACAGGTTGTATTTAAATTTATTCTCCATTTTCAATAAATATTATTTCTATCTATGAATAATTGTAAATGAATTATACTTTTGTTTATTCATTTTTTTACTCAAAATAAAATAAAAATAGAGAAGCATGAAATATATTTTATTTATTTATTTATATATATATATATATATATATATATATATATATATATATTCTGGTATTATTTGAGATTTCGTAACGATTTAACTAAATTTAATTCATTACAAAATGTCACATAATATCAACAAAATATATCTTTGAACACAAGTGTTGTATTAAATTTATTTTCTATTATAAGCTAAAATAAAAAAAAAAACATAAAAAATAAAAATATATAAGCATGCATATCTTTTATATTAATTTTGAATAAGTTTTTACTATGCCCACATTAATGAGTATCTAATGATTTAGATTGCATATCATTCTATCTCTCAGTTCTAAAATCCATAACATGTTATCTCTAACTCAAAATAAGTAAATATGTAAGCTTTAAAATATTTAATTTAATTTAATTTTTATGTTTTTTTTTATGTCTTTATAATTATCAAGTTTAAAAATATTCATATGTGCATGCTTCTCTATATTTATTTTGATTTAAAAAATGAATAAAAAGAAGTATAAATCATAGACATTATTTATTAATAAAAATGGTATTTATTGGTAATGGAGAGTAAATTTTAGTATGAAAATTACGTATAACTTTTTATAATGTGAGATTATGTAGTATTTTAAATTAACTTATAAGGGGTATATAGTCAAGTAAAGGTAAAATAGTCAATTGATTGACAAAAGGGTGGTCACTGAGACGAATCTAAACCATAAGGGGGGCAGTGAGACTTGTCCAAACCTCAGGGGTGGGCACTGAAATTAACCCACTTAAAATGTTTGACTTTAAGTTTGTACAATACTCTATCTGTTTCAAAATGGTTTTCTCATTTGATTTGAGTATTATACTCTCTCCGTCCCAAAATGATCTTCGCGTTTGACTATTCAAACTTTTTAAAGATATCAACAATTGTTTCACTAGCCATGCTTTGTTTAAGCCTAAATTGTAGAAATGTGAAGAAATTTTTGGGAAATGAGAAGATCATTTTGGGACGGAAGGAGTAATATTTTAAAGATGTGAACACTTGTTTAACTAGTCATGTTGTGTTTATACACCGTATCGGAACACACGGCCTCGACAGCAACTATTCCTTGTACCTACCCGATGCCTACTAATCATTATCTGATCACATGCACCATTTACTACCATTTATATCAAAGCTACTACTGAGAATATGATACCCACTTTTTCTAAATAATACTCCCTATGGGCACACTTATGACCATCTACAATGGTGGTTTAATGGGGTTGTTTAATAGGGTTCAACAAAAAAAATTGGTTTAATTGCTCCAATGGTGTGTGAATGAAAATGTTGAATGGATTCAACAAGTGTGAATGGGAAAAAATCTCTCCCGGTTTTGCCACGTGGCGCGAAGGGATTGGGCTTGGCGGGCGCGCGCAACACACGCGCCAGGAAAGGCGCGTCGCACCAAGCCAGACGTTTTTTTTTTTCTAGGTTGTGACACATGTTGGCTTCTGATTGGCTGGCGATATTTTTTACTTTTATCCCAATTATTTCAGCTCAATTATTTCACATAAAATGTTTTTTTTTTACACCAAAATTCCTTAAAAAAAATCTCTTTAAATTGACGTAAGTTTCATTGTATTCCGACAAAAAAAAAAAAAAACCCATCTTTTTCTTGAAATGGATCCCAATAATAACTATTTCAACACTAATCATAAAAATAAAAAATAAAAAATAAATTTTAAGTGGTGGGGTATAGGATGATGAGTGGGAAAAGTGTTGAATGGGGGATTAAACAAACCATTGTAGGGTGATTTGTTGAATGAGTGTTGAATGGATTAGTTGGAAGAGAGAGGAGATGATGTGAAGTGATAAAGTGGGTGTTTAATGGGTTTTTTCCGTTTAACCATTGTACATTGCACAGTGGATTAAACGAAATTTCCCATTCAACACCCCTCCATATCAGCTTCTCTCTCTTCCAACTCATCCATTCAACACTCATTCAACATTACACCCTACAATGGTTTGTTTAATCTCCCATTCAACACCTTTCCCACTCATCATCCTATACCCCACCACTTAAAATTTATTTTTTATTTTTTATTTTTATGATTAATGTTGAAATAGTTATTATTGGGATCCATTTAAAAAAATGGGTTTTTTTTTTGTCGGAATACAATGAAACTTACGTCAATTTAAAGAGGAAAAAAATAGGAATTTTGGTGTAAAAAAAAAACATTTTCTGTGAAATAATTGAGCTCAAATAATTGGGATAAAAAAAAATAACTCGTCAGCCAATCAGAAGGTGACACATGTCCAAGCCAGAAAAAAAAAGGCTCGCCGCTGTACACACGCGCCTTGTCTCCGCGTGGTGTGCACGCGCCACACGCGGCCCAGTGTGTGGGCGACGCGTGTCCAATCCGGCTCCCACCATTCCCATTCACACTTGTTGAAAGGGTTCAACAAACCCATTCACACAAAACCCATTAAACCACCATTGGAGCAATTAAACACCATTTCTTTTGTGAATTGCCATTCAACACCCATTTTTTCTTGCCATTGTAGATGGTCTAAGTGAAAATCTGAGAAAAATATTTTTCGGTGTAAAGTTGGTTTTTCCTAAGCTTCGTCGCTGGCATATAAACACACATACACAGATACACTGACTTCACTTGCACTCTTTACACTGGCATATTTTGCACTAAGACTGACACTTTTTACACTGGCACTTCATAATACAAGCACTGGCGCTGGCACTGACACATTTTTACGCTAACACTGACACTTTTTTTACTCCAAAACTTGTATTTTTTGACACCGACACTTTTTTACACTGACATTGACATCTCTTTGCACTTGCACATTTTTACACTAACACTGACACTTTTTACACTGGCACTTCATATCTATGCACCGACACTTTGTACACTGACACTTTCTTACACTGGCACTGTCATGTCGAAAACACGTTTTTTTTTTCAAGCTTAGGAAAAACACGGTTTTTTTTTTGTGAGATTTGGTTTTGGTGTATTAAGAAAAACGTGTTTTCAAACGAGTCCGAACCGTGTTTGAATCGTGCGGTCTACATTTTTGTAAATAACCGAAATATTTTATAAAAAAGCACGGTAACATTTTTGTAAAAAATAAGAACTCTCGAACAACACTCTTCAAAAATGCAACACTCTTCAAAAATACAATTGACATTCTGAGGACACAGACTGACACTCTGTAACACACGGACTAACACTCTTCAACACAAAGACTGACACTCAAAAACACATGAACTGGTACCAACAAAATAAATGCATTATAAACACCACATGAACTCAATTACATATGCACTGGCATTCCAAAACACATGAACTGGCGTTCTTAAACATATGCACTGGTATTATTAAAATGCACTGTCGATATTTATCACTCAAGCTGATTGTGTCAGTGCAAGTTTAAATGTATTTTAGTGCCAGTTATAGTGTTTTTGGTAGTCAATTGTAGTGCTTCTGATACCAGTTGTAATGTTTTGAGTTTTAGTGGGGACGAAGTTTCACTTATTTTCAAAAATAGCACCACACACGAAGTTTCACTTATTTATAAAATTGTCACCGCACATTTTAAAAACAAGATTGTCCTAAGTGTTAAGAAAAACTAATTTTTCATAAGACCAATTCTGAATATAAGAAAATTTTATCAGTTTCAATACAAAAATCAAATATAACTGCATTTAATACTATTTTTATAAAAATAACCTAATTATTTATTTATTTTCATATACAAGTGCACATTTATAACACATTCACTACGAAGCTATACTTGTAATTTTTACATGTTTTTATCGTAAAATCAAGACAATTAAATAACTTTAACTACATTCTTAATATGTGTTTTTTATATAATTGTGGTAGACAGAGTAATATTTTGTCTAAATGTTTATTTTTATTAGAAAAAAATTAAAATGAATAATAATTCTTTGTGATGCTAACAACCTCTTGCTTGTTCAGTAATTATTATGTTCTACGAAGCTATACTTGTAATTTTTACATGTTTTTATCGTAAAATCAAGACAATTAAATAACTTTAACTACATTCTTAATATGTGTTTTTTATATAATTGTGGCAGACAAAGTAATATTTTGTCTAAATGTTTATTTTTATTTGAAAACATTTTAAAATGAATAATAATTCTTTGTGATGCTAACAACCTCTTGCTTGTTCAGTAATTATTATGTTCTACTTTTTTTTTAAAAAAAAAGTGTTGCACCAAGCTAGGTACTTTCTATCACATTGATCAAAATGCCTAGACTATTACATAGTTCCCTAATCTATTACATATAATCTTTAGTCTAGAAACTTGGCTACAAACTTACAACTGAAATGGTTCTCCACACCTCCCGCAAGAGTCGAACCCATGACCTTCACTAAAGGAGGCCCTTTAACACACTCACACATACTACTAGGCTAGAAGGCCTTTGGTATGTTGTACTTATATTATTGAAGTTGTTTAGGGAAATCCGTAAAGATGTATTTATATAAAACTTATTTACAATCTCTCAAAAATTAAGACTTGACAATTTTTCTTTGAAACTGACTGACATATACTCCTTCCGTCTTATTTTAAACTTTTAAAAATAGTTAATGTTGGGTATGCTTATTATAAACCACTCCTATTACCTTAATTTGATTGATCCCATAACCTTATTTTACTCTTTGTGGACTTTAGGATATATTGTAAGAAGTACTTGTACTTCATTTAGAATAGTCCACTTTATAGTTGAATAGGCTTAGCAGATTAGGACCCAATTTTTCTAAGTCTGGAAAAATGAGGTAGGTCCATTGCCTACCGCATGAAGACGCCTACCGCGGAACCAATGCTTGCCGCATATCCCAAGGTTACCTCATGCAATCCATCTTGCCGCATGGTTCCATCCTACCGCAAGTTAACTCTACCGCATGGAACCATGGTTGAAGAAACTCAAGTTTGTTCAAACTTAACCATGGTCACACGTGTGTCCTTACCTTGGTTAGTTTAGAACGTTGCAAATTCAAATTTCAAATTTGAATACAACTGTCATTTTAGTACAGTTGGACCACCATGACTCTGCAACAAAAGGACAACTCAGACTGAGCTCCAATTAGAAATCAACAGCTCATTGTCCTCCAAACTTGCCCTCCAAGAATTCAAACGGCTAGTTTCTCCATCAAGGCTATAAATAGACCTTGAATTCTTCATTGAACAAAAGCTGAGATTCCAAGAGAGAAATTGCTGTTGAAATTCTTGGTGATTGAAGATCATACTCAAGATTTCCAGAATCCTTTGAATCTTCAAGCACTCAACCTTCAAGTCTTCAACAAATCTCCAGCAACCTTCAAGATCAAATCTCAAGCCTCTCAACACAAGATTCATTAGGCTCTAAAATCATATAGATTTCAAAGAGCTCTTGATTCTTACACACACACTCACCCCGATTGATTAATCACATAGATTGAATCATTAGGGATACACTGGTCTAAGTCTAGGATTGTTCTTCATAGAAAATAGGAGTTAATTCAGTTCTTCATCTTTGTAATCTGTACTCAAGAGAATTAATACATCCTCCATTCAAAATCCAAGACTGACCATCTTGGTAAAGGACGTAGATCTTTTAACAGATCGAACATTTCCAAATCATTGTGTTCTTTACTTACTGCACTTTACCTTTCTGCAAATTTACTTGTTCATCTTGTTCATATTGTTCTTCACTTGTTCATATTAATTGTTTGTCTTTTAGTGTTTGATCTCAGATTTAAGAACAATTGTGAATTGTGTTTGTTTGTCTACCTCATTGCCTTAGCTAAATTCTGACTAACTTATCATTTGCCTAAAACCTCTGAGACACAAGTTTTCAATCTCTCAACATACCTCACCCCTATCTACCGCAGATTTGCCTACCGCAAACTCACCTACCGCATTATCATCCTACCGCATTATACTTGTCTAAAATCAACTCAACTTGTTTTTAACGAAAACTTCCGCTGTGCATTTTATACTTGACCGCGTAGTTTTTATCTACCGCAAAATTCAAGTGTAAGCATAAAGGTTGAATTTTGAAAAAAGGTTGAAATTTTAAATAGGCTATTCACCCCCCCTCTAGCCTCTTTTCATACCCTTGTTGTGTCTCTGGGACCAACAAGTGGTATCAGAGCAAACACCTTTATAAAACTTCTGTTTTTCAACCTTAACAGCTTGGGTGCCGATTCAAAATGGCAAGTCAGAAAACTATGGCAACGGTTAACTTCACTCACGTTCCAGCGTTCGACGAAGATAATTTTGACGTATGGAAACACAGCATTCTAACTCAGTTCTACTCCATGGACGAGCAACTTGGTGATTGTCTTACCATTGGACCATACTTCCCAATGAAAGCTAATCCGGATCCAGAAACCAATGGTGCAAATCCGACTATCAAGAAACCAAAGGCTGAATGGACCGATGAAGAGAAAAGACTGGTTGGAATGGATGTGAAAGCAAAAAGCATACTTCTAAGTACCTTGAGTACGTCACAGCGTCGACAGATCATGGAATGTTCTACTGCAAAAGAACTTTGGGATGCAATTGAAGATTACTTCGAAGGAGATCAAGCTTGTAAGGAAAGCAAAAAGTTTGCAATTCAAAGAAGATTCAACAACTTTGCTAAGATCCCCGGTGAATCACTAAGAGCCACTTATGATCGTTATTGTGAGATCATGAGTACTTATACAGCACTCGGAAAGAAGCTTACCAAGAAAGAAATCAATGTTAATTTTCTTGCCGCTCTTGGTTCGCAATATCTACACAAAGGAAACACTCTTGAAGATACCAAGCTACTAGATGACATGTCTCTCAGAAGCCTCTATGCCAACCTCAAAGTCTTTGATATCAAGCTTAACAACATTGCTGAAATGGAAGGAAAAACAAAGAGCTTATCGTTGGTTGCTCAAAAGGAAGAAGTGATCGAGGAAGAAGATCCAAAAATCTCCACATCAGATTTACTTGATATGGATGATGATGATTTTGCTATGTTCGTGAAAAGATTCCAAAAGTTCAGAAAGACAGCAAGACCCGGATCAACAAGCAAAGCTCCAACAAGGTTTTCAAGGAGCAGCCCTTCAAAGAAGAAAGAGAACTTCAGCTTCTCCAAGAAGAAAGAAGATCTTGTTTGTTTTAATTGCAGGAAACCAGGTCACTTCGCATCAGAATGTCCAATTCCCAAGTATGAATATATGAAGAAGAAAAGTAACTTTACTCCAAGGTATTCAAAGCAAAAGGGAATGATGGCTGAAGAAGACTCTACCTCAAAAGAGTTAGCTACTTGGATAGAGTCAGACTCTGATGAAAGTGATGAGGATTCTGAAGAAGGTCACATTTGTTTGGTCGTTCAGTCCGATGATGAGGATGATAATAAAAGTCGTCGCTCACCAAATGCAAAACCTAAACGGATAAGTTATACGGCCGATGAACTTGCTGAAAAAGGATTCCTAACTCCGGTTCAAAAGAATGGTGATCTTCTATTTTCAAGATGTGATGTTAGTGCAGCAAAGAAGGCTCTACTAAACCCTAAAGTGAAGGAAGTTCTGTCTACCACACCTCAAGTCAAGTTTGACATTTCCCCCGATGAACAAGAAAAGATGTTTGTAAAAGCTGAACAGGTAATTAGTAAGTTTTCTGGCATGAAGGAAGCTTTAGCACTTTCAACTGAAGAAATTTCCCAGCTTAAGACGGAGAAATCTCTACTAAGATCTGAACTCACCCTCCTTAAGGAGCAGATCAAGAGCATGACTCCTCTTACTGATCAAAACCGTTTCTTAGAAGAACAAAATGCTATATTTAAAGTTAAAAATGATGAATTGGTCGCTGAGATAAATGACTTGAAAAGGATCACTAATGAGTGGACCAATTCTCGTGTCACTATGGAACAAATCTTAGAATCCCAAAAGCCTAGTGGTGATAAGGAAGGCTTAGGATTTCAAACTAATGACAACTTTAAATGTGCATCTTGTTGTGAAAGAGATGAGAAATTTACCCAGCAAACTTTGGAAAGGTCGAAGGCTAAACATCATGTTTCAAAGGGTGTAGGACAAGAACCAAAGAAGAAACTAGAGTTCAACTATGTCTACCCTAAGAAACAAACTGGCAAGGCAAAGATGAAAGGTATTGTCATGGATGAACCTACCGCAGAGGCTTCCTCTAGCAAAGTAGATGGCGCTCCCTACCGCATTATCCTGCCGCGAGGTCAATCGACCGCACCAAGGAAGATGGCGACCGCAAGGAAGCCATCGACCGCAAGTGGCGGCAAGGCAGCAAAGTTCAAAAAGATGAATTTTGTTAAGGAGACCTCATCCATACCAGTAAATGATGTTGTGCTCAAGACTTCAACGAAGTTTGTTAAAACTCAGTTGGGTGGCTTCCACCATTGTTCCGTGTGTGATGGTTATGGTCATAAGGCTGCTGAATGTCTTTTGAGATTCACACCCAATCCCAGAAAGAGTAACCCTCCTTCTGTGAGGCAGGTGTGGGTCGTCAAAAGTTGCTAACCCTTTGGACCCAAAAGAATAAAAAGGGGACCTTGTTCTTAAATGTTTATTTTATAGGTTCTCTGCTTAATGGCTGGACTCTCCAAGGATAGATCAAGTTTATGGTATCTCGATAGTGGCTGTTCAAGGCACATGACCGGAGATATCAACTTATTGGAAGATGTCCGTGAAGAAAAAGGGTCATCAGTAACCTTCGGAGATAATAACAAAGGAAAGACTGTAGGATATGGAGTCATTCGTAAAGGAAAAATCACCATCCAAGAAGTCTCTCTAGTTATTGGACTACAACACAATCTACTCTCAATATCTCAGTTCTGCGACAAAGGATTGCAATGCCACTTCACTTCAAATTTCTGTCTCATCAAAGATGGCATATCCGGCGTCACTTTGCTCAAAGGGATTCGTAAGAAAAATGTTTATGTTGTTGATTTTAATTCATCTTGCATTTCTTCTAATCTCTGTTTTGTAGCAAAGAATGTTAGTGAAAATAGTTGGCTGTGGCATAAAAGACTAAGTCACTTAAACTTCAAGTATCTCTCCAAGATTGGTAGAGAAAATCTAGTTCGTGGTCTACCCAAAGTAGCTGATCACCACGATGAGAAGTGCACAGCATGTCAACTAGGCAAACAACCAAAAGCGTCTTTCTCCAGCAAGACGACACCTTCAACTTCTAGATGTTTGCAACTACTTCATATGGACCTGTTTGGACCTGTTTCTACCGCAAGTATTGGAGGAAATAGATATTCCTTAGTTGTGGTAGATGACTACTCAAGATATACGTGGGTCGAGATGATGAGCTCCAAAGATGATTGTTATGACATTTTGACCGCACTCTTTAGACAGCTCCAAACACAAAAAGAAGATGACATCGTTAGTGTTCGATCCGACAACGGTACAGAATTCAAGAACAACGGTATTGCTCAATACTGTGATGATCATGGTATTGACCACAACTTCTCTGCTGCTGGAGTTCCACAACAAAACGGTGTAGTGGAAAGAAAGAATAGAACGTTGATAGAGGCCGGAAAGACAATGATTGCTGAAGCAAAGCTACCTCAATACTTTTGGGCTGAAGCCGTCAACACAGCATGCTTCACTCAAAATAGATCCCTCATCAACAAGACCCACAACAAAACTCCTTACGAACTTTGGAGAGGAAGAACCCCCAACATAGCATACTTCAAGATATTTGGATGCAAATGCTTTATACTCTACAACGGTAAAGAACATCGAGGTAAATTTGCTCCTAAGGCCGATGAAGGTATATTTATTGGGTATGCTAAACACTCAAAAGCTTTTCGCGTATTTAATAAAACCACTCTTAAGATAGTTGAATCTGTCCATGTTACTTTTGATGAACATTCTCTCCTTGAGCCACATATGGCTCCAAATGTTGCTGATGATTTTGTTGAGATAAATGAGACAGGTACAACTCAACCCCAAAATCAATCAACACAAGGAAACCCATCTACCTCAACTGCACCTCCATCTACCTCACATGAAGCACCAGAAGCTACCTCATCTGCTGCTACCTCAAATGGAGTTGAAGTTGAAACACCCATCAATATGGAAGAACCTATCCCTCAAATTACTTATGATTGGGATGGCACAAATGATGTACCTCTAGAAGATCTACAACTACCATCAACTCAACCAGATATACCTCAAGAAGTCCGTGAAGTCAGAGATCACCCAATTCAGAATATCATTGGTGATTTGCATTCTGGTGTTCGAACAAGAAGATCAAACTATGATGCACTTACCGCATTTATATCTCAAGTTGAACCTAAGAAAGTTGATGAAGCACTCCAGGACTCAAGCTGGGTTGTTGCCATGCAAGAAGAGCTCAACCAATTTGAAAGATGTAAAGTTTGAACCTTGGTTCCAAGGCCACAAGATCAAGGAGTGATTGGTACAAAGTGGGTGTTCCGAAACAAGATGGATGAGAATGGAAGCATCACAAGGAACAAAGCTAGGTTGGTTGCACAAGGATATAGACAAGAAGAAGGCATTGATTACGATGAAACTTTTGCCCCCGTTGCAAGACTCGAAGCTATAAGGATATTCTTAGCTTATGCCTCTTACAAAAGATTCAAATTATATCAAATGGATGTGAAGAGTGCATTCCTCAACGGTGAACTTCAAGAAACAGTCTTTGTTGCTCAACCACCCGGATTTGAAGATCCCAAATTTTCAAATCATGTCTATAAACTCCGTAAAGCTTTGTATGGACTCAAACAAGCTCCACGAGCATGGTATGATACTCTATCTAAGTTTCTCCTTGAAAAGGGATTCAAGCGTGGTAAGATCGACACAACTCTATTCATTGCTAAATATAATGATCATACTTTACTTGTTCAAATATATGTAGATGATATTATTTTCGGTTCTACTAATGAATTGTTGTGTAAACGTTTTGAGAAACTCATGAAAAGCAAATTTGAGATGAGCATGATGGGAGAATTGACATTCTTCCTTGGACTTCAAATTAAACAATGTGCTGAAGTCATCTTCCTCAACCAAGCTAAGTACACAAGAGATCTCATCAAGAAATTTGGACTTGAAAATGCAAAGGCATACGACACTCCTATGGCTACTGGTAACAAGCTAGATAAAGACTTGAAAGGTAAGAAGGTTGATCAAACCTTATATCGAGGTATGATTGGTTCTCTCCTATACTTAACTGCTAGTAGGCCAGATATCATGTTTAGTGTTTGCGTTTGTGCTCGTTATCAAGCTGATCCTCGAGAAGCACATCTTATTGCTGTTAAACGTATTATTAGATATCTATCTGGGACTATTAACCTTGGACTTTGGTACTCCAAAGATTCAACTTTTGATCTTATAGGTTACTCAGATGCAGATTATGCAGCATGTACCATTGACAGGAAAAGCACGAGTGGAACTTGTCATTTCCTTGGAAATCGACTAGTTTCATGGGCAAGCAAGAAACAAGCCTCAGTCTCTGTATCTACCACAGAAGCTGAATATCTAGCTGCTGGAAGCTGCTGCTTCCAAGTGCTGTGGATGAAGCAACAATTGGTTGACTACGGAATCAAAGAAGAAAATTGTCCAATCTTTTGCGACAACACATCTACCATTGCTGTCTCCAACAACCCTGTCATGCATTCCAAGACCAAACACATTGATATAAAATACCACTTTCTCAAGGATCATGTGGAAAAAGGTAATATCCATCTAGAGTATGTGAGTACTGATGATCAAATCGCAGATATTCTCACCAAGGCTCTTGATTCCAATAGATTTAGGTATCTAAGGGGAGAAATGGGTATGCTTGAACTCTAACTCAAACTTGTCCATAAGATTTCTTGTACTAATGTTTGTCCAAGTTCAAAGGAAGGAACACGGCAGGCATATCACGGTCAAGCAAACAATTGATCTCTCTCACTTGACCACACATCAAACAAGGTAAGACCTCACCGACCGCACATGTCACGGTCGACCTCCCTAGTTACCGCATTCCTCAGGCCCAGGTAAGTCTTCTAACTTAGTAATATTTTGAGATATTTTGACGATATCTATCTCAAGGGCACAAAGGTAACTTTCTATTTTCCCTCGCTTGTATTTAATTCAAATCTTTTAGGGCATTAAATTTTTGTATTTAATCTTTATTCCTTAAAATATCCGAGCCGTCATTGGCTAGTCCGATGTGACCTCCTGCTACTTCGCATTTAATGAAAAGTGCCTCCTAGGTCATGTCAGTCACCTTTTTCAGAATTAACCTCCCATATTCCCATCACTCTGACATCTGACCTCTGCATAACCCCTTCCACCTCAAACCGTTCCACTTCCTTTTTATACTCCACCTCTCTCTGCATTTCACTTTTTCAGAAAATCTCTCTCTCTAACCCTCTCTCTCTCTCTCTTTGAAATTTTCTCTATAAATGACTTCCAAACACCAATCTAAGAAGTCCTCGAAATCAGTTGAATCCAGCGTTGAACCACAGATTCAATCCATTCCTCCCGTCGTTGTTATGGTATGAATCTTCGTATTTTTTTGTGTTCTTGGTAGATATCTCGGAAACCCTCCATATTCCTAGATCTTCTTTCTTGAGTTATCAATATGAATGTCTTAATCTGGTTGTTTACTCTTGACTCTGGAAAGTGTATCTCTTGACTGCATGAGATTTTATCCTCGTATTGTTGGAATCTATTCACCCATATGGGTTTATAAAGTTTTCGGGTTCTCTCATGGGTTCCCCTTTAAAATTCTGCGTTTAATGTTGTTTGTTTCTTGAAATTGATATGATTGTGTGCCTTTATTTGCATTTCCGATTCTATCTATGGCATTTTCGTTGAGTTTCAGTCAATTTCTGGGTATCTGGGTTTAGTTCGACCTATGGTGTTCTTGGTGTTCCTCTTAAGTGTTCTTCGTGTTCTTGACGAATTAACCTTTTTGATCCTTGTTAATTTACTTGCTTTTGAAATTTGTGTTTCTGCCCTATTCACATTTTGATCTTGTATGGGTCAAACACTTCAATGTTTGCGTTAATGTTGTTAACATCTCTACCTACCGCAACCTTTTGTTACCGTGCCTCACTTGACCGCACCATCATTGCTTTACACTCTTGTCAAGTGACCGCACGACCTACCTCGTTTTCTAAACTTTAAATTTTGCTTTGTTTCAGGACTTAAACCATTTCATTCCTGGGATAGTCATAGACCATGCAGATCTCAAGAAGGATGCCATTGGCCGCAACATTTTGGGACGATTACACAAGTCTGGGATTCTCCCTTTCTTTACATTGGATCAAGATTTTCACCTTCCGGCCCTTGTCGATGAGTTCTTTAACACGGCAGTTGAAATGGAAAGTGCTGATGAGCCCGAATCCAATCCTAAGTACATTCAAGCTTCTGTAATGGGGCTCAAGATGGCATTTGATGCTAGTGATCTAGTCCATGCCGTGAGTATAAAGAAAAGCAAGAATGGCTTTGAAGAGATTTCACGGCAAGAATCTCTTAGTCTAGCTAAAAAGCTTGCCGGCACGGCAGATATTTTGAGGATTCAACGCAAAGATGTTGGTGAAATAATGTACCATATTGGCCATCTGGTGGATCATGCCCTATTATGCAAGACTGGAAATCATGCCAACTTTAATCACACTCAGTGGATGATCTCTGCAGCTATCTATCTTGGCAAACGGCTGGATTGGGGCCAGATTATGTACGACATTTTGCGAGCCAACATCCTTTCATACAAAGACGCGGCAGACCAAGGCGAAACCAAGTACCGCACGAACAGTAGGTTGATTTCCTACTTGATGAGTCACACGATCAGAATCAAGTCCTTGTATGAGGAGAACAAAATCTACAAGGTTCCGATCCCTACCTCAAAGGACTTCTGCCGCAAATCCATGAAAACCAATTACCGTGGTAACTTTGGGGATGAAATGTACCGTTCTTACCTTCTCCGAGATCCCATCGAAGAGTACATTCCCCCCAAATACTCTAAAAGAGGTCAAGCCAACCTTGGTGAAAGGATGGTGAGTGATGTGGAGGCTGCCGCATTTGAGCTCGACCGCAAGAATGCTGCCGAAATGAAGGCTCGTGAAAAGGGTAAGAATGTTGAACTCCCCTCTCCTCCAACTTCTGTTAAAGGCAAAGAGAAGGTTGGGGAACCGACAAGGAAGTCAAGACCAGTTTCCCAGGGCGTCAAGATTGCACCTACCGCACCTGTTCGTCCTGCCGCTCCTAAACCTCCAAAATCTAAAGTCATTCCTACTGCACCTCCAATGTCTCCTTCCCCATCCCCTGAACCTCAACCAAAATCCAAAGTCTCTAAATCCCTCCCTTCCAAACCTGCCGCGCCAAAACAACCCTATGTTGTCCCTCAATCTACCGTGCCTTCCCTCAAATCCAAACCTTCTATATCCCTCAAAACAGCACCAAGTCAGGGGGAGTCGTTTGACAAGAAAAGATCTCATACCCCTAGCCCAGTCAAAGTCTCCAAAAAGGCTAAGGTGGCTAAGCAACCTTCACCTGAGGTAATCTCCCCAACCCTTTCATCTGACGAAGAAATAGTGGTTGCCCCTCCCAAAATTTCAAAGAATTTTGTTCTGGATGCCCAAGAGGCTGATATGGAAGAAGTGAGTGGCTCTGAGAATGAGGATGATGCTGCCGCAGAAGAGGATGAGCAGTCTGAAGATGACACTGAAAGTGAAACAAAGGAACAGGCTGTTGAGAAGCCTATTGATAAGGGATTGGTTGATGAGAGTTCTGATGAAGAACATGGAGATTCTGCCGCAAGTGACAAGTCTGCCGCAGAAAAAGATATGGATGTTGAGCATGTTGAAGACGACATTGTTCCTGAAAAGGTCGATACTTTTATTGATATTGAGGATGGTGATGATGATGCTACCATATCACCAAAGGCTAAGGTTTCCGAACAAAACATTGAGGTTCCTCCTACCGTGCCTCCTGTCCCTACCGCACCAGCTCCATCGACCGCACCACCTGCTCTTGAGTCAAATCAATCTATTCCTGAACTGCTTGCCGCAGTCAAGCTTCTTACTCAGATGCAGGCAGACACTCAATCCCAGGTTGAATCTTTAGTGTCTAGTATGGTGGCGCTTCGAGAGGAGGTTATTGAGCTGAAGAATGATCAAGCCGCATTGAAGCGAGATGTTGCCGCACTTCCCTCCGAAATGATTTCGACCATTAAGGGGGAGAGTGTTGTGATAACAAAGGCTGTTAAGGACATCATGCAAGGAACAACTAGCAGCTCTACCGCACCTCCTGCCGCAGATCCTGCTCTCACTTATGCCGCACTCAGAGAGGCCCTTCATAAGCAAACTAATTACATCAGTACCAGTGTTGTCAATGGTGTTGAAGGTGCGAGCAAAGAATTGTCAAAGGCTATGAATTCTGATAAACTTGAAGTCAAGGATGAGCTGGGAAAGGAGCTGAAGAAATTGAAATCCTCTCTAAAAGAGGAAATTATGGTTCAAACAAATACCGCACTTCTTACGGTTGCAGAAAAGTTTACTCCCAAGATTGCCGCAATGACCGAAGCCATGAAAGTTCAAACCAACCGCATTGAGGTCAACAACGTCAGAATTGAAGGACAATCTACCAAAATTGACCTCCTATCCAACCGCATCAATACGGTAATGAACAGGCTTAATCGACAAGGCGTGATTCAAGCCGCGCAGGAAGCTTTTCAAACTCCTGAAGCAGGTCACGGCAATGTTCAAGCTCACGGTGAAGAGGAAGAAGAAGATGGAATCACTGCTCCAGTCATGATTCCTGGATTGAATATCCCAGCTTACCGCTTTCCTCTTGCCGCAAAATTCATTGAAGACATCATCGATATTGACCGTATTTGATATGACCGTATGTGGTCATTTGAAACATTTTATGTTTAATGTTTAAAACAATTTACTTTTCTTTTTTTTATTTTGGATCTGTAACTTGACAAATATTTCTCTTTTGTGACCTTACTCCTTTGCCTCAATGATTATCATTTGGAGTATGTTTATTGTGTTTGATGCATCTCTATCCTTCTTTGATTACTCATCTTGAAATGCTTCAAATAATATTTCTATCTTCTAGGATTAGTATTTTGTTTTTTCTTTTTAGGATGATAGAAATCTATGACATTGGCTTAGAGTGTGCATTGACTTGGGACATGATATTTAATAAAATATTTATTCTTTAAAACATGTTTTTACCAAGTACAATGAATTAGCTTTTGTTATAGTAGGTAATGGTCTCAATCAAATAGGGGGAGATTGTTGGGTATGCTTATTATAAACCACTCCTATTACCTTAATTTGATTGATCCCATAACCTTATTTTACTCTTTGTGGACTTTAGGATATATTGTAAGAAGTACTTGTACTTCATTTAGAATAGTCCACTTTATAGTTGAATAGGCTTAGCAGATTAGGACCCAATTTTTCTAAGTCTGGAAAAATGAGGTAGGTCCATTGCCTACCGCATGAAGACGCCTACCGCGGAACCAATGCTTGCCGCATATCCAAGGTTACCTCATGCAATCCATCTTGCCGCATGGTTCCATCCTACCGCAAGTTAACTCTACCGCATGGAACCATGGTTGAAGAAACTCAAGTTTGTTCAAACTTAACCATGGTCACACGTGTGTCCTTACCTTGGTTAGTTTAGAACGTTGCAAATTCAAATTTCAAATTTGAATACAACTGTCATTTTAGTACAGTTGGACCACCATGACTCTGCAACAAAAGGACAACTCAGACTGAGCTCCAATTAGAAATCAACAGCTCATTGTCCTCCAAACTTGCCCTCCAAGAATTCAAACGGCTAGTTTCTCCATCAAGGCTATAAATAGACCTTGAATTCTTCATTGAACAAAAGCTGAGATTCCAAGAGAGAAATTGCTGTTGAAATTCTTGGTGATTGAAGATCATACTCAAGATTTCCAGAATCCTTTGAATCTTCAAGCACTCAACCTTCAAGTCTTCAACAAATCTCCAGCAACCTTCAAGATCAAATCTCAAGCCTCTCAACACAAGATTCATTAGGCTCTAAAATCATATAGATTTCAAAGAGCTCTTGATTCTTACACACACACTCACCCCGATTGATTAATCACATAGATTGAATCATTAGGGATACACTGGTCTAAGTCTAGGATTGTTCTTCATAGAAAATAGGAGTTAATTCAGTTCTTCATCTTTGTAATCTGTACTCAAGAGAATTAATACATCCTCCATTCAAAATCCAAGACTGACCATCTTGGTAAAGGACGTAGATCTTTTAACAGATCGAACATTTCCAAATCATTGTGTTCTTTACTTACTGCACTTTACCTTTCTGCAAATTTACTTGTTCATCTTGTTCATATTGTTCTTCACTTGTTCATATTAATCTTGTTTGTCTTTTAGTGTTTGATCTCAGATTTAAGAACAATTGTGAATTGTGTTTGTTTGTCTACCTCATTGCCTTAGCTAAATTCTGACTAACTTATCATTTGCCTAAAACCTCTGAGACACAAGTTTTCAATCTCTCAACCTACCTCACCCCTATCTACCGCAGATTTGCCTACCGCAAACTCACCTACCGCATTATCAGCCTACCGCATTATACTTGTCTAAAATCAACTCAACTTGTTTTTAACGAAAACTTCCGCTGTGCATTTTATACTTGACCGCGTAGTTTTTATCTACCGCAAAATTCAAGTGTAAGCATAAAGGTTGAATTTTGAAAAAGGGTTGAAATTTTAAATAGGCTATTCACCCCCCCCCCCTCTAGCCTCTTTTCATACCCTTGTTGTGTCTCTGGGACCAACAGTTAAGTATAAAAATTAAGAAAAATAATAAAAAAGTGATGTGTTGCGAGTGTAGATGGTTTGGTAGAAGAGAGAAAGTGTGGTAATGAATAGTTAGTGGATTATTGTTGTGAGTATGACATGTGAGGTCCACAAATAAAGAAGTACTCCCTCCGTCCCACCCGAATTATGATTTTTGGGTTGGGCACGGGGATTAAGGAAAAAGAGTTAGTGGAGTAGGTGTTGTGAGTATGAAAAGTAAAGTAGGAGAGAGAAAGTGAGATAGAGAATAATGAGTAGAAAGTTGTTGTGAGTGTGAATGTGGGTCCAACAACAACAACAACAACATTACCCCAGTGCCGCAAAGGCTCCCACCTCTGGTGGGGTAAGGGGGGGTCGGATGTACGCAGCCTTGCCCCTGTATTAAAGCACAGAGAGGCTGTTTCCAGTGTGAATGTGGGTCCCATTAAATAAAATACTTTCATTTTTGGGTTGTCTTAATTTGAGTGGGACACCAAAATGGAAATTTGTCCTAATTCGAGTGGGACGGAGGGAGTATAAAAGATTTTCATTTTTAGGTTTTGAAATTTAAAATAAGACAACTAAAAATAATGAAAATTTTTAAAGTTCAAAATGGGACGGAAAGAGTAATTAGGAACTTAATTTAATAGAATTTTTGGAGAGTAAGGCTGGTTCAATAGTTTTTTAGTTGCTAGTGCGGCCACACCGTAGGATTAATATGAGTTTTTAATTGATTTATTAATAATTTTAATGTGAGAACTTTGAATCTATAATCCTGAAATCATGGGATGATGGTGACCGAACTTTGATTTGCTATTGCGTAGACTCCATCGGCTCTTAATGAAAAGTTATTTTTTTTTAGTTTGAATAAATTTCAAGTTAAATATATTTAGCTTCTAATTTATATTCCAAATGAATCTATTACGATAAAAAGTTTAAAAAAAATGGATTTCAAGTTAAAACTTATGATACATTTTGTAATCTTAATAAAAATATAAAATTTAGGGTTAATTGCAATTTAGACCCTGAAGTACCATATCACCCTTCCAAGCGAACCCTGATATGTTATTTTTGTCAAATCGGGTCTTCATGTTTTAAAAACTCGCCAAATAAGGCCTTTTTGACGGATTTCGTTAGAAAGTCCATTATGTAGCATGTGCCATGCACGTGACTAACGGAATTGGGTGACTTTGAATTGAGATTAAGTTTGAAGGGGATATAAATGACATCTTCAAAAACTAAGGGATGAAAAAAAAAACTATATCCTTCTTCCTCCTCCGTTACACACACACACACACACACACTCACACACACACACACACACTCTCTCTCTCTAACTCAGATCGCCACTTTCTCCCCCACCAGCGAACTCCATCATCTCTGATCTCCCTCACCACTCCCCTCTAAATAACCGCCGGAAACAACCTCCTCGCCTTTCTTGCTCACAATCCCCAAATCGAAACCCCTAACCCGATCCACCGATATCATCGTCAACAGTTGCAGAGTAGTCGGAATCATCATCATCGGAAGAAGGTATAGCGGAGGCGCCGACGGTTATGAGGATGGAGAAGCATCACTCTCTCTCTCCCTCTCTCGCTTTCTCTCTCTCTCTCTCTCTCTCTCTCTCTCACGTTCGGATTCTTGATTTTTGAATTTTGAATTTTGATTTTTGATTTTTGAAGTTTTGATTTTTGATTTCAGATCTGGAGTGTTTGTATGTGTTTCTTGGTTTGTGTGCATAATTTGTGGCGGTGTTTGGTCGGTGTGCGGTGTGGCTGTCCGATGGTGGTGGTCCGGTGGTGGTGGTCCGGTCTTCTTGAAAGAGATTTAGGTAGCAGCGAGATTGAGGATTTTTTGAGATTGGGCTAGGGATTTGGAGGTGAGGAATTGAGTTGGGGAGTGTTGAGTTTGGATCAAGGAGGCAACTTTAAGATCAATATGGAGGTCGATTATGTTGTCTGAGCCTTTGTTTTTTTATCCATTTTGGCCGGAATTTTGAGACTGGTTTTGATCCATTTTAAACCCGCTACTGAACTAGCGAGTTTAAGCCAGAAAAAACGAAATAAGCAGCGAGTTTCAAAAAATTGGGTTATTTTGGTAAATAATTTGACAAGGTTGTCACTTTGGGAATTATTAATTAAAAAAAGAATTATTTGAGAAAAATATCTGGTAGTAATGGTGGAGAGAATGGTGATGATAATTTGGTTGAAATGTAAAATTTGTATTTTGAATTTCATTAACAAATTTGATTGTACTCAAATTTTATATTTGGACAGTTTTAGGTAAATGATTAGTGGTTAATCATAAATGTTAAATCTCTTAATTCAATTTCATTATCACTTTTCACAATATAATACTATTATTCCTCCCATGTCGGGAGAGAAAATCCTAATTCGGATGGGACGGAGGGAGTAATGCTTATACGTACCGGTCTATCAAACGAGCAAAAAAAATAAAAAAAATAATAGCCAAATAAAAATTATTTTGGGAAGTAAAGAGTAATTAAGAAGTAATAAAAAGAAAAATAAAATAGTTAATTTTTCATTTTTTATAAATTTTTACTGAAGAAATAAATATAAATTTTAGAACTATAAAAATTTGTGGATATAGATATTAATAAAAAAATTGAAAATAAAAATTAATTATATTCCTCACAAAGAAATGCTCCATATTTAATTAAAATATGGTACTATCCCTATATTTTTTTGTTTCATTTTTAAATCATTATAATTTTTTTTAATTATTATATTCCTCACATAAAATTTGGAAATAAAAATTATTTTACAATATTAATATAATAATTAATGAAGTAATTACTTATTTATATCCAATGAAATATTCTTTTAATAATATTTATTTTAAAAGTTTGATAATTGTTTTTATTTCAGCCCTTTTGAATTTAGAATTTTCATTAGGCCCCTTAATAGCTAATATCAATTCAAAGTCACCCAATTCCGTTAGTCACGTGCATGGCACATGCTACATGACTAACTTTCTAACGAAATCCGTCAAAAAGGCCTTATTTTTGGCGAATTTTTAAAACACGAAGACCCGATTTGACAAAAATAACATATCAGGGTTCGCTTGGAAGGGTGGTATGGTACTTCAGGGTCTAAATTGCAATTAACCCTAAAATTTATTGTTAATAATATTTATAATAGTGTACCAATAACAAATGTAAATTTATATTAAAACAAATAAAAGCAACTTAAATTATTATTCAAATTTCATTCAGATTAATATCGAAAAAAGTGAAATTAATTTCTCAAAATAGAGGGAATACAGATAACTTAAAGTTGAATCTACAATGAGTTTTCTGAAAAAATTATTGTTTAAACAAAGAAATGACTGCGTTAGCTATGCTCCCTCCGTCCCTCTTTAATTTATAAAAATGAGTTTTGGCACAAAAATTAATAAAAAAAATAAATAAAAAAATCCGAATGTATGTAAAAAGTGATTTATGTAATAGTCAGTTCAGATTTAAGGTAAGAGTTGCAAAATTGCTTTAAATCGTAATGAACATATTAATAGACAACCAAGCATGATAAGTTAGACTTAAACAATCATGTGTAATTTAATTGGACTTTATAATTATAAAATTTGTCGTAAGAGTAGTTTGAAAAATACTCCCACCGTCTCGGTAAAATCTTCACCTTTTACCAAAATGGATGTCCCTTTAAAAGCTTCATCATTTCCAAAAATTGTAAAAATGTGGCTCCCCTTGTCAACCTCACTCACTTCTTCCTCTAATATACTCCTTTCGTCCCATTTTAAGAGTAAAAAATTTCCCAAATGGGTGTCCCAACTTAAGAGTCAAAATCCATAAAATGAAAGTTTTTTATACTACTTCTTTATTTGTGGACTTCACATGTCATACACACAACAATTATCCACTAACTATTCTGATGTAAAGGTTGCAGCGGAATTAAAAGTAAATTGTAACCGGATAGGCAATTAATCGAAGAGGTGGTCTCCCATGAGAACAAGGGGATCCGTCTCATGTATGAGACGGGTCGATGACCCGCCACGTGGCAGCCTCCCAGAGGTCCAAAAAACAAATTTAATTTTTTTTTTTTGGTTTGTTTTGAGTTTTTATATTATTTTTTCGGCTTTTCAGCCGTTCACCAAAAGTAATAGTTACCATAACTTAATGTAATGACTGTATACATATAAAGTAACATTGTTCATAAGATAACGTAACACCTGTTTTACAAAAACAAAAGCTCGTTTTACCCATTTTTTCAAATGTAATACTAACTATAATTACATGTAACCCAAACAATATCTAAATGTAATTATCATTTATACTGAAATGTAATAATGCTTTTACAAAAATGTAAAATATTGTGTATTTTGATTTAATTTTTTGAAAGAAAGTAACATTTGAAAAGTAACAACTCATATATGAATGTAAATGTAACACTTTAATAAAAGAAATTATAACATATTTCTATAGATAATGCAATACTTTTACATGTAATACTAATCAAGTGATTTTAGCTCTAAAAATATAAATGGTTGAATTATTACTTTTTCTATACATACTATGTGTTACAATTATGTATAAACATTATTACATATAAGTAACACATTTGTTACATTTTAGTTGTAATAAGTATTACTTTTGGCAAACGAAGAAAACATAGAAAAAAACACTTTTACTTTTCTGTATATATGTATTACTTTTATGTATACAAACTGTTACTTTATATGAATACATTCATTACATTAAGTTATAGTAACTATTACTTTTGACAAACCCAAAAAAAACCCCAAAAAAAAAAAGCAAAAAAAAATAAATAAATTTTTTGGGCCTATGAGAGGCTGCCACGTGGCAGGGTCGACCCCTGGGTCCTGGAGCCGGTTCGTGGGTCGGGCAGGCGGGTCAAAAACCGAGCCGTCTCATGGATGAGACGGGTTGTGCATTCCGCACACATGTCTTTGTCTTAATCGAATCAACGACTAATTGACCCAATTCGAATCCACGAATTAGGGTTTTGCAAGAACGACACCAAGATTGATGAAGCTCTCGATTAAATGAAGGAATCCACCTTCAACAAGCCAACAATGGCTTCTAGGGTTTGAACCCACACAAAAGTTGCAAAGCAAACTCAATTTAATAAAAATAATCTCTAATTTTCGGATTACAACTTTAGGCCTATTTTATTTTATAGTGCCCATAAAACTTGAAAAAGAAGCTAAAACCTTCTAGAATTACTCCTAACCTATATAGTAACCTAATAGGACTTAAAAACTAGTAAATCACCTCAAAATCTATCATAGAATCCTCAAAAATTAACCTACTAAAAATAATGACAAAAATAATAATAAAAATACTGATTAATCCTAACAAAATCCCAATATAATTATAATATATGATGTAATCATATAGTCGTACTGCTGCATCATAGTCTCTACCCCACTTTCTCTCTCATACCTACTTTCTACATTCACAACACTCTATCTCACTATCTATATTTTATAATAAACAAATTATTTCCTTAATTCTTGTATCATCGTATTTTTTGACTCTTAAAATGAGACGAAGGGAGTACTTAAATTGTGCACCTCACTTGTCATACTCACTAACTTTTCTCTTTTACATATTTAAATTGTAGGCCACACTTGTCATATCCACTAACTTATTCGCTCTGATAACTTTTTTATACATCATTTTTTTTAATTTGTGTGCCCTCAATAGAGCCGTCAATTTGGGATCGTCCCGTCACGATATATAAATGGGACGGGATGGGATAGTATATTCTAATCCCGTATAAAAGCGGGACTATTTGGGACGCGGGACAAAGCGGGACGGGATGGGACGGGACGTCCCGCATTTTTTAATTTTAATGTTAATTTTTTTAACCTTAAAGATATTTTAGCACTTAATTTTTAGTTTTTTCTTTCAACTATCCATTGTCTTTTTGTGTTGATTAAGCTATTTTATGAAAATAAGAAGTTTTGATCTTGTTGCATCGTAAAAGATTAATCTTAAAGGTTATGGAGCTGTTTTGATACAGGCTGAGAAACCATTGGCATATACATAAGCAAAGCTTTGACCTACTCAATTAGGCTTGTCTGTGTTTGAAAAGGAACTCATGGCAGCAATCTTGGCTATCACTAAATGGAAGCACTATTTGTTTGCTGGCAAATTTATCATCAGGACAGATCAGCAGGCTCTTAAGAAAGGGAAGGAAAACATGGTGGCTGATGCTTTATCTAGGAAGTTTTTAATTTAACGTCTTGGCATCATCTTAGCTAGATTTTAGTTTTATAATATTAGCGTCTCTTGTCCCGTGTCCCGAGGTAGGATGGGACGGGACGAGGATTTTCCGTCCCGTGAAAAATTTGGGACGTCCCGTCCCGTCCCGTCTTATTGCGGGATTTCATAGTTTCATCCCGTCCCGTCCCGTTTTTTCGAATTGACAACTCTAACCGTCAACGAAATGGTGAAGTTTCAAATGGGCGGTTCGGTAGTATTGAATCTTTCGTCATTGACTCATTGTGTGTGGGTGGGGTTCATTTTGGTGGGAGGATGAGGGTGGGGTGAGGATGACTCCATGGGAGAGCGCTCACGTGATGTCACGTTTTTCCTGTAATTAGTTAGTCCTCCTCGATAACTGTGTAGAATAACAGGTATAATAACGTGAGCGTATATTCTACTAAAAAGGAGCAAACAAACAAAAGAAAACAGCTATACAAAATCCCTCATCTCCTCACTTTTAAATTGACTAGCAAAACGAAAACCACAAAGACACCAACCTCCCATCTCTCTTTCTCTCTCTACATTTCTCTCATTGTTGTCACAAATTTGGTAGGTGAAATCTCACACACACACACACACACACACACACAAACACACTCTCTCTCTGAAGAATTACTTGCATGTTCGTATCAATTGTGAATGTGATTGTGTGAGAATTGAGTTTTTCGTTCAATTGCTGATTTGATTTTTTTTTTTTTTTACAGTGAAAGGAAGAAGAAATGTGGAAGTTGAAGTTCGCCGAAGGAAGCAGCCCTTGGCTCCGTACTACAAATGATCACGTCGGCAGGCAATTTTGGGAGTTCGATCCCGAACTCGGATCGCCGGAGGAACTGGCGGAGGTTGAAAAAGCTCGCCAGAATTTTCGTGAACATCGATTCGAGAAAAAACACAGCTCAGATCTGCTCATGCGTTTGCAGGTCCGATTTTTCACTGTTTTTCTCTTCTCTGAATTGGCCATGCCTCAAATGCATTGTCACTGTTCTCGTAATTGTCGCTATTGCATGACGTGAATTTAATTAACTATTTCTGGTGCTTATTATTTGGTGTATATAGAAGTTAAATGAGCAATGCTAGGGGCACAAAATAAGCTCACAAATATCTTGCTCACAACATGAGGTGTCGATATTTTATTGGTTGCATCGATAATGGACCCGCCACACTCTAATTAAAAACACCAATAAAATCATTACACCTAGGATTTTTGACTTTTTTGTGCCCCTAGTATTATTCAAGTTAAATTATATAGTGATTTTCTATTTTTTTTTTAATTCTATCTCACATCATTGGACCTTTTTATTCAGGTTCTACCGTTTATCTAGGAGTGGGCGGAGAGTAATTGACGTTTCAACAACTACTAGAACTGCTATTAGATAGAGTAAACAACACCTGTGTGCAATAAATGTTATCAATGAAAAGGATTATGGCAACTATGCCAACTCATATTATAATTTGATTATATTAAAGCGCAGGCCCTAAAACTAGTTATTCACCTTGAAATGTGTAAGTCAAGTTCTAGAAATCGTTTTCCAATATACTTATAATTTATATTGTCTGAATTGCTGACAAGCTACCTTTAACGGCTAAACTTGAATCAAAAGGAACTTAGTTTTAAGTATGGATGTTTTAATTACTGAGTCAACCTGGCCATTATCTAGTAGCATTAGTTTTGTCCATTTGGTTCATGGGTTTCAAACTGTTCAACATTTACGCACTGATCAATGATTGATTATGGGGTAAAGTTAGTTTGTTTCCTTCTGAAAATGCCTCTGGTGTCTTGATTATTTTTTTTTTTTTTTTTTTTTTTTTTTTGTGAATTACAATCAACTCAATCTATTTCACAATGTCATTTTTTTTGCCTGTATTGCTCCTTAGTTACCTAGTGTTTCATAACTTCTCTGCTCATATGGGCATGACACATTGACACGTACACACTCACTAGACACATACACACCCATCCATTTAGGTAGATGTGCATACAAGTAATGCATCTGCTCTCAAACACATCATACTCAATGGTCCTCTCACTTTTGGTGGCTGGAGGCATTTCCCAGGGTAGTTATTGTTATGCTGCCATTAATTTTTTGATAGCCTTTTCTTTGACCATGATAGAAGTTTATGGTTATCGCCTTTACTGAACTATATGTATTTCGAAACATTCTTACATATGATTCCATAAGTGTGACTTCTCATTTGCTTGTTATGCTGCCTTTATCATCTGGCTGAAGTTGTTTCCTTACTTTCTTATATGCAGCTTACAAAGGAGAATTCTAGCACTGTAGTCCTCCCTGAAGTTAAGCTAAAAGATACAGAAGATATTACAGATGATAATGTGGTGCACACATTAAAAAGAGCCATCAGTTTCCATTCAACTATTCAGGCCCATGATGGACATTGGCCAGGAGATTATGGAGGTCCAATGTTTCTAATGCCCGGTTTGGTAAGTTAATTTTATTTTTAATACTCTTGCTATTTGTGTTTCTTACTGAAAAATGGATGTTTAGTCCTTAATATACTAAGGATTGGATATATCAAACATGCAATTGTAGTTTTTGTCCAGAGAGGGCGGTTTTGGGCATAGAAGCCAGTAGATTGGATGTGCATAAGGAACCAAGTCACATTCAAGAAAGCAACTATCATTTGAATGCTAATCTTCCCCATTTATCTAATGCATCAGATTATTAGTCTATCTATTACTGGGGCACTGAATACAGTCTTATCCAAGGATCACAAAAGCGAGATGTGCCGTTACCTATATAATCACCAGGCAAGTATAATTTGTGATTTTCTTTTTGATGATTGTGATCTTCAGTGAACTAACTAGTTCTGCATATTTCAGCGTTTTTGTAGTTTAACTCTTCTTGTGTGAGGAGAAATATATGGAAGTCTAATAGAAGGTATATAACTGCAGAATGAAGATGGTGGCTGGGGTCTACACATAGAAGGCCCAAGCACCATGTTTGGTAGTGCATTGAACTATGTTACATTAAGGTTACTAGGGGAAGGAGCGGATGAAGGAGAAGGGGCAATGGAAAAAGGGCGGAAATGGATTCTTGACCATGGTGGTGCGACTTATATAACATCTTGGGGGAAAATGTGGCTTTCAGTTCAGTACCCAATCTTATTCTTGTTTCAGTCAACATTTACTATCAGCCATGACATTTATTTTGAGCCTTTGTGTATTCCTTGTCAATGACAGGTACTTGGGGCATTTGAATGGTCTGGAAATAATCCCCTTCCCCCTGAGGTATGGATTGCTCCATATAGTCTTCCATTCCATCCAGGTAACTGTTAATTTATGCTTTCTTTGCTGTGTCAATAATGAATATGGTAGAAGTTCATCTCTTAGAAAATCTGATAGTTATTGATCCATCAATGTTCATATATATGCTTATAATATTTTTTTCACATTTCATCCTTCGTAGTACTTACTCTGTCTACTGTGATTTGGTGCTTAACAATGGAAATGAACGAATTGGTATGCCCCTTAAAGGTTGAGAGTTGATGAATATCCAAATGTTGATTATTTGACTGTATTATATTGAAAGTGTAAACTGTGTAGCTATTGATGGAATTCCCGTCTGTCCTGTTTTGTTCTGCTACCACTATAAGATATATGGGGTGTGTGTGTCTGTGCATGGGGGGTGGGGGTGGGGGAGGGTTCAGTGTTTTTTTCTCTGCTTACTATGTAAAACTGCTTGTTCCTTCTTTTTTTTTTTTTGGGGGGGGGGGGGGGGGGGTACTACTATCACTCGTCCAAAAATGGGAGTCCTACTTTGAATTTTTACTGAGATTAATTGACTCGATATTGCTTCATGTGACACCATCAAGTGTTATCAAATCAATGAGACTCTTCCATTTTCTTTCTCATTGTTAAAGGTAGTAAAGACAATTGTCTTATAGAATTTCTCAAAAGAAAATGATAGTCTCTTTTTGGAATGAAGGGAGTAGTATATGATCTATTTACCCGTCTTTCTTTAGAACCTTAGTCTAAGAATGAGTTGCATGCGATCTTAGGCAACACTAGAAATCCTATCTTAGCTACCAATACTTTCTTTTGACATTAATTACTGACAAGCAACACTAACTCAGTGTCTCATTTAGATGGAAGTTTTTGACATGCTATGTATGACTCACATCTCGCTAAGCAAAGCAACATCCTTTTTGTCATGCAGGAAGAATGTGGTGTCACTGTAGAATGGTTTACCTGCCTATGTCATACTTGTATGGCAAGAGGTTTGTTGGTCCTATCACGCCGACAGTTCTAGCTTTGAGAAAGGAGCTATTTACTGTCCCTTATCATAATGTTGATTGGAATAAAGCACGGAATTTATGTGCGAAGGTCGGTAAGAGTTTCTTTATCATGCTTGTTAAAGAGTAGGTCTTTCCCAACGTCTTCTCTTCAAGGTCCTTAAAAAAGTAGAAGTAATAAAAGTCTTTTGATTTTGGTCATAAGCTAATAAGTTCTAAACGACTTCTGCAATTTGACAGTTATAGTTTCCTAGTAATCTCATGTGGTTATATCTCAAACTCATCATGGAAATATGTTTTGCAACTACTTATTTAGGTGTGTTCTGCAACTTCCAATTGATATGAGTAACGAGTGACAAAAAATGGTAATAATTCCTCTGAAGAGCCCTTAAGCTTGTATAGTTTGTTGTATATTGTTAATTTTTATTCCTTTTTTAGTTAATTCAGCATAAAGAATGGTTAATGAAGACATGACATACGCAAAAACGGAAAAAGTAATAATCATACCAAAGAGGAAACATTTAAAGAAGAAAACAAGATGAATCAATGATGGCTACCACCCCAATGGTATTTGTTGTCCAGCATACCAAACAACAACAACAACAACAAAGCCTCGGTCCCAAAATAGTTCAGGGTCGGCTAACATGAGTCCTCATATGTCATCATGAAAGACAAGATGTAAGAAAAAAATAAGTTAAAAGAAGAAATAGGTGGGAATAAACTTTAGACAAATGAAAAGAAGAGAAGAAGAAACAAGAAATAAGGTGATAAAAAAAAAAGAATACACATATAATATAGAGGAAAATGAAAACAACAACAACAACAACAACAACAACAACAACAACAATAATAATAATAATAATAATAATATAAAAAAAAATCAACCCCCATCACCCACATGAATTTTTTCCCTCCACTCCGGCTTCATCCAATCCAAGTAAACTCGTATCGTTTTCAATCACCCCTTGTCCAGCATATCCCGCAGATAATTTAGACTCTTGCAGTCTTGCTATTCCCCAAACCTCTTGACATCATAAGCAATATTGAACTCAAAGAAAGTGGCCAAGCACTTATCAAAAGCATAAACCCTATTTTAGTTAGTTGAGGTCAAATGTCTTTTCTCCAAGTCATTTTGGGACTAAGGTTTTGTTGTTGTTGTTAAGGTCAAAGGCCTTTTACTTGATGAGCCTCATTTTGCATTTGCTAAATTTGCAAGTGATGAAATCCATTTATAAATGTTGATTTAAATGGCATAATATGCGTTATTTACTTCTTTAAATCTCAAGGTGTGATGTGGAGGTTGTAACTTAGTATGCTTTTCACCTTTAGAATGTTTATTGCTTGGTGTTCGCTTTAAGAGTGTACTGCATCTATTTAAACTGCTGTATTATGCTCTCTGTTACCCGGACTCTTCAAATATGTTGAAGTACCCGTGTCCGATACGTATCGTGTCCGACACGACACCCGTACACCTGCTTTTTCATTCGGATACGACAAGAAAAATTTGAAAGAAAAAAAAGGAGTGAGTTGACTTCATTTATAAAGATTTTACAAATTTTAATGTTGTTTTACTTATTATACAATGTATCTTAGTAAAAAAGGAGTGAGTTGACTTCATTTATAAGTAAAGTATAAATAGTCTATTTATACTATTTTTATTTGTCCTGAAATAATGCTCGTATCCCGTACCCGTGTCCAAATTTACGACGGTGTCCCAGTGTCCAAAATTATTAAGAAAATTGTATCCGACACTAGGATCCGTATCCGTGTCGGATCCCGGATACCGTGTCCAGGTAACATAGATTATGCTGCATTCGTTCTGGTTCTTTAGCATTGGCAATGCATGATATCCAAGTAGAACTCCTTGAGTTATTAATAATTGGTGCATGACTCTAGACTTCTTCTTGAAATTCATAGTATCAGGTGATGGTTATATCTTTTAAAAACCTTAATATTTCTGATTTGTAATTAATGTTACTCACTTGCATATTCCCATGTTAGCAACCCCTTCTTCAGATTTCTTATGGCAAATGCCTCTCTAAGGGATTGGGTAACATTTTCATTCTCAAAATGAATATGGAAAGGTGTTGCAACACATGGTGGTGACAAGAGCACACTTGATTTCTTGCAGGAAGATCTTTATTACCCACACCCGCTTGTCCAGGATATACTTTGGACAACCCTTGACAAATTTGTGGAACCAATTCTCACGAGATGGCCTGCAAAAAAACTAAGAGAAAAGGCTCTTCGTACCATAATGGAGCACATACATTATGAAGATGAGAATACTCGCTATATTTGTATAGGACCCGTAAACAAGGTAATTATATACTTGCAATGACTTTTTCTGATTATTTACTTCACAGCTAAGCCTTACGTTAAGATTGCTTCTATTAATATATTTTTAGAGCCCATAGATTTTATGTTTCTTGAATGTTCCACTGTTTATCCTTTGTGGCATTCAAGTGTATTTGGAATCAAGATACCACCTAGATGCATAGACATCCAGCGACTTAGAGTTTACAGCTGACACCGTAAAGGACGATTTCACCTTCCAAAGGCATGGTTTGGGTTGATATTTTAAGGCAATGCAGGACCAAGGATAGATAGCAATGGAAGCAATGGGGGAACCAGTCATGAATAATTGGACCAGTATGTCTACCCTCATTTATATGCCACTTGATGTGCAAAATAAGCTTACAAGTAAAGTATTACAGAACTAGCTTTCCAGTAATTATTGAAAATGGTCAAGGTAAATATTTAATTGAAATGATCAATGTATTGAGGGCATTCAATATTTTTTCTGTTGAATCAATGAACACTAACTTTTTGTGTCTTAATCTATAAGTATAATTACCATTGACTGTGTACCATAGCAATTAGCAAAAGGTTTCACAATATTATAAAATCCACTTGGAATAGTGGTTCTCAACATGCATTTTAACAGTTCACATGATCTACTTAAAATGTCTCTCGACAGATATCATAACTTTTGAATTTGTAATAAAGAACAGGTTGTGCCAAGGCAATTCTGTCGGCGTTGGTGCATGAGTAACTGAATATACACATGCTTTTGTAACATTCTTTCCTGTCCCCCGTAGTTATTCAGAAGAAATGGATTGAACAGTAATTAACGCATTGGTCTAAAGTAGCTCAAAGCTCGATCTCTACTCAACAGTCAACTCTGAAAACTTGGGGTGAGATAACTTTATAGGATGATTCTCTCCTACTATTAATGGGATTGGACCTAGGTTAAGCTAATAGTATTGGAGCTAGGCTTAACTCTTATCAATTTGAGACAATAAGTATTCCCTTACAAACTCAGTTAATAATAGTAATATCAATAGTTAACTCTAATCTACAAGGCACTTTCCAGTTGACCAAGTAGGCTTGATGACAGTCCTTGAGCTTTAGCTTGAATTTCAAAGTCATTCATAAGAGTTCACATAGCTAATATGTCGTGTATCGGTACGAGTCGTTTGAAGCAACTGCGATGTCATTTTTCAAGCCTTTAAGTGCTTATTGTTATATTAACTTCTATCATGCCTCAATCAGTAAGATGCGCTATTCAAGTTTGTGATATTGGGAAGACTCCTTTGTAGGTCCTTTTAGGGCCTTTACCCTTACTTGCTCTCCAAAAGGTTATATCTTGAAGTAGGGTCGCCCCATATCTGTTTACTTAATGATTTGTTGTATCAGGTGTTAAATATGCTATGCTGTTGGGTTGAAGATCCAAACTCAGAGGCCTTCAAGTTGCATCTCCCAAGAATACTAGATTATCTGTGGGTTGCCGAAGATGGCATGAAAATGCAGGTTCATATATTAACTAGACTTTCCATAAAAAATCAGGATGACTTTGTTGTTATAACTATGATAAAGTGGCAACTGTCGGGAATGTATTTTGATTACATTTACAACATGTTAGTGATTGTCATCATCCATTACTACTGAATAAAGCGCTTATTAAAAGAAATAATCTTTTGTAGGGTTATAATGGTAGTCAAGTGTGGGATACTGCTTTCGCCGCACAAGCAATTATCTCCACGAACCTCATTGAAGAATTTGGTCCAACTCTGAGAAAAACACACACGTTCATTAAGAAGTCACAGGTGAACTTCATGTTACACTTATAGTGAAGTTTTGCATTTGACCGTACAGACGTAGTCCAATGGTATTACTTGTATATGCGTTTCATTATATCTTTCTTTATGCTTCACAGGTGTTAGATGATTGCCCTGGTAATCTTGATTATTGGTATCGCCACATTTCGAAAGGTGCCTGGCCTTTCTCAACGGCGGATCACGGATGGCCCATTTCAGATTGCACCGCTGAAGGATTAAAGGTAATGATTAGTTTAATTCAAGTAATCGTGCTCACATATTTTTTCTTACTAGAAACATAATTTATGTTCTGATCAGGTTGTGCTATCTCTATCAAAATTGCCATCAGAAATTGTGGGGGAACCATTAGATGTAAAGCGACTATATGATTCCGTCAATGTTATTCTTTCTTTACAGGTAATTATGGTTCTTGCATCTTTTACCTACCAAAATAATATCCTCTTAGAACGTTTTCAATTTTAGCAGTCTTCAAGTTCTGTTTGCCATTAGAAAATTGTGAACATATGATTCACCCGATTCTTACTATGAGAGTTGATGTTGGTTAGAATGAATGGCACATGATTGAAACTAGTTCATCATCAAATATGTTATTTCCAACCAGATGTACATCCCTAAGAGTGTATGTTTATGTGCCTGCATGTCTTACACCCCCATTCTTGGGTTTATCTTATCTACTCATCCTAGTCATCTGGCACTTGCATGTTCTCAAAAAATTCCATACCCTTAATAAATACGGTTCTCATTGAGGGTTAGATGCTGTAAATGATATCTACTCTTCTTCTTGTCTGCAGAATAGTGATGGTGGACTAGCTACGTATGAGCTGACACGATCTTATCGGTGGCTGGAGGTATCACTGTCAATCGCTTGTATTACTCCGATTTGACTGTATAAAACTCGCTTTAACTCAATAACATTTTGTATTGCAATTATCACTAATGGGTCTATTTATGATTCACAATTTTTTTAGTTGGTGTTCTTTTCTTTTGAGTGGAAAGTCACACGTGTCTTTTACCAATTCTAACCTGAGAACATGCCTAAACAATTCCCCCCCCCCCCTTCCACCCACAGAGTTAAACCAGACTGTCTAGCAAATTGAAGTCTTAGTTGCTTAAAATAATCTATTAGAACTGTAACTGCTGGAGTGAGGCTGTCATTTTGTATTTTAGCCTGATTATCATATCAGTGTATCTCAAGTATTAGAGTACATGAAACCAACTAAATGTTGACTTCATCTATCTACTTGGGGATCAGCTCCTAGCTGGGATCTCCTCCCTACCCAACCAGAACGCTTAGACCAACCATTCATTCCTTGTCATAGAAGCTGTGAATAAGAAGCTTTGCTCCAAAGAGCCCCTATCTGGTTGATTGACGGGCAATGCATACGATAAAAATTTCAATGTAAAATTACTTAAATTATTTTCGATTTGTAAGTGGTTTCAAGAATTATTTCCATCAGTAGTTCCCCTTCCCCTTAAACAAATGACTTAAAGTACTCAATTAAAACTACAAAGCAAGTTAACTCACCTACTGTGTATTTCCTCTGTTCCATTTGGGGCATCCTGCTTTCCATTAAGGGTCATCCATATAGAGAGTTTGTCATTCATTAGAAACTCATGATGCTATAATTTTAACACTAATATATTAAGCTAGTTGGCATCACAATGAGTAATTATGTTATTAACTATCATTCTCTTGTGCTCTAATGTTTTCCTAAAAAATTTAATCTTTCATCTCTCTAAGTGGGTAGACTAGTGGTTCTGCCTCCTATTACTTTGCACTCGTATGAAATGTACTTTCTTATGTATTTTTCATACAATTTGAGAGTTACTCAACTTCATGCAGCATTGGTACTTATCTTCAAGGATCATTGGCAGCTATAAATTTGTTAGGGATATCTATGATGACATCATGTATTGTGGGAGCACTTGTGTTTGTCAACGTATCGATTAATATAATGTATCTTCTCACTCCGTCCCATAATAAATGTCGCATATGACTTGTCAACGTTTTTAAGGATTGTGCTCTACTTGTTTGTATATTGCTTGTATCATGGTAAAATGCATTAAGACTATTTCCTTATTTAGAAACGTGACATTTATTTTGAGACGGACCAAAAAGCTAAGTATGGCATATTATGAGACGGAGGGAGTGTCATTTTTTGGGGGTGACAATCTTTAATTAGTATACCGTAATTCTGCTCCTTGTTCTGAATTTTTTAATCTTATTTTCAGATAATCAATCCTGCAGAAACTTTTGGTGACATAGTTATTGACTACACGTAAGATGTCAGCTCTTCTATTCCAAATTATTTACCATATTGAATTATATTCACACAGTCCACAAAAGAGGCACACTTTCTATTTTTCATTTGTTCCAAAAAGAAATACGGGTTTTCAAAACCGAACCTCCATGTTTTTAGAAAAATAATAAAAAATAAAATAATACATATATATATATATATATATATATATATATATATATATATATATATAGGGTCGCGCTCCTGTGAGAACCATTTTATATGAGAACCGTGAGAACCAATCATAACCATTAGATTAAAAAAAAAATCAAGGGTCCAGATGTTAGATACATTGGATACACTTGGATACATTAGTTAATTTTCGAAAAACAATTGGATACATTAGTTTTTAACATAGTGTATCCAAGTGCAACACTTAGATACAATACTTATTAACCTATTGTATCCAAGTGTAATCGAATTTTTTGTAATGTATCTAAGTGTATCAATTGTATCTAACATATGGACCCTTGATTTTTTTTTCTAATCTAATGGTTATGATTGGTTCTCACGGTTCTCACGATATGTAGGTTCTCATTTGAGCACCTACCTATATATATATATATATATATATATATATATATATATTTTTTATTTTTTTTTTTTATTAATTTTTTTTTTTTGTGCCGTTTCTTTTCTTTTCTGAAGCTATGCTAATTATCTATCACTGCAAACAAGAAATAAATGGAAAAGTCAGTTATTTAAAGTTTGACATGTCAAATGTGATCTTTTCTGGGATGAGTGCAGTACATCTTCTGATTGTTCCTGGAATGTTTCTATAGATATGTAGAATGCACCTCAGCTGCAATTCAAGCTTTGGTAGCATTCAAGAAATTATACCCCGGGCATAGGCGAGAAGAAATAGAAAGCTTCATTGTCAGAGCTGCTAAGTTCATTGAAAATATACAAGAATCAGACGGTTCCTGGTTTGTTTGTTTTCATCTTGTCATTCATCCCTTCATATATTTCAACAGCATATTGTTAAAAATGATTATGGGCATTATGCTTAAATGATCTCTTCCTTTTCTATCTTGTCTATAGCTCCCTCCGTCCTAAAATGATAGTCCCATTTGCCCTTTTTGTTTGTCCCAAAAAGTTAGTCCCATTTCCCAAATTAAGGCTTCAAAATCAGTGAATTTCCAAAACTTATAATGTAACCTGAAAATGTTTAACGGAACTATCGTTTTGGGACGAGGGAGTATATGTGGCTTTGGTTGATCAAGCATCTAATATTTGCAACCTCCTTATGATGAGATCTACTTTCCCATTAACTTTGTTTATTGTTATTGGACACACTGAGAGTATCCCATGATTTTTCCCCCTAAATATTTACTAGGTATGGATCATGGGCAGTTTGCTACACATATGGAACATGGTTTGGCATAAAAGGGCTTGTTGCTGCTGGAAAGAACTACTCTAATTCCTCTAGCATTCGCAAGGCTTGTGATTTTCTATTATCCAAACAAATTCCATCCGGTGGTTGGGGAGAAAGTTACCTCTCGTGCCAGAACAAGGTCAAACTTTATTTTGGGCTAGAATTAGTAAACAAATGACACTAATGCTGATGTCCAAATTCTATAATCTACAATTGGCAGTTTATTTAATGCTTTTTTGTACAGGTTTATACAAATCTTGAGGGTGACCGTTCTCATGTGGTAAATACTGGATGGGCTATGTTATCACTCATTGAAGCTGGGCAGGTAATTAACTAATCTTCCTGTTCACTGCATCTCAGGCCACCCGCCACCATCTTCTCAGTGTTATTTTCTTGACAAACGTAAGTTCAATAACAGTCTAAGCAACTCCTTTTATGAATGTGTTTCGATCATGATATGGCAGTTTGGCACAAAAAAAGTTGCTTTTTATTAGGTCAAAGTTTGTTCCCTTTGAATTCCTTGTTATCCATTAGGAACGGACTTCATTTGTTAGGAAAATGATTTGGTGATCTTATAAAGAAACAGGAGATTTTGGGTACCTAGTTGATCATTCTGTATGAAATCTTCTATTTATACAGAAAGGCAATAAGGCAAAAAAAAAAAAAAAAAAAAAAAAAATTGTTGATAGCTGCTATTGTTAATTTTAAACAAGAGAGGTTACTACGTGAAAGTTCTTGCATTAATAGGGTGTTCCCCGTGCATAGTGGTTGTTACATCATAAAATTCACTCTCTGGGCATTAAAGCTTCAAAACAAGATAGAGGTTCAATTCAACCTATTACCAGAGCAGACAGTTTAATAAATGTATTCTTAATATTTGATTGCAGGCTGAAAGAGACCCAACACCATTGCACCGTGCAGCAAGAGTACTGATCAATTCTCAATTGGAAAATGGAGATTTTCCCCAACAGGTAATTTCTTGGCATTCCATACGGTACTTCTTTCCTACATACCCCCCCCCCCCCCCCAAAAAAAATAAAAAATAAAAAAGCACGAACAGAGAACCCACAATGTTAAATGAGCTTCCATGAAAAACTGGAGCAAACATATTACTAGCACTGACAAGCAAATAAAGAAACATACGTGGCCCAGAGCCTGTAAATATGCTTTCTTGCGGGTTTCATTTATTCAGGTGTATGAATAGATACAATTTTCTTATCTACATCTAAGGTCGGTGCAAATATATATACTTACACCATTAAAGAAATGATTTGAGAAAGAAAGGTCCTATTTGACTTTGCACTCAGCTAAAGAAAGTTAATTGAGGGCTTTTATTCCTTCCGCCCTATTAATTTTTTATTTTTTTACCTTCTAAAATTTTCTGCAGGAGATCATGGGGGTCTTCAACAGGAACTGCATGATTACGTATGCTGCATATAGAAACATTTTCCCTATTTGGGCGTTGGGTGAGTACCGCACTCGTGTATTGAACTCTCAGTGAGAGATCACCTCTTGATGTAATTCACTGTCACTATTATTATTTTTTTGCTTGATTTTTCGTTGTTATTTCATCTTTTTCAAAAGAAAAAACACATGTTGAACATACCTCCTTTCAAGTATTGTTAGCAGAAGCTGTTTTCTCTTCGCTCGAATTCTTCTCTCTTCTTGGCGGTTGTAATGTACTTTGTATATATCAGGTGGTGTTTTGGCTTGTTCGGCTAACTAGAAGAATTTTATTCTTCTTTCTTTTTACTAGTTAAACTATTTAAGGAATGCGATTCACTTGTATGTACACGGTAAAATTAAATTATCCTGCTGTTCAAGAACCAAATTGTGTCATCAAATTGCTGGCTAAAATGCATGTTTGAAGATGCAAGTTTGGCAAAAATATGATATAGTTTTTGCTGTAACAAACAAATTTTGTATCAAAATTTGGTGCAACAGTTCCATTTGGAGATCAGAATAATAATTCAAATAACATGGAGAAAAATAAACAACTTACAGACCATAATACTACAATTCAGTCTTCACCTTTATTTGAAACTATACTCTCTCATCATCTCCTTCTATATCCGGAGACAGCTTATAAAGATCGCACTCCTTCGGAGGCTCACTCTTGCTTCTCCCATTTCCAGTTTTCCCCCTCCGAGCCACATCACCGTCTTCTTCACCGTCACTTTTACGCGGGTGTTTCTTCTTCTCTTGTGGGACCCGGTTCGGGACTTCAAACAAAGTCAAACTTCCATTTCCGGTCAAAAGCATGGACTCTTCTCGAAGAGCCTCCTCTATCTGAAGAGATTCAAGAACTTCCACAACTTGGGTCATGAGGGGCCTACCTTTCGGGTTTTGGCTTAGGCATTGATATGCCAGGCTGGCAACTTTAACCGCGGTTTTTGATGAGTATTGACCTTCCATTCTCGGGTCAAGTATTCTCAAAAGTTTCTTGTTGTGGATCAGGATCGGTCTGGCCCACTCAACCAAGTTGTGTTCTCGACTAGGCCTGCTCTTATCCATGGCTCTCCTTCCTATTAGCATTTCGAGGAGAACCACCCCAAAGCCATAGATGTCGCTTCTAGCTGTTAAATGTCCTGTCAATTTCATAAAATAAAAGTATGAGTTACGGAGTAGTTCACAAGCTGCCGTGTTAGTCATGTGAGGTCACGTCCCTAACTTCTGTTACGTTAAAAACGAAATTATTGACGGAGCGAGGACATTTAAAAAAAGTGTGGAAGCACAGTGAGGATTTGGGGAAAAAGTTGAATGAGCAAAATTTAAGTGACCAATAAACTCCCTCTGTCCCGATGCACTCTTCACCCAAAACTAAAAGATTCACTCTTTAACCAAAAGGGTGTCACACTAAAAATTGCACTTTCCCAAAATGGAAACTTCAAAATACTTTTTTGTTTAATGAGGCCACTTGCTTACTGAAAACAACTATCCACCTACTATTCCCTACCCCACATTCTCTCTCCTACATCACTTTTTATACTCACAACACTTGCACCAATTACACATTTTCTTAATCCCCGTGCTTAAAACAAAAGTTCATCTTTTAGTGAGATGGAGGGATAGTTTTTGCCGTTCTTTCAATTGTTAATGTACTTACCAGTCATCACATATTCAGGAGCTGCATAACCGTAAGTTCCCATTACTCGTGTAGATACATGAGTTTGTTCTCCTACAGGCCCGTCCTTTGCCAGCCCGAAATCAGATAACTTTGCGTTAAATTCCTGCAGGCATTCCCTCAAATATTAGCAAGAAAAAAACTCGTAAAGAACAAATAGGTCTTTCTGCATCATGGAGAAAATAACAGAAGGAATGCACTAGAAAATTGTGAACCATAAAGAGTAAAATACATAAACGAATAAATAAAAATACCGACCTTATCCAGTAAGATATTTGATGTTTTGAAATCCCGATAGATAATAGGTCTTTCTGCATCATGGAGAAAAGCAAGGCCTTTTGCAGCATCCAAAGCGATCTTCATTCTTCTTGACCAAGTCAATGTAGCACATACTCCTTAACAACGCAAGATTTATAGAAAGAAATTCACATTAGGAATTCCCTTAGAATGAATAGCTTCTTGAAGATATTACTCCTCCGTCCCAGTCCCAAAAAAATCAATTTCGCTCTTGATCAAAAGCAAATTTAGACATTCATTTTGGGACAGATGTAGTAGTACTTAATATAAAGTGCTTAAGCACGAGTTGCTGCAACTGCCCACAAAAGACCATCAACATGTTGCCAAACAGCTCTTTACTTTCTCTAAATTGCTATGTCATTTATTTGATTATTATTGATGACGCATTGGGACATATATTGATGCTATCAAGTAGCAAATGCATGTGTTCATAAATCATTTTTAATTCAACGTTTGAAATAATATTAAATGTCAACTTTCCAAAGGTAAATTCACAGCTGTTATCCTTAGAGCATGCTAAGCAAGCAACTCGTTTTTAAGCCACACCATTGCTGGAATAGCACTGAATACAAAATTATACTCTCCCATCTCTAAATTAGTGTCTTTTTTTCTGTTTTCCAAGGAAATTAAGGAAGTTGACCTTTTAAGCACTTTTACTAACACATGTACATAATTAAATAGCTAAAATACACTCCTAAATTAGTGTCCTTTTTTCTGTTTTCCGAGGGGTAAAACTTATGGTATGCTACTCAGGTACAGCTCAAATAATTAAATAGCTAATATACACTCCATCCGTCCCAAAATGAGTGGCAATAAAGTAGTAGGAGCTAGGGTATGAACTATGATGATTTTCAGTTTCTCAGGGAAATCAAGGAAATAGACTTTTAAGCATTAGAAGATGATATTCTCCAGGTGAATTGAGTAACTTCGCGAAAATAAACAATCATTTTGGGACAACCTTTTTCTTTTGAAAATGAACACTGATTTTGACTGAAATTATTTCAAATGCGCTAACTGGGAATGATTTTTAGAGTAGCCTGTTAAGAGATACTGCTTATTAGCAATTAATCTATCGGTATGAATAGTAACTCCATAAATACGTTAGCTACTCACTGCGAAAAAGGTGCTTTTCCAAGCTTCCAGATGCCATATATTCATACACCAAAAGTCGGTGCTCTTCTTCACAGCAATACCCAATGAGTTTTACAAGATTTGGGTGTTCAAGCTGCCCTAAATAGTTGACTTCCGCCTGCAGAATTGAAGAAGAAGATGGTAAAATCACTAACTGATTCACGCCTTTCATATGTGATGAATATATTTTGTATAATCTTTATAAGAAACTAGCTATTAGCAATAATAGAAACATGAAGAACACTGAAATAACTAGCTAAGCCAAGCTTAGTTTTTCCACTAAATAACTAATGTGATCAAGAAGGAGAATGGGATATAAACTTGTTATACATTTGACCCCCTTTTTACCGATCGCCTTTTAGATATGGTGGTCACTTAACATGGTATCGAGCTTTGAGAAAAGAGGCTTTTGGTTCAACTTATCTCACTTGCAAACACGGGTGGCACTTTGAAAGATGTGCTAAGGCTTAATAAGAATAGTTGGGCCGTCTCTTCAACAAGTAAGCTTATAGATGAGGTGCCAACTTAAAAACAGATAGCGCCAATTGATCTCCCCAAGTAATGATGCAAAGTTATCTGCCATTGAACAAAGTGTACTTTTTTGTGTGTGTCTGAATTGATGAATCCAAAGGATAACTGTTGGCACACAATTTGGACCCGAGGTTTACTTCTACTTTCATACTACACTCGCCGTCCCATAATAATTGTCGCAGTTTCTTTTTTCATCCGTCCCAAAATAAAGGTCGCATTTCTAAGTACGGAAATGGTTGGATTAATTTAACCATGGGAACAAGTGGTGTACAAACAAGCAGAACACATACCTTAAAAACGCTGACAAGTCAAATGTGAGATTGAGGGAGTATTATACACCAACTCAAAACACATGAATGCTAACCATATCTTGAGTACGCTAAATTTCTACTACAGTGAGTCGTTATAACATCTAACAGTTCTAAAAACATAATAAGCTGGTCTTCAATTTTCATCATCAAGATTATCCAAATACTAACTGGCACATGAATTCACAATGGGAGAAAAAAACAAACAAATAAAGGAAACAAAGAAAGGTGAAAACAATACCAGCCATTCTCTGTCCCCTTGAATTCCTTCAGGATCAAGCTCCTTAATCGCAACTTGGGTTTTCTTGTAACCGTGCCTCACATTCTCATCTATAACTCCTTTATAAACAATGCCAAATCCACCTTCACCAAGAACTTGATCTGGCCGGAACAGCTTGGTCGCCATCCGCATCTCATCATAAGTAAATATATCTAGATTACTATAACCACCCTGACTTTGTTGAAGATCCTTAACATTCTTGGGAATCACCACTACGCTGGGAGTTCCTGGCCCAATCGGAAATCTTGAATTTTCTTTGGACGGTGCTGTGTCATTGCCATACCCACCTGAAAATTTCATCCAACACAAATCTTGTTTGAACTCAAAATTACTTCAATTTTTTTTTTTTTTTATCTCCCTCACTCAAATTCAACATTTTCCCATATTTGAATTACAAAATTAATGTCCTTTCTTTGTTTTTATTTAATTTAAGACAAATTCCATAACTAAGTTTTGCTGATGAGTGCTGACTTTAAAGTTGACTGTTTATGAATTCAAAGGTCAACCATAAATCTAATCCCATGATTGTCAAAATAAAAATGGGTTCATTTCATTCATCTATAAACAACCTCAAACAAACCAGAAAATGCAAAAAAAAAAAAATCTTGAAACCAAATTGGGATTAAAACAAAGTACCTGGTCTATTCTTCTTCTCTTGTGAGTCTTCATATTCAGAACTGAAACAAGAACCCATATATCCTCCTTATCAGTAATCCCTCCCTCCCCACAAAATCAGATTTACATTTCAAGGATCCCACTCACAACACAACTCCTGAAAAAGAATCACAAAAAAATCACACCCACTTGGGGGAGTTCAAGTAAAGATTCTTTCTTGATAACTTGCCGCCGGATTGGGTCGCCGGAAAAGGGGGCAGTTTTCGCCGGTATCCAATCTGTTTCAGACTGTAATTCTATACTCCAAGAGTGAAAGATTACAGCTCTGCCTTCTAGAAAGAAATAGAAGTAGGGGGATGTGTGTGTGTGTGTGTGTGTGTTTTGAAAGAAGGTTTTGGTTGGATGGAAGGTTGATTTATTGATGAGTTAATTATGTTTGAAAGAAAATTCCAAATCAATCACCGTTGGCTAGTCCGCATCTGGTTTAGCTTGGATTCGAAGGACAAATATGCCCTGCAACATGAACAACTTCCGAATAGAAGTACACGGTGATTAAGAAAAGAGTAAACTATCAAAATGACATGCGTACTATTCCAGATTATCATATTTACCTATGTACTATCGAAACAATCAATTCAACATGCGTACTATTTATAAAATAACCAAAATAACCTAAATCGTTAATTAATGTTAACTGAAGTTAAGAGCATTAGTTTTTTAACAGATATTACACTTAAAATTTTCAAATTGCCCCCCTAACAAACAAACTCCTAACCCACTTAAATGAGTACTAAAATGACCTATGAACCCTCAATTTTTTCCTTCTGTCTTCTCCCTCCATCTCCCACCCAAATTTTCATAACCAGATTCAAATTCCAATTTGAATCATTGACCATGGCGGCATGGCGGAAACACAATTCCGCTAACTCCTCTCCATTCCGATTTATTATCATTAACTGGAAAAGCTTACAAATTTCCAGTGAAATTGTTGATTTCTAATATCAAATTAACAAACTCAGAATTACTTTGGCAACCCACTTTGAATCTCCTAGAAACTGATGCAACTTTAGGGCTATTTTTGAAGATGAAAGAAATTGATAAACCCAACTCTCAAATTTTAAATCAGTTTATTGTTTGATTGCGCCTAGAGGGAACGTCAAAATTTATGACTATAGTTAGCTTGCGATTCTGCAGTGACCGGAAAAAATGGAGTATGGCGAGAGTTTTGAATTGGACCGGAGATGTTGGACAGGTCTGCTTTGGGAGTAGAAGAACACGTTGTCGGAAATTGGACGCCGACAAGGAACTATTGAACCTGTGATTGAGTACATGAGTCGGAGATGGACAGAGAATCGACGCAAAAGAGGGTGACCAGAGATGGTAGTGTCGCCGGCAATTGTGTGCGTGCGGCTGGGTTTGTGCGACGCAACGATGAAGACCGGCCGCTTCTTAGAAAGTCTGATCTAGGTATTTCATCTTGCCTTTTTTAGATTTGGCTGTTCATTCTGGATTATGGAGGTTAACAAATTTTACTTTTTCTCAAACCATAAATATCTCAAAAAGAAAAAAAAAATCTGAATAGAAAATATTAGTTTTCTTAAAGTTTATATGAATATTAATAAGGGTAAATAAGTCATTTCAGCACTTAACAAAGAGAGTTAAATTTCTGTTAAGTTATGGGGGCAATTTAATATTTTTTTGTAGTAATCTGTTAGAACACCGACATCCGTTAACTTCCATTAAAAAATTTAACGATTTTGGTTACTTTTGTTATTTTGTAAATAGTACGCAGGTTAGATTGGTTGTTTCAATAGTACGGAGGTAAATATGATAATCTGGAATAGTACGCATGTCATTTTGGTAGTTTACTCATTAAGAAAATATGTTGGAAAAATAAATATTGTGAGTAGGTAGGAGAGAGAGAAAATAAATTAGTTGATAATTGTTGTAAGTGGATATGAGAGAGAAAAGTGAACATTTTGGATACGTGTAGCAATAAATATAAGACGCTCAAGGCGAATTTTAAATACAAGGCATCCTTGTGTACAAGGCACGATAATGCCAAAAATGCCCTTACCCGGATACGCGTGTTTCGTGTACACGCTCACGAAATAAGTTGTTTATTTCGTGTAAGGTTACACGAAACATGGAAAATGTGGAAGTTGTTTTTTTCGCCTGGTTTTACACGAAATAATGCTTGAGTTTCACCTAATTGTACACGAAATGTAATAGAGCATTTCACCAACTTTTACACGAAATAACAGGATGCATTTCACCTAAATAGACACGAAATAAACAGTTTTTAAGAAGGCTGATGCATAATTCAAACATCCAAACAAACAAATGTCATACAAACTGGATGATTCAAAAACCAATACAGATACACACATATTATGGCCTATTTCTTGCAATTCTTGCTTCGTTCGCCGCATTTGAGAGTCGATTGAATGTGTCTATCCGAGCTCTGTATGGCATGACTAGGTTACTTGCGCTTGATTCACGTTGAGTCTCCCAATATATAGCTGGTGATGGTATTGGGTAATCATTATCTGACATGTGCAGCTGCAAAAGTAATAAAATATTTCAATATAACGAATTTAAATAAATTAGTTAAATATAATGAATTTAAATAAGATAGTTAAATATAATGAATTAAAGTATCATACCAGTATAAAATGGTTTCTCACATGTCCCAACACAAGTGTGTCTGTGGGTGGTCTTGTTCCTTGTGGTACAGTCACTGGAAGGCATGTGAAGCCACTGGTTTGCGTGTACGAGACGAACACCACATTATACCTCGTGGCAATGATGTGCCCTAGCTCTGGGAGTATCATATAATTATATTCAGGAGCCGGGGAGGTATAACAAGAAATGCGATTGTAGAGCTCGTCTACAGGTCTCCAAGGTATAACTCTCTGATAAAGCGCGTGGCGACTATGCAGCTCAATGCAACAATCTGACCTCACTTGATGCCACATGTCCTCATTTCCGTATATCTGCGCTGCTACGGCTCTATAGCCACAATGTCCATCACCACTCACATTTGTGATGCCTTCAATAAATGGGACAATGAAAGGCATAAATGACAAAGTATACCCAGAAGTATGTAGATTAATGACTTTAAGTTGCCCATTTCCCTTTCCACGACCCCGACCCCGTCCTCGTCCTCGTCCTCGACCTCGACCTCGACCTCTCCCACGACTTGAAGCAGCTAGTGGTGGAAGAGACGTAGGAGTAGTAGGGGTAGATGGTGTACTGTTTGGAGCTGATTTCCGATTGGGCGTGGACTTCAAACTCGATTGGGTTGATGCAATGAATGAAGATCTAGACATGCTGCTAGTGGATGGTGGTATAGTGGGGACTCCAAAATATCTGTCAGTATGCTCCCAATCTGAAAGTATTCTGGAACTGGTGGTCCGGGGTTTATTTGCCTTTGAAATATGATCTGGCTCAGAAGCATCTCTGGTTTGTGGATGTACACACCTCCTCATATTCATCATTTGTCAATTTTCCGAGCGGATGACCTTCTGGATACGTTGGAAAGTCATGATTATGAGAACCATGCTTGACAACGTAACCCCATAACCCATTAACCCTTTCTTTAGCCTGAATTTCAAAATTGCACCCAATCTTCTTGGTGCTACTCATCCTCCGATTCTTTGATCTGCCAGTCCTATAATTACCACAAAAATGACATACTATCTTTGCGTAGGCTAGGATATTACCACTTGACTTCCTCGAATCTTGTATAGAAAGGGTTATATTTTGACGGGCCGCAATATCCCGTACGTGTTTAAGAAGCTCATCCCTATTTGAAAATAATAGTGATGTGTTGAATTGATCACTGACATCCGGATATTGACCCTGCAAATTATATTAGCATCAACTCATATTCAAGATTGGATTTTTATTTTGAAGTGTACTTCAAGATTTGATTTTTATTTTGATGTGTACTTCAAGATTGAATTTATATTCTTATTTTGATTACCATACGAAACAAAATCTTAAAAACTTACTTGATTGCCGCTTGGATTTTGATTCTCATGTGGAGAATTTGGTGCCCATCCTTCTTCTTCAAAGGTAAATTCTACATCATCAAGGTTAATATGATCATAAGAACTTGGAGAACGTTGTGGAGAACGTTGTGGAGAATTGTGTGAGGAATCCATTAATATGAACTTAGAGACTTGAATTCGTGGTTAATAATAAATGGTGAATGGGGCTGTTAAGAATAGGTGTTATGTAGTAGGGTTTAATATATAATTCAGGGTTTAAGGGTTCTGGGTTTTACGTATCTCGTGTACCCATACACGAGATGTTGCACATAATTTCGTGTATATGTACACGAAATAATCTTTGTGTGTCTTAAATTTATTTCGTGTACCCATACACGAAATTATGTGTAACATCTCGTGTATGGGTACACGAAATATACCATATATTTCGTGTATTTTCATACGAAATATTGCTTCAAGGTGTTCTTCGATGATTTGACACACGATGTTAATGACACGCATATCCTATGTTAAATTATTGAATTGTGGTGTTAATTTGAGCAATATAAATAGACATGACAACTAACACACGTCATATTGGATCATAATAAATTAATTGAACATACCACTTAATCAAGATTGTATGTTTAGAATCATCATATTTCTTAACCAATATTATAAATAACGAGGTAATTGAACATGTTATATAACGAGATAAGTTGCACATGAGAGGAGTACCACTTAATGAAGATTATATAATTATAATGATCATATTCTTAACCAATATTATACATCTCTAATCAAGAGTATATATAACGCGGTAATTAAACTAATAATATACATAAAAAAGATACAACAAATCATAAACAAGCTATCATAAACCATAAACAAAATATCACAATATACATAATAAAGATCCAATAAACAAAATGTACGAAAGCATCTCATCATCTAAATTTGATCTCCTAACATCTCGTGGACCCGTGTGATAGTAGCTCTGGCGACCTCAGGTATCGTCTCATCCGTCAGCAAGGGAAGAAGCATATCTCTGATGCCGGGTAGCGCCTCTGCAAGCCCAGGTCGAGGTGGAATGTCAACTGCGGGCTCATGTATCGGATTACTAATCCGAACATGACTCCTCATCCGAAACCATTCCATATAGTCCGGAGTCACAGGAGAAGACGCAGTCACTGATGGCCCTAGAAGACGATGTGGATCGTAAGTATCCATGTCGAAATCAATCCAATCTGTCCAAATATCATCCCGGTCACCATATGCCTTCTTGTAACCCTTCTGACCAGCCATTAAAACGCACGTCACCCAAGGCAATGGCTGATGTCTGGGGATCCTCTGCTGGATCACGAACTGCCTGGTAACCCGGTCAGGCATATACGCCTCAGTGATGTCTAAGAAGCGTATAATCCCTCTGAAGTATGACACAGGCAGAAGCGCGTCTGCTCCGGTACCATAAGGAGTCCAGCAAACCTATATAACTCACATTGTTAGGCAACGTAAACAAATATACAAATTTTGTAACAATGTAAATATAAATAACTCACCCTCTCAACAGGCATCGTGTCTAGGGTGCGGCGATAGCTCACTAGATGCTCCATCTCCCTCCCAGCTCTATCACTACGTGCCCATCTACCCGCTCTCGGCTGCCCCTCCTGCCATCGCGGCTCCAAAAGACGCCGGAAGTCCGGGAAGTACTCGTATATCCAGCCCTGAAATGTATGTAAATAAATTATTAACAAATTAAATTAAATGTTGGGACAAATGGAGTATTAAAGAAATATTAAATATTACCTCTAGCAGAGTCGCACAACCACCCATCTGAGCGCATCCGGCTCTAGACACCTTGCCCAACTCGCGGTACAAGTAGGCCAAAGCAGCTGATCCCCAGGATAGACCCCCCACTCTCGGAAGATCCATGCACAACGAGAGATAGTCTGCAGGCATCTTATCCTGACTCTTGTCCACGAACAACGTGCAACCCAAGAGGAACAAGATGTAAGTAGAAGCCTGCTGGTCATCGGTCATGTCTGAACGGGTCTGAAAGGCAACCCGTAGGTCATGTAAAGTGTAGGCCGTGCCCTTCAGACAGCCGCTGAGGTGTCTCCGGATCTCGCGTAGGTCAGGCTCTGGATATGCCTTCCTAACAGGAGCGCCGATACAGCCGATACCTATAAATTGAAAATGAAAAAATTAATAAAATTGATAAAATTTATGAAATTGATAAAAGCAAATAACAACAATATACCTAGAATATGAGTGACGTCATGCATCGTGATCGTCATCTCACCCCACGGCATGTGGAACGTGTTAGTCTCAGGAGACCACCGCTCCACAAATGCCGTCAGCAGCGCCGAGCTAGTCCGGCGAATGGTGGTATCATGGAGGTGCTGGATACCCGATGCATCAACTCCAGTCAACCAAGCTCTATCATCCTCCGCAAGCCTAGCACGCGAGAACCTGTTGATTCCAAACAAAACATTATAAATATCACAATAAAAACAAATAATAAAACTATTTATAAACAAATAAAAAAACTATTTATAAACAAACAACTTACCTATCCAGATGTTGCTGTCTGGTATGGAACTTCACCACTGACTGATAGGTGGGGTCGCCCCAAATCTCTCGAGCTCGGTGGTGACCAAACCCGTACAGCAGCTCACAAACCTCTGGCCCACCACCCGGGTCGCTCTAAATCTCCCATGGTTTGTTCCCCTCTGAGGCCTGTGTCGCCCCTCTATGCCTCATGAGAGGCCTCAAAGGTGGCTCCACCTCCTCCTCCTCATCACCATAATCAGATGCCCCTGCCTCCGCATCTCCCTCGGGTGCTTCTGATCCCGTCTCCTCAGAACCAGAAGATGACGACGACGCATCTCCCTCGGGAAGATAAGGGACCGTCTCATCATCTGTACTATCCTCAGTCTCAGTCTGAGGAAGCAAGACATTTTTGTCATGTTTCCTTTTAGTGCGCAAATCTGCCTCATCAACCTTCCTGTTTCTATTAGAAGCAGTCGAGAGTTCACGTCCATACAAAAAAAGTAAATAAGAGAAAATAAATAAGCAACAATTCCACAAATAAACAGTGCTACAAACAATACAACAATAAATCATCAATCTATAATTTTTTTGTTTTCTTCAGTTACAGATTGCATTTCGTGTGGATTTACATGAAATGGTTGCTAACATTTCGTGTGTAATCATACGAAATGTTGGGGACCATTGTTGGAGATATTTCTACAAAACAGGAACTTTAATTGACAGAATAATTAACAATAAACAGTAAATAGTAACAGAAATATGAACTGAAATAATTGTAAACAGAATTAACGGTAAAGTGACAGAAAGCAGACTGTAATATTGTGCCGAGCCGTGTGTTATACACACTTTCTTTAAGACTTATCCGTCCCCTCACCGTGAGTGCTTTGAGGTCCTGTCTCGGACGCTAGTCTCCCAGGATTTACTCGCACGAACCGGATGCGTCTTTGCACTAAAAGATTCCGGCGAACTGAATTTGAGCCTAGACAGTATCACCACACGAATGCAATGCAAGGAGGCCAAAGGAGGATGAGCAATATGCAAACAAGTGATAGGCTGTAAGGGTGCTGGAAAAGCTTGTGTATTTCTGAATTTTGTTGCTGCCACTGTTGTGTTTTTCCTCACTAAACTACTCCTCTAATTATACTGCTGCAAGGACTGATCAAGAGGCAAAATGGATAAGCCAAAATGCTTCGTAAACTCAGATACAAGATCAGATTCATGGCTGTCCATTCAGTTGGTATTCCAGTTCAGATGGGAATAATTTGTTTTGTTTCTAGAACAAAATTAATTCTGACTGTAGGAAATAAAAATTAAGCAAAAGGTGAGCTCGCACGGACAAGCCAAATTTGAGCTGCATTCGTTTCCGCAGGTGCGGGCACGTGAGTTCGGTCGATCCAAGCCAAATTGGGTCTATGATTTGCACCCCCCCTGCGCACCTGGGCGCGAGAGAGAGCCTCTATGCCATACAAGCTTGAACACTACTAAAGTGCTCAAGCCTTTATACAAGCTTCCTTTTACATTTCTTTCCAATGTGGGATAACTTCCATATCCCCATTTCAACCCACCAACTTTAAGCCATTGTATCTCATTCATCCCAACACCAAATTGGACAAATTAATACATTATCTTAATGTCCTCACGGAGTAGAACACAAATCCACAAACACTTTTGTCATTCGACATATTAACCATCACGGAAATTAATCATATTTCCTTCACAAAATGCAAAAATACACTTATTTTTTCCAACAATTCCCCACATGAAGAAAATATGAGGAATTTTGGTGATATAAGTCCAAAAGTAGAAAACCTGCATAGGATAGGTATGGGGTTTGCCCTTTGAACCTTCCCTCGTAGATGTATACTTATTCTACTTGCTAATCAGTAGACGCGGTGTCCTTGAACTGTTAGCTTTTTGTGTAGCCAATCATATACTTCTATACAGGTATCTCCCTGACACAATTCAGTTCTCATGAGTGTGTCCATTCATGGCCCTGGAACACAATGCCTGGTTCTGTGAGAGGGTATGAGAATTGAGCCTCACACAATTCTCTTCGAAGCGGCCACACTTCTCTCTCACATAGGTGATTCTCCTAAGTAACCCGTTTTTCTTTTCATAAGAATCATTAAAAGCCATTTGGCTTAACCTCTTCATCTCGGGATGTCACTTTTATATAGGAATGGGTATGGGGTTAGTCCCCACAGTGACGCTACAAGTCTTTTAACGGTTAGGTGGTCCCTTTTGAACCTAGATCTTGGGATCTCCAATCAGCTAGGTTGGGTTTTCCGTCGTGGTTAACTTCTCAAGAGGCTTTAAACCCATTCCCCTTATCGATCTCGCAACTACCTCTCTATTTAACCCTTTGGTTAACGGATCCGCTATGTTGTCCTTTGACTTCACATAGTCAATGGAGATGGTACCAGTTGAGAGTAGTTGTCTTATGGTATTATGTCTTCGACGTATATGTCTTGACTTACCATTGTACATGTTGCTTTGTGCCCTACCAATTGCAGATTGACTGTCACAATGTATACAGATTGGTGGCACTGGTTTTGTCCATCTTGGAATATCTTCTAGGAAATGGCGTAGCCATTCCGCTTCCTCCCCACATTTGTCCAAAGCTATAAACTCAGATTCCATCGTGGATCTGGCTATAACAGTTTGCTTAGAAGATTTCCATGATATAGCTGCACCTGCTAAAGTGAATACATATCCACTTGTAGACCTTGAGTCTTTGATATCAGATATCCAATTAGCATCGCTATACCCTTCAATCACAGCTGGATGTCTAGTATAATGTAATCCATAATCACGAGTATGTCTCAAGTACCTTAGCACTCTTACAATACCCTTCCAATGATCCGCTCCAGGATTACTTGTGTACCGACTCAGTTTGCTAACAGCGTAAGCAATATCTGGTCTTGTGCAACTCATTAGGTACATTAGACTTCCAATTATCCTTGAATACTCTGTTTGAGAAACTGGTTCTCCTCTATTCTTTGATAGATGTTGACTTGTGTCAATTGGGGTGTTAGATATTCCATTGTCATCCTTGCTAAATTTCTCAAAAATTTTATCCACATAATGAGCCTGGCTCAGTACAAGTCCATTGGATATCTTAGAAATTTTCACTCCAAGGATCACATCAGCTACTCCCATGTCCTTCATGTCAAACTTTGAGTTCAACATATCTTTTGTGGATTTGATCATCTTGTCACAACTTCCTATGATAAGTATGTCATCTACATAAAGACACAAAATGACATAGCCATTTTCAGTGTTTTTAGTATAGACACACTTGTCATATTCATTTATCTTGAATCCACTTCCCATCATGGCATGATCAAACTTTTGATGCCATTGTTTTGGTGCTTGTTTCAAGCCATATAATGACTTAACTAATTTGCACACTTTCTTTTCATGCCCTGGTGCAACAAACCCTTCAGGTTGTTCCATGTATATCTCCTCATCTAAATCACCATTTAGAAAGGCAGTCTTTACATCCATTTGATGCACTTCAAGATTGCGTAATGTGGCAATTGCAAGCACAACTCTGATTGACGTTATTCTCGTGACAGGAGAATACGTATCAAAATAATCCAGGCCTTCTTTCTGTCTGTAACCTTTAATTACAAGTCTGGCCTTATATTTTTCAATCGTGCCATCTGGTTTTATTTTTCGTTTGAAAATCCACTTATATCCAAGTGGTTTACTTCCCGGAGGAAGATCCACTAGTTCCCAAGTGTGATTTTGCAAAATAGAATCAATCTCACTTTTGATGGCTTCTTTCCACAAAGGTCCTTCAGAAGAATTCACAGCTTCTTTATAACTTTGTGGTTCACTTTCGAGCATGTAAGTTAGAAAATCTGTCCCAAAGGATTTTTCTACTCTTGCTCTTTTACTTCGTCGAGGTTCCACCTCAACCTCTTCACTTTGATCTTGATTGTGTTCTTCTTCTATTGAGTCTTGTACCCGTGTTGATGAGCTTGCCTCATTTATTGACTTGCACGGGAATACATTCTCAAAGAAAGAAACATCCCTAGATTCCATTATAGTATTCTTGTGTATATCTTGATTTTTCGATTCATACACAAGAAACCTATGCGCACTACTGTTATGAGCATACCCAATAAATATGCAATCTACAGTCTTAGGTCCAATTTTCACCCTTTTAGGTGGAGGTACTGCTACCTTTGCAAGACATCCCCACACTCGCAAGTATTGGTAGGATGGCGCTCTTCCATGCCACAATTCATATGGGCTCTTGTTCAATTTCTTTTGAGGTACCTTATTCAACACGTAGTTAGCTGACAACGCAGCTTCACCCCACATATTGGAAGGTAATCCCGAACTTATCAACATGGCATTCATCATTTCTTTCAATGTCCGATTCTTGCGTTCGACAACACCATTTTGTTGGGATGTATAAGGTGCCGTGGTTACATGTATTATTCCATGTTGAGCACAAATTCCTTCAAATGGAGATTCATACTCTCCTCCACGATCACTTCTTAGTACTTTTATTTTCCGGTTAAGTTGATTCTCAACTTCATTTTTATAGAGAACAAACTTCTCTATTGCCTCATCTTTACTTTTGAGGAGATACACATAGCAGTACTTTGTACTATCATCTACAAAAGTCATAAAGTACTTATTGCCACCTCTTGATTGTGTTGACTTAAAGTCACATAAGTCTGTGTGGAATAAGTCGAGTGGTTCACACTTTCTTTCAATTGAATGGAATGAAGGTCTTGCAAATTTTGCTTCTACACAAGTTTCACACTTATGTTTGCAATCAGCTTTGAACTTTGGTATGCAATTCATATTAATTAATCTACGCAAAGTATCATAATTAACATGTCCTAGTCTACCATGCCACAAATGGGAAGACTCAAGCAAGTAAACAGAAGATTTGTTCATTTCATTATTCTTTGGTTTAACAGCTATTACACTGAGCTTAAACAGCCCATCATTTACATACCCTTTACCAACAAACATTCCATTCTTGGACAAAGTTACAACATCTGACTCAAACACAATACGAAATCCGTGCTTATTCAAAAGCGAACCGGACACCAAATTCTTTCTGATCTCAGGCACATACAAAACATTGTTGAGAGTCAGTTCCTTCCCGGAAGTCATCTTCAAAACTACTTTGCCTTGACCCTTAATGTCAGAAGTAGCCGAATTCCCCATAAAAAGCTTTTCACCATTTTCAAAAGCTTCAAAAGTACTAAACATTTCCTTATTGGAACACACATGTCTAGTAGCCCCGGTGTCAATCCACCATTGATTTGGGTTTGAACCCACCAAATTCACTTCGGATATTACCGCACAAAGATTCATCTCGGAAACATCCCTCGAGATTTCCTCCACCATGTTTACCTCACGAGGTTTCTTAGGAAACCTACACGTAGCAGCCTTGTGGCCTTCACCACCACAATTGTAGCACGTTCCCATGAATTTCTTCTTTGAAATACCACCTTTTGGTCCCAAATGGGACTGTTTTGCCACAGATTTTCCTTTACCCTTGCCATGGCCTTTACCTTTGGAACTTTGGCCATGTTCCACTACATTGGCTTTAGGAACACTATGGTTAAGCTTCTTCTCCGCAGCCCTATTGTTTTCCTCAATGCTTAATCGAAGAATCAAGCCTTCAACATTCATCTCCTTTCGCTTGTGCTTCGGGTAGTTCTTAAAATCGTTCCAAGCGGGAGGCAACTTCTCAATAATAGAAGCTACTTGAAACTTCTCACAAATAACCATACCCTCGGCAAGCACCTCATGCAAAATCAGTTGCAATTCATCCACTTGGGATTTCACAGTCTTAGAGTCCACCATTTTGAAATCAAGGAAGCGAGATACAATAAACTTCTTTGTTCCCGCATCCTCCACCGAGTACTTATGGTCTAAGGACTCCCACAATTCTTTGGCATTCTTCTTCTCTCTAAACACCTTGTAAAGAGAATCAGACAAGCCATTCAGAATGTGATTCTTGCACAGATATTCTCCATGCTTCCAAGCTTCACAATTGGCATTTCTTCTTTCAGATACTTAACCAAGCTAAGAGTGGTTAAGTAGAAATGCATCTTTTGTTGCCACCTCTTGAAATTGAGGCCAACAATTTTTTCTGGCTTCTCGGCATGTGAGGTGATGTGTACAATCTGTGGACCACCCATCACACTAGCTCCGGTTCCAGTTGGATTCACAACAGGAGTCCCAGAAGTGCTCGACTTGTTCGTTTCATTAGTCATCTCTGAAATACAAACAGGCAATCAGTTTGTTTACAAGATCAGTTTGTGATTTCTGTAACAAATAAGTTCCTTCTTGCAGAAAACGTTTAAGTCTTAAGATTGTTGGAGATATTTCTACAAAACAGGAACTTTAATTGACAGAATAATTAACAATAAACAGTAAATAGTAACAGAAATATAAACTGAAATAATTGTAAACAGAATTAACGGTAAAGTGACAGAAAGCAGACTGTAATATTGTGCCGAGCCGTTTGTTATACACACTTTCCTTAAGACTTATCCGTCCCCTCACCGTTAGTGCTTTGAGGTTCTGTCTCGGACGCTAGTCTCCCAGGATTTACTCGCACGAACCGGATGCGTCTTTGCACTAAAAGATTCCGGTGAACTGAATTTGAGCCTGGACAGTATCACCACACGAATGCAATGCAAGGAGGCCAAAGGAGGATGAACAATATGCAAACAAGTGATAGGCTGTAAGGGTGCTGGAATTTGTGTATTTCTGAATTTTGTTGCTGCCACTGTTGTGTTTTTCCTCACTAAACTACTCCTCTAATTATACTGCTGCAAGGACTGATCAAGAGGCAAAATGGATAAGCCAAAATGCTTCGTAAACTCAGATACAAGATCAGATTCATGGCTGTCCATTCAGTTGGTATTCCAGTTCAGATGGGAATAATTTGTTTGGTCTAGAACAAAATTAATTCTGACTGTAGGAAATAAAAATTAAGCAAAAGGTGAGCTCGCACGGACAAGCCAAATTTGAGCTGCATTCGTGTCCGCAGGTGCGGGCACGTGAGTTCGGTCGATCCAAGCCAAATTGGGTCCATGATTTGCACCCCCCCCCTGCGCACCTGGGCGCGAGAGAGAGCCTCTATGCCATACAAGCTTGAACACTACTAAAGTGCTCAAGCCTTTATACAAGCTTCCTTTTACATTTCTTTCCAATGTGGGATAACTTCCATATCCCCATTTCAACCCACCAACTTTAAGCCATTGTATCTCATTCATCCCAACACCAAATTGGACAAATGAATACATTATCTTAATGTCCTCACGGAGTAGAACACAAATCCACAAACACTTTTGTCATTCGACATATTAACCATAACGGAAATTAATCATATTTCCTTCACAAAATGCAAAAATACACTTATTTTTTCCAACAACCATTTCGTGTAAATCCACACGAAATGGTTAGAACCAATTCGTGTAATGTTCATACGAAACACACACTAACCACGCGTGTAAAATCACACGAAATCAACCACGCCGACTGTTTCATATTTTTACCCACCAATTCGTATACAAATCGAACAATAGACCCTAAATAAAGCTTTTTAAACATAAATACAACAAAGTATGATGAAATTTAAACTACAATCAAGCATTATAGGATCGAATTTTAGGCATAAAAATCAAGTTTTTGAAATTGAAATTTAGGTTTATAAATTTAGGTTACCTGTGTAGTGGCGGCGGTAGAGGAGGCGCCGGCACCGGAGACGGATTTTCCACCGACGGTGGGAAGCTTCTTCTTCATGTTTGTGATTGTCGTGGTCGCCGATCGTTCGAGCGCAGTGGAGGGACGGAGGGGAATTTTTAAAATGAATGGAATTGGTTTTTTTTTAAGGTATAGTACAAGGGTAGTTTGGTCAATTACTCATGCCTTGTACACAAAATGCCTTGTATTTAATACTACCCGACGCTCAAAGTGAAAATAAGTAGCAGAGATAAGTATGAGACGGAGGGAGTGTCTTAAAAGGTGAAGAAGGGTAGATTAGGTAATTTGGAAACAGCATCCTGATCATGACTTGACCAGGCAGGCGTTGACTTACGCGGTTGGTTCACTATCACACACGGTTCAGTTCAAATTACTCAAAAGCACCATTGCCGAGTCAAAGGCATCATCAATATTCAATTTTTAGAGCTTTGTTTACTAAGGCCATGTCCAATAAGGGGTTGAGAGGGGGTTCAACTAGTTGAGATGGTGCAATAAGGGGGTTGAGAGGAGGGGGTTGAAGGGGAGGGGTTGAAGAAGCTCAACTAGGTTGAGGGAATTTTTGTGGGGCCAGAATAGACACGTGTCCGCTTGGGACTGGCCAGCACTTGGAGAGTGCAGCTCACCTCCCAAGCCGGAGAGTGGCTGCTGCTTTTCTCTTTTTTTTTCTTTTTTTGTTTTCAGCTTTTTGTTTTCTTTTTTTTGGGAGATGTTTTTTATCCAAATTTTTTGAGCTCAATTATTTCATAGTAAATTATTTTTTTTATAAAAAAATAAATCACCAAAATTTATCATTTTTTCCCCTCTATAAATTGATGTAAGTTTCATTTAATTTGGACACCGAAAAAAAAACCATCTTTTCTCTTTAAAAATTCCTTAATTATCCTTTTTTTATTAAGTGTGAATTAAAAAAAATTTAAAAAATTCTCGAATTTATAAATAAAAATATTAATAATTTATTTTTTAATAATAAATTATTATTATTATTTTTATTATTTTTTTAATTATAAAAATAAATATTGTAAATAAAATAAAAAGCGGTGGGGTATAGAATGATGAGTTGGGAGGAGTTGAATTTTAAACTAAACTAGCTTATTGTGGGAGGGGTAGTTGAGAGTGTAGTTGAATGATTAAGTGGATGGAGAGAGAAGATGAGGTGTCGTGATATTAGGGTAGTTGAATGTTTTTTGGTAGTTGGATTATTGGACATGGTCTAACTAAGAAACAAATTCACCACTTTCTGTTTCTTTTCCATGCCCATTGGCACATTAAGTAATTTGATAGTCCCTTTCTTGAATACTCCTTTCGTTCCGAACCAAAGTTTTTAGTTTGAAAGTAAATGTTGTGAGTGTGAAAAGTGAAGTAGGAAAAAGTAGGAGAGAGAAAGTGAGTAAAAAGTTTTTGTTGTGAGAATGACAAGTGGGTCCCATTGTCCATTTTAGGTAATAAAGCAACTAATAACCTTAGTCTGGGACAAACCAAAAAAGAAAGTAAGAACCTTAGTATGAGACGGAGGGAGTAGTTTGTTTCATCGTAAAGAAACGGATCGGTAACTTAACCTATAACTTGTTATTTTAAATTTATCTTCTCGCTTACTGTAATGAGCTAAATGGTTAAAATTCAGCAACTTTAGCCAGTCAATGTATCTATAGATAATATTTGTTTGATTGAAAGTTTGGAAAATTCCACAAAAGTAATGAACTTTCTTGCTTATGTTGTTAACAAGTCTGCATAACATTTTCTACAAAATATTATTTTCAAATGTGAAATGTCATAAAATAAAGGGCTAAATGGCACATAGGTATAGGTGCCTTATATTTTACAAAGTTGCAATTTGACTACTCACTACCAACCACCAACGTATCAATTTTAGGGATTTCAACCGTGTGTCGATACTTTGTGGCAAACTGATAATTTTTTAGATGAACATTGAAAAAACTGGATGGAAGTTAACAAGGCGGACGTAAAATCTAGCAAAGTCGCACATTCAATCTATTTTCGTATACTTTTCTTTAACATTCATCTGAAAATGTCCCGGTTTTTCTTAAAGTGTCAACTTGATTGATACGTTGATAGTCGCATTACAACTCACTCATCATAGACATCGTCCCTTGCCTTAAAATGACATTGAAATTTGAAAGGGCCTATAATTGAGCCCGATTCTCTTTCTGACAATGCAATTATATCCCCGGCCTAGCCATACGGCCCATTAGGTCCACAAAAGAAACGTATCAGAGCCCAGCCCAGTCATTTGGCAATCCAATTAGCTTCTTGCTTCATCTCAGTGAAGTCGTTTTCGTTTAGGGTTTTGGAATTCTTGTAATTGGAGGTGATCTGAGCTCGATCAAACATGGCTGATGAAGCGATCAAAACCGTATGTTTGTTTCAATTCCTTCCCGTTTGAATTTTTTCTTAATTTTGTGTTTGAAAATCTTAAAATCTCACATAATCAAACAGATGTTGGTGGTGATTTTTTTTTTCAATTACAAATCTTGTTTTTTTTTTTTTTTTTTTTTTTTTGTGTTCATGTTTGGATGTTTTGATCAGGCGTTTATGGAGATTCAAGGTCGCATGATTGAGACCACTGCGAAATTGAAGCAGGTGAGCCCTTTATTTAATTTCAACTTTTTATGTTTATAGTTTTTAAAATTTTAACTCTGTATGTAACTTGTAATATAGAACTGTACGTTTTGTTTGTAGAGTTTAATTTATTGTATGAATAATTAAAACCATTTCTTGCTTATACTGTTGTTACGTCTCTTTTGTCACACGGCCACACATTTCTCTTATGGGATCAGGAGTTGTCCAATGAAATTGGACAGTGGAGTAGTAGCTGAAGACACTTGTCGCGTTGAGGGATGTATGATGTATCTGCGTACACCAATGGGCATACACTCTTATTAGGTAGTATGACAACGCCAAGCTTGTGGTAGTTCAAGCATTCAAGGTCATTCTTAATAACATTATACAAATGGTAAGGGTAGACCTATTATGTGTAAGAGTTTTGATATGCTTTAGGAGAAGAAATTGATACGGAAAACTTAAGTTTCTTTATTGGCTCATTTTTATTCTCCAAGATTTGTGGTTAGTCAAGAGTCAATAGGAGTAGCATAAAGTGGCAGGTTGAGGGGTCAGTCCATGAGGGTTGAGGAACTATAGGAAGTTCTGAAGTGGGTTGCCTGTCATCCTAAGAGGAACTGAAGTTGATGCAACCATGTCATAGAAAGTTAAGATTAAAATGAATTAATATACTTGTGAAGTGGAACCTAAATAGATTCACATACTTGCTTTATATGGCCTTCAGGACATTCCCGAATGGACAGTCCTACTTTCCTCTTTGGTGCTCCCCTAAAACATAGTTTTTTGTTTTTAAGAAAATGGATAGGATTCCAGTCCAACAATAAAAGAGAAGTAAATAAAGCTTTTTTTGTATTTGAAAATTTGACTTGTCAAAAAAAAAAAAAAGATCTTTTGAGATAGAGGAGGGTATGTAAAAGAGGGAGTATCAGATTAGGTAAGAAGCATAGAGAAAGGGATAGTTGGCATTGGAGATTAGAGAGTCAAAGATACTCACTGTTATTAAAAAGTAAGTGCGAATTTTTGGTGGTGACTGTAACGCACCACTAATGGGGGGTTCACTCATTTAGCTTTAGGTTATTCTGAATTAAAAAGAAAAAAGAGATCTGCATGTAAATCAGTTCGTGTGAGTCCGTTTGTCAGAAAGACTAAAACGATGCAGTTCATAAATCTGGGTCAATTCATTTTGTTTGTTCTTGGCTGTCTCAAACTAAACGTAGATGCGTATTCTAATAATTACCAACTGCACCTGAGCATATTGGTTCAAACAATTCAATTTTCTCCACCTTGCGGACTGTGATCCCCATTATTTTTCTGCTCCCTCCGTCCCAAAATGAATGTCCAAAAAATTTCAAATTTGCTCTTGATCAAGAGTAATTTTGTTTATTTTTTTGCTGGAAATTCATTTTGGGACGGAGGTAGTTGTTTATTTAGGCTTGAAGCTTTATGACAAACCAAGAAATTGACTAGCTAGCTGCCAACCATCAATATAAAGAATATTTCTAGTAGCCATGATATTTCTTGTAGCCAATGAACGTGCTTTAACTTTGAAATGAAACTATGTTGGAGCCTATTATCCTTTAAACAGTGCAAATTCAAGCAGGTTGATGACATTTACAAATAGTTAGCAGTTATTTCACTTTTGGAATATGGAATGTACCATAGTCTCGTCAAAGTTCTAAGTGCACCAGGTAGCCTTGTTGAAATCCACCCCTGGATTAAGTTATGAATTATCTTCCCTATGCTTCTCATTCAATATGCTACTAACAAGCATATAGTAATTCATTGTTACTTCCAAATCGCAATTAATACTTTATGTAACTTGCTTTATTCCCTTTCAATGAATAAAGTACCCTTCTGTGAACTCTATGTTACTTAGAATACTATATTATTCTTATACAGAAAATAAAGATATGTTCTCCATATGCAATATTCCATCATCGTCAAATAAAGTTGATTATGTGATAAGCAGCATGCATATACTTCTAAGCTCTAATATAAATACTGAATTGTGGAGACATTAATATATTCAAGTTCACCTTTATTGTTTATATTTGTATCTCTCTATTGTTTTTGTTTTTAAATGACTATATATTAAGGTTCTTGGACTTCTTTTAAAGTAATCAGTCTGCTACAGGTTCAGAACCAGATGCGAAATAAGGAAGGTGAAAAAAAGCGTGCTTACCTAACCTTGGAGGAATTGCGGCAGTTGTCAGATGACACGAATACATACAAATCTATCGGTATGAAATTTAAACTCGGCAATCCACACAGATATGCTTAATGTAATTTAGTAATGGTTTTTGTTCGACTATGAAAGTGAAAATTCTTAATTGATTAACATTGTGGGGCCTCCTGAAGTATCTCTATTCTCTTATGTCACATGCTTACAGTCTTGTTGGTAGCTAGTAGATAACATATTCATCCATCTTCCTTTTATTTTGCAGGAAGAACGTGAGTAGTGGATAACCTTATACACAGTCAGATGAAACTGTTACTTATAAATAAATAGAAGATATGACATATTGTACACTTGTTCATGTAATACTGTGACATGTTTGCCAGGTTTGTTTTAGAGCCAAAGTCTTTTCTTATGGATGAACAAGAAAAGAAACTCAAGGATAGTGAAAGTGCAATTGCCTCACTACAGGTTTGATTCTTCTTGCAACTCTTGTTTGTGCACATCATCCTCAAATGATTATACTAGGTGAACATGTTTTCTTTATATAGTAATACACTTACTTTTTCCCCCACTTGTAATACGCTAAATGAAATTTCCTGCTATATTCCTCTTAGCTTCGTACTGTTAAAACCTGGATTCACAAGCACAGAGATAACCAAATTGAAATTGAAATTGAAATTTTTTGATAAGAAAAGAAGGATGTATTATATTAAAAACAATGTACATATAATGGACAAGGGGTCCATCTAAACAAAGAGAAAAAAATACATAATAATGAAAGCTACTATTAAGCGATGACATCGACCCAATCATTCTTCAAAACATGCAGTGATAGCACCCGGAAGGCACCATTGGCATAAGCCCAAAGAGAAGCTAAAGCCATTATCCCACAAGAGATGCTTTGGTAAATGTTTATTCTTAAAAATTCTCGCATTTCTCTCCATCCAAAGACACCAACATATTGCAAGTACCCCACAATCCCACAATATTCTCGCATCAACTCCTTTACCAAACCTTGTGAACTTTACTTGGAGAAGCGAAGATATAGACTCCGGGATCGCCAACCCTTCTCCAGCCACCTGAAACAAACAATTCCAAAGATATCAATCAATCTTACTATGAAGAAAGAGATGATCATGTGTTTCACTGGCCTCTTTGCAGTTCACGCACCAATTTGGCGACAGACATTTACTAGGCCTACGAATCCGCAGTTTGTCATTAGTATTGAGTTTATTGAGAACTAGAATTCACATATGCCCGAATCTTGAAAGGAGACTTAGATTTCCAAATATACGACGCGAAAGGAAAAGGAGATGGAGAAGGATTCTTTATCAAAAAATTCAGAAATGATTTACAATAATAGTTTCCAGAGCCCTCTAGACTCCGTACAAGCGAATCTCGCTTATTAGACAAATGAATATGAGTTAAAGAAGAAAGCAGAACAATAACAGCATCAATAGCTTCTTCATCATTCAGATTACGAAAGAACTGGAAATTCCAAGAAATACCCCCCCCCCCTCCCAAACACTAGGAAGTAAAAAACAGGGCCCAGTGAAATAATGAAAGACGATACAAACGAGGATAAAGGTCCCTTAAAGAAGAATTACCTATCCAAGTGTCTTCCCAAAAAACGGATCTTAGCCTCATTACCAATCTTCAACTGAACAAGAGGATTGAATAGGCGGTGACACTGATGAATAAATTTCCACGGGCTTTTGTGCGTAGCTAAGCCAACAGACGAAGTATCCCAACCATTGTTGTGCATTCCGAACTTGCTCTTAATCACTTTATGCCAAATAGATTGAGACTCTCGAGGAAATTTCCAAAGCCATTTACTAACTAGAGAGATATTCCGACTGATCAAGTTACCCAAAGCCAAGCCGCCCTCCTCTTAAGGACGACACACTTTATCCCACGCCACCAGATGATCTCTTCTATCCTCCCCCAAGCCATCCCCCAAAAGTTCTTCATTGACCTCTCAATTGTCTCCGCCACAGCACTAGGGATTTTAAAAAGAGAGAGATAATATAACGGAATGCTAGAGAGACAAGCCCGCACAAGGGTAATACGCCCTCCAAATGAAAAATAAGCACGCTTCCAACTAGAAAGGCGCTTATTAACTCTCTCAAAAACTGGGTCCAACACTCCTCAGATTTCCACCCAACGGAACCCCAAGATAAGACAAGGGCCAATAAAGTACTTGACACCGAATCAAAGACGCATATCTATTTCCCACTTCATCTCCCATGTTGATCCCTGCTATCCACACTTCGCCAAATTAGTTTTCAACCCAGACACATTTTCAAAAAGCTGAAAGATAGTGAGAACATTTTTAAAATTCCGAACACCCTCGGCAAGGAACAACATCGTATCATCGACAAAGTGAAGATGAGAAACCATGAAATTATCCCTACCCACCCTGCAACCCTCAACTAAACCAACCTCCTCTCCTCTAGATAATAACCTACTTAAAATATCAGCCACCAGAGTAAACAAGAAAGGAGATAGAGGATCTCCCCGTTGTAACCCTCTCGAGGCCTCAAACCACTCTTGTGCCTTGACATTAACAATGAAAGAAAAACTCGGGGTATGAAAACACCCCACAATCCACCTCCTCCATCTAACTCCGAACCCCTTACGCTCAAGAACATGATCTAAAAAATCCTAACTCACTCTGTCATATGTCTTCTCAAAATCAAGTTTCACCATAGCACCCTTATTACCTCTCATTTGTAAATCCTCTACCATCTCATTTGCAATCAACGCTGCATCAATTCCTTGTCTACCCCCAACAAAAGCACTCTGAGCTTCAGAAATGGTGTCTCCTAACACAACCCTCAGTCTAAGTGATAAAACCTTAGTAATAATCTTATGAACACTTGTCACCAAACTGATAGGCCTAAAATCATTAACCTTAAGTGAACGATCCTTTTTAGGCACAAGAGTAATAAATGTAGAATTCATACTTTTGCCGATAATACCATTTTCAAAAAACTCATCAAACACTCTCATCAGATCGAATTTCACAATATCCCAACATGATTAATGTAATAAATGTAGAATTCATACTTTTGCCGAAGCTCAGAGTGCTTTCGTTGGGGGTAGACAAGGTATTGATGCGGCTTTGGTTGCGAATAAGACGGTTGAAGAGTTACAGAGGAGAGGGAAGAAAGGTATTGTGGTGAAGCTTGATTTTGAAAAAGCTTGTGATAGAGTGAGTTGGCAGTTTTTAGATCACGTTCTCCAGCGTAAAGGGTTTGGGGACAGATGGCGTCGGTGAATAAAAGGGTGTTTTAGGGCTCCTAATTTTTCTGTTATAGTTAATGGTAAACCCCAAGAGTGGTTTGAGGCTTCGAGAGGGCTTCGTCAGGGGGACCCTCTTTCCCCCTTTTTGTTTACCCTTGTCGCGGATGTTTTGAGTAGGTTGATTACTAGAGACGAGGAGGTGGGAATTGTGGAAGGATGTAAGGTGGGTAAGGACAATTTCATAGTCTCCCATTTTCAATTTGCTGACGACACAGTGTTATTTCTAGCTGAGGGAGTGCGTAATTTTAAGAATGTGCTTACCATTCTTCAGCTTTTTGAGAGTGTAGCTGGGCTCAAAGTGAATTTGAGCAAATGTGAGATTGTTGGGATTAATATGGGAGAGGATGTGGGTAATCGATATGCGCCTTTGATCGGGTGTCAAGTTCTTACTTGGCCATTATCCTACCTTGGGGTTCCTATGGGTGGGAATCCGAGGACAATTTCATTCTGGGATCCTGTGGTCGAGAAGGTGAGGAAGCGCCTTGCTAGTTGGAAACGCGCTTATTTTTCTTTGGGAGGGCGCATTACGCTCATGCAAGCTTGTCTTTCTAGTATTCCTCTCTATTATCTTTTTATATTTAAAATTCCTTCTGCTGTTGCGGTTATTATTGAGAGGGCAATGAGGAACTTTTTATGGAAAGGTATGGGGGAGGGATCACTTAGTAGCTTAGGCAAAAGTGTGTCGTACCAAGGAAGAGGGTTGATTGGCATTGGGGAATCTGATCAATCGGAATATCTCTCTTGTTAGTAAATGGCTTTGGAGATTCCTTCGAGAACTACACTATATTTGGCATAAAGTGATTAAAAGCAAATTTGGAATGCACAGTAATGGTTGGGATGCCTATTCCATAAGCCCATGTTCGCATAAAAGCCCGTGGAAATTTATCCACCCGTGTCACAACTTGTTCATTCCTCATATTCTATTGAAGGTAGGTAATGGGGCTCAGATTCGTTTTTGGGAAGATTCTTGGGCAGGTAACACTCCTTTCAGAGACCTCTTTCCTGGGTTGTCTCGTCTTTCTACTCTTCATTGGGCTCCGATTTCTGAATTTATAGTGTTTGGGGAGGGGGGTGGACCTATTTCTTGGAATTTTCACTTCTTTCGAAATCTCAATGATAGAGAGTGTAATGATGTTCGTCATCTTCTTTATTTGTTGTCCCCTATCTCTTTATGTGATCACCAGGATTCTCGGATGTGGGGTTTGGTCCGTTTGGAGGGATCAGGTAACCTACTCGTGTAAATCTTTTCTTACGTTCTTGATTCGGTGTCCTAATCCGGTTTGCTTTCCTCTCTCATTATATGTTTGGAAGTCAAAGTCCCCTCACAAGATTCGGGCATTTGTGTGGATTTTGTTACTTAATAAACTCAATACAAATGACAAACTTCAGATTCGAAGACCCTCTAAATGTCTTTCGCCTAATTGGTGTGTTAATTGCAAGGATTTTGAGGAAACACATGATCATCTATTTCTTCAATGTAGCCTGGCTCGATATTTATGGAATTGTCTGCTAGGGGGGGTGGGAGAAGCTTGGGGTAGTCCAAAAGACATTTCTTCCCTTCTGCGTATTCGGTTCAAAGGTTTTGGCAAAGGCAGAGATGCACGTAAGAGATGCACGTAGCTTGTGGAATTGTGGGATATTTGCAGTTTGTTGGTGCATTTGGATGGAGAGGAATGGGAGGATCTTTAATAATCATTATTTACCGAAGCATTTGTTGTGGGATAAAGTGGTGGCTTTAGCGTCTCTTTGGGTTTATGCTAATGGAGCTTCCAAAGACTTGTCGTTAAATGATTTGAAAAGAGATTGGAGAGCTGCTATAGTCTAAAGATAGCTTTGTAATTTGATTTTTATATTTTCTTTTCTCTTTTCTTCTTGTAGATGGACTGCTGGTCCATCCTTTTGTATTATTATTTTATTAATACAAGTCTCTTTTTTCTATCAAAAAAAGATTGATAGAATGCCATAGAAAAACCATCTGACCCAGGAGCCTTATCTTTGCCATCCCATCAACAGCTCTTCAAACCTCCTCCTCCGAAAATCTTCTTTCCAGCCAAGTAGATTGTTGAGACTCAATAGGACACCACTCAATGCCCTCTAATCGAGGCCTACTATTACACCCTTCATGAAAAAAATCCTTGTAAAAGCTGGTGATGGAATCAGAAATCAATTCAGGATTATGCACCGACTCTCCGGAGTCCAATTGAACCTCTGAGGCTCTGAGATGTAACTCTTCCCCCCCCCCCCCCCCCCCAGTAGCGGCTCTTTGGAAAAACTTAGAGTTACTATCACCCTCTCTAACCCATCTGATCTTAGACTTTTGGTGCCAACTAATATCCTCCCGCAAAAAAAGCTCCTCAAAATTATTCTTCAAGTCATTACGTCGTTTCTCCTGCTCAGGAGAAATATGACCCGACTCCTCAAAATTGAAATTGAAATTGAAATTCAATTTCAGATTCAGAAGAATTATAACGAGATGAAGACTGAAGAAAATGAAATTAGAATTAGAAGAGCGAGGGAGAGGAAGAGATTCTGAGAGTAGGGAAGAGAAAAGAAAAGAGAAGCGGTGGGAGGAATATTTGATAGTTTTTCATAATGAACCTCCATTGCGAATTTGCGATTCACAATCTATAAGCGTGAATGCACATGGCCAACTAACAACCAGTTTTGGCTCTATTGCAAAACGACGACATAATAACCCCCTTTTAACTATCAAAACCCTTGAGTCTTACACGTACATATGCGGATCATGCAGAACAGTTTGATGACATGCCTGGACTCGTGTAGCAAATGAGTGGAATATTATGTTCTTTTTCTATCAAAAATAAATATAGTACTCCCCGTCCCAAAATGAATGTCCAATTATTTTTTTTCAAATTTGATCTTGATCAAGAGCAAATTTGAAATATTTTGGACACTCATTTTGGACAGAGGTAGTATGTGTTTATATCATCAGCTGCTTTGGAGTATTTTGAAAATATGTAATGCCGAATTAGGGTTAAGCTGTGATGCTCGGACTCTCCAATTTACCTGTCGTACCGTGTCGTGTCGACACGGCTTGGGTGTGGTGTGGGCATAGGTGTGGCTATTTTGCGCTATGGTGTAAAATCTTATAATTTTGAGGATCCAACACTCGGATCCGTAACCGTGTCAGACACTCGTACCTGAGTCTGAGCAGCATTGGGGCTAAGCTCTTGGTTTCAGTGTTGTGGGTGAGACACTATCATTTTACTTAAAGTTGAATGACTTCTTGTGATTTTTGCTTAGGTTTGATAACCTCTTTGACCTTCCCTTTCCTCTCGTTACCCACTCTTACCATTACACACTCACTGAAACCATAGCACCTTACATTTGTCTCATCCAATCTCTTCCTCCCTTTTCTTTTGACCTTCCATCTATCAATGTGATCCGCACACCTTTATATTCTGTTTATTTTCCTCACCGCCCTATGAACTTACCTACCTATAGTTCCTCTGTGCTCTCATCTCACCTTGCTTTCTTAGTTAAGGATTAATCATGCACCATTTGTTCTGTTGATTTTCATTTGCTTTAATATAAAATTTCATTTGGCACTTTGTCAGTATTTATGATAACATTTGAGTTTTGTTTAACTTCTGTGCTTTCGCCAATTGTGTTTAAATATAAAAGCAAAGCTAGTTTCTTTCTGTCAAGTATTCTTGAGACATGTTTTCTCTGATTTATGTACATGGACACAAGTGTTGAGTTGCATAGATGCTTTGTTTCAAACTGCTTTGAGCCAAACACAACAACCTCCAAAATTCAGGACATGATGATCCATATATAAAGTATCTAGATACATATTAATTGAAGATATTGATGAATACAAATGTTTCTAATGGGAAACTTCTTGTGTTCGGTACCATCATTTAAAGGTAATATGATTAAATGCAACCTGACTTGGATAATTAAATGGGATTCTGTGAAACATCTAAATGTACTGCACTTGTAGAAACCCATTTTATTATTCACTCGTGTCGGCAAGCGGATCTAAGTGTCGGCAACTATTATGTACTTTCCCTCTCTCCCTATACCATACGCGAAATGAAACCTTTCTTCATTTCCAACGTCCCAACTCTCCACGGGTCTATTTATACACTTCATTAAATCATAATGACGTGGTCAATTATGGAATTTAAAGACTGTTTATTTATAGGTGTTTCAGAAGGTGCACAAGGAATGTTTCAAGTGGCTCTATGTTTAGATTGTAGATCTTTAGGGAAACTTGCACTTTCACCATCACGCGAAGAGTATCTACCAAAGAACGTCCCAATTTGAGTTCCTTTATTTTGTGGAGTATTGATTAAAAAAAAAAAAAACTATCGTGCCCTTTGATTCAAAACGCTTAATCCAGTATGTGGAGCCAAAACTTTGGGTATGAAAAGATGAGTCAATTTTATTAGGATGTTTAATAAAGTTAAATTATGTCAAACAGTTAGATGAGATGATCTTAGTGGATTGCTTTATTAATGGATTATTGGAAACATAGAATGGCAATAGATGCCATAATAATATAAAAAGACCATTAGAGCATTGAACATGTTTTACCCTGGAAAAGTGTTCACTTTGGTTAGAAGCATAATAGATGCCATGATAATATAAAAAGACCATTACATCATTGAATGTATTTTACCCTGAAAAAGTGTTCACAAAGTCACGTTTGACGCTTTGGGTCTTTCTTTGAAACCACTTTTTCTCCATGGTAGCTGTCAGGCAGAGTGCATATTCACAACTGCTGTTACTGATGTAGAACCAAATAGCGCTTTGGTTGGGGTCCCTTTACCGAAACTTTTTAGGGCTCTTAGGGGTTAATTTCACTGCCCACCCCTGAGCTTTGTCCTAATTTCAGTACCCGCCCTTCTGTAGTTACAACTGAAGATAGAAATTGTGAAGGAAAATGGTGGGGTCTGAAATTAGACCAAGCCTCAGGGGGTGGGCTATGAAATTAACTTGCCTCTTAGTTGTTTCAGGAACCTATTCTGAAGTTGACGGATCTAAATTCTTTTTTAAATGGTGTAAAAAATAAATGAACTTTTACCATTGGTATTTGTACAGACGTCAAAAGAATACCTAGAGAAGCAGATGGCAGAGGTGGAGGGAAATTTTAGGGAGCTGTTGCAACAAGATCCTGCTCTTGCTCGTCAGATAATGTCGATGGCTGTTGTGTAGGTAATTCTTCGCTTCCAGAAATTACCCCAACCGGCTCTCACTTGTCGCATAAACTTTGTTGTACCTTTCTAAATATACGTGGCTTGTGATTTTATTGAAAAGCTCAATATTTCGGTTTAAGAATATATATGTTGTATAAAAGAGGATTTACTCTTTAATATTGTCTTGCTATTCGTTTTTCATACCCAAAGTCGGGAATTTTGTGCTGATGTTCAAATTTGTTGGATTAAATTTTGTTTTCTAGGCAAATTGCACCACAGAGCCTCTAATTTTACTAGCTGTTCCAATGTGGGTCCCGTTGTTCCATATTATTTTTTTCATATGTTCCATTTTTTTTCTTCATATGGGTGTCTAAAGTTATACTCCTTCCGTCCTATAACAATATGTTCACAAAATGAAAGATGAATAATAGTGGATAGTTGTTATAAGTGTGAAAAATTGAGGTAGGAGGGAGAAAGTTGGAATGGTAGTGGATAGTTGTTGCGAGTATGGAAAGTGGGTCTCATTGAATAAAGAAATATTTCTATATTAGGAAAGTGTGACTTATCAATAAGACACCCAGAAAAGAAGTTTGTGCACGTTGTTATGGGACGGGGAGAGTATATCCTTTGCAATAAAGGGAAAATCTGACAATTGATGGAAGTTAAGAAAAGGATGAACTACATGAGTTTATTTGAAAATTGCATTGTCCACCCCTAGAATTCTAACGGGTTTTCATTTGACGCTATATATTCCGTCAATTACACTTTCACGAGTGTGCGTGTATGTATGTGTTTTGTAAATGTAATTCACAGAATAGTGATAAATGAGAAATTGAATATCAGGGGTGGTAAATGCAATATTTAAAAAAGCCCACGTTATGTTTTCTGTCAACATAGTTAACTTCTATCATTTGCCCTTATATATTTCACCTCAGGGTTCTTTTTACTTGTACACAAAGGGCAAAAAAAAACATCTAGCAACAATCATGATGTTTCCTATGTACCAAAATAATAATAATAACAAGTAAAAGCAGTCTGAAATGTGATATTCATGATGCATTTCTTGTGGTCCTCCTACGTGTTTATGGATTATCTATTGCTCCCTCCGTCTCAGAGTGATATTTCCATTTTTTTATTTTATCTCTCAGAGTGATGTTTCTTTTTTTTTTTTGTTAATAAGAATAAATTTTGACAAAAATTTAGGTTGATTTAATTTTTCTAATGAAAATTTAAAGTTATTGATGGTCTTGTTGATGATGTATCAATACAAGTTTTAGATTTTTCGTAAGTGTTATTAAATCAATTTAAAATTATTGCTCAAAATTTATTCCAGCAAAAAAGAAAAGAAAAGGGGGAATGCCTTTTTGGGACTGAAGGAGCATTACCTTAAAATTTACTTCCTTCGTCTCATAATAAATAATAAATAAATGTTACACTTTCCTATTTGATTCGTATCAAAATAAATATTGTATATTTAATAAAGGAAAGTGTGAAGCAATTTTACTAATGTACAAGCAATATACAAAAGGTAAAGTACGTTTTTACAAAACGTTGACAAATCAAACGTGAGATTTATTACGAGCAGAGAAACTTAAAGCGGTAAACCAATCGGGCAAGTTCATTATATTAGTTGGGCAGGCGAAATGATGAGTAGGGTGTGAAGGAGATTATATAGTAAGCGTGTTTTCTTGCGCTACTGTTGTGTAACAGAATTCGATCGATTATGCTTATTAACTAACGATCCAGATGCACCCTTGTTTTCCATTTCAAAATCAATTTAGCTTGAGGTGCGTCCTATTTACGTGAGGTCTAATAAATCTCAGCCATCGATAATAAACAAAGGGATGTAGCTCCATTAAACTACATGCTAATCCGACTTCTGCTTGAAATCCATAACCCTACTTCCTAAACGCATGCTAAACTCTTCAATCATGTAAAAATATCATCACATAAAACAAAGAATGAATTATTATTTGGAAAAAGAAGTGTGGAATTTGTACATCAATTGACTCCTTTATTTTTAACAAAATTGATGGCAGCACTAACTTGTGTCCTATCATTTTCAGCCACAAAGTATAATAGACGCTACCTTATTTATTCACAAATCAACAAAAGAAAAAGATGATGGAGTTTGGGGTTGGGGCCTCTCCTATATTGTGACAATGATATATAGGGATGGCAACAGGTCGGGTTCGGATCGGGCCATGACCGATCCGAACCCGGCCCGAATCTCAAATATACTGATCCGAACCCGACCCGACAAGAAAATTCAAGAAACCGTGTCCGACCCGAATCTTATTAAAAGTCTATTTTTTTAGTTCAAAATTAATTAATTAAAATATATTTTTAAGCACAATATTGAATGTTGTATGGAAAATAGTCTAAAATCATCCAAATCTCACTTACAAACACAAATTAGAAAAAATAAATTTAAGATAATATTAAAATATTTAAAATCCACCTTTTATTAAGGGTTCGAGTCGGATCGGGTTCGGATCGGATCCTTATGGTTCGGTTCGGTTCGGGTTCGGATCGGACCATCAACGTGATCCGAATCCGATTCGGACCCGCTCGAGCTTTAAAATTTGCAAACCAAACCCTATTTTTTCGGATCGGATCGCCTTCGGTACGGATCGGATTCGGTCAAATTGTCATCCCTGATATACACGCAATATTCGAACTGTAACATCTCTTTAAATTAAGTAAACATTTAAATACTCCGTCCGTCCGTCCCAAAATGATCTTTTCATTTGCTTTTTCTCATTGTCCCAAAAAATTGTTCACATTTTTACATTTTAGGCTTAAACAAAGCATGGCTAGTGAAGCAAGTATTCATATCTTTAAAACGTTTGAATAGTCAAACGCGAAGATCATTTTGGGGGCGGAGGGAGTATTAATTATGTACATTGAACGGAGAAGATTATCTCACTTGTGACGATGATTGATCACGTCACGTATGGCTTGAGCCATTTGGTAAAGTTGTTTTACAATGTGATCGCGAGCGTAATAAATCTTGCTTTATTGTTTTGAATTTTTGGCGTAGAGTCTAAACGACCTATTTGAAGCAAAATTGCTTTAATAAGAATAGCAAAAAGTTATTTTGTTGATTAAATCCTGCTTGAATCCAATTAATCAACAGTCACAAAATATCTGAATATATATAAGATGGTTTAGACAAAAAATAAATAAAATAATAATAAAATAAAGACTTATGATAAAGACACTTTTATTTGGCCTTATCATTTATTTTTTGGTATAATTATTTATAAGGTGGGGGACAAACGCAGATAACACATGTGGAAAAGGAAAATAAAAACAAGATGTCCGACCAACAAAACAAAAGTTGATCATGAAATTTACAACTTTATTTTCTCCAGAAATTATTGTAATCCTATAGGCATCATTAGGATGGCCAACGCCGGTTCCGGTTCGGCTTTTACGTGAACCTTAACCGGCTCTTGGTTACACCGGTTCCGGTCCGGTTCCACGGTTCCTTTTTTTTTTATGGTTTTTTAACGGTTAATTCTGATGAAACTGTTAGAAATCAGTCAAAACACATTTTTATTTTTTTCATTCACTGAATTTGGCAAAAAAAAAAAAAAGAAACCAGTCAAAACACAACTTTTCTTGTCAACCTTCCAGTAGTAACGGTTAATTCTGATGAAAATGTTAGAAATCTAATGATTTTGATGATTTTTTTAACGGTTTTACTGACGGTTCAGACGGTTCCGGTTCACGGTTTGGTTGGGCGGTTCGGAACCGCCGGTTCACGGTTTTTTGGGGGGTTGGACCTTAACCGGCCCTTATCCAAAACGGTTCCGGTTCCCACGGTTCCGGTTTTCGTGGCGGTTCATGGCGGTTATGGTTTTTTCGGTTCCGGTTTCGGGACGGTTCGATGGTTCCGGTCCGGTTTGGCCATCCTAGGCATCATCATTTATTTTTTGGTACAATTATTTATAAAGATCTTTGAAGATGCCTTTTGTTAATTCGTTTTCCCAAGTAAATGCTGTGGATAAGGACCAAAATATATACTTACTCCTCAATCTCATAACAAGTATCACATTTTTATTTTTATTTTTGCTCTGTTCTAAAATAAATTTTGGATTTCCAAATAACAATGCAATTTTAACATAATACATGCAAATTATAAACAAATAAATTATATATTCTTAAACTTATTGACAAGTCAACTGTGATACTCCTTTCGTTCCTGTTTAAGGCTCGTATAGTTTGACTTTGCACGCTTATTAATGAATCAATGCAAACTTGAGTTAAAATAATAGTGGGTGGAGGATATAATTGTCCATTCATAAAGCAAGTAGGTGAAAAGTAGGTGGTTAAGTGATGATTTCTTTTTGTAGTATATGAACTTTACGAGGACAAGATTGTCCAAAACACTATTCATCTTTTACCATTTAAAGAATAAAGCAACTAAAAATTTTAAACTGAGACATAATAAAATAGAAAGTAAGAACGTTAAACTGAGAGGGATAAAGTATAAATGAGATGTAAGAATGAAACCAAATTAATATTCCAAAAGATTAAAGTCAAGTTTGTGACTAATCAATTAAGGAGCCATGATTAAAATTCCTCAAAATTATACTCCCTACGCCCATACTAATACTAAGGATTTTACTTTCTTTTTTGGTTTGTTTCAGACTAAGGTTCTTAGTTGCTCTATTACATAAAATGAACCATGAGACCCACTTGTCATTTTCATAATAAAAACTCCCTACCCACTTTATCTTTCATACTTTCTCTTACTTACTTTTTTATACTCACAACATTTTTTTTTTTTTAATATCCGTGTAAAGTCAAACTAAGAACCTTAGTTCGGGGACGGAGGGAGTACTACGCTTTTATAAAGTTAAAGATATTCCTCTCCCTCATCATCAACACTCAGTGCGTGTGTGTGTGTTTTTTTTTTCAGATAGGCTACACTTAGCTTGTTGTTTTGAAATGGAAAGAACAAAGTCAGGTCTACAACCACCCAGATATGGAAACTTGATCACTGTTCTAAGTATCGACGGTGGCGGAATTAGAGGTATTATCCCTGCAGTTATCCTCGAACACCTCGAATCCGAACTTCAGGTAAATTACAAAAAAAAAAAAAAGTGAAAAAAAAAATCATTTTATTTCAATATTTTTTCAACAAAAAAACTCGTTAATTTTAGCTTGACTTTCTTGATCGACTTGATTCAAATTACTTTTGTGAAATAAATCTTGAATCGGACCCCTTTGATGAGAAACCATATTACTATTTACTCCCTCAGTAGAAAAATGATTTTCTCATTCGATATTTCTCATTGTCCTTGAAAGTTTTTCCCATTTCTACAGTTAGTTTAAGCTTAAAAGTGCATAAACAATGTGAAGCAAGCGTTTCTACTCTTAAAAAGTTTGAACAGTGAAATGAGAAAATCATTTTCGGACGGAGGGAGTAATGATCTAAGTCATTTAGTTCATCATTTTTGTAATGGTGAAAAACATAGTAAAAATATTATAATATTGGTTCTACATTAAAATTATTGCAGAGGCTAGACAAAGATAGAAAAGATGCAAGAATTGCAGACTATTTTGACATAATAGCAGGAACAAGCACAGGAGGTCACATAACTTGCATGCTAACTGCACCAGACGAAAATAATCGCCCGATGTTTACAGCTAAGGAGATTCAAGAATTCTATTTAGAGAACTGCCCCCAAATCTTCCCACAAAGCTGGTAAAAATTCCATCAAAACTTAACTCATTTAATCAATTCTGGTAATATATTTTGTTGGGAATTTGTTGAATCTGATTCTAAATCTAAATCTGGTCAGTATTGTGTAATCTGTTATCTGTTCCAGTGATCTAGAAGTCTGACACACAATCTTAGTTTGTGATCTGTAATCTAATCTGTTTCCTCCATACTAATAAATATGATCTCCCTCTGCCTGTGGACAAAGCTAACAAGCTGTTAGTGAATCACGTATATCTGTTGGTATCTGTTTACATTTCTGCATCCATTATTATTAAACTGGTATCTTCCGCTGCGTTAGAACATACTGTGTATATATATTTACTGACATAATGAATATATATGCAGCACTCGGTATGGCCGTTTTGTTAAGAAAATGAAGGCGTTATTTGGACCAGAATACGATGGCAAGTATCTCCACAGCCTTGTCAAGGAAAAGCTCGGACACAAAAGATTGAGCGACACGTTAACTCACGTTGCTATTCCGACTTTTGACATCAAGAAACTCCAGCCAACTATCTTCTCCAGCCTTGAGGTAATTTATTTATTTAAATCTTAAAATTTATTGATCCGCGTTTTGAATTTGGTTTTGCGCTACTTATAAAATGTTGAGATCTATTGATTGTACTGCAGGCGGAGAAGGATGAACGCATGAATGCATTGCTGTCAGATATATGCATAGCAACATCAGCAGCACCAACCTTTCTCCCATCACATAGATTTTCAACCAAGGACAGTAATGGCAATGTGCTCAACGAATTTCACCTGATTGATGGTGGTGTCGCTGCAAATAATCCGGTACTAATAAACTTACTTCTTAACATTAAGAGTAACGATTCACGCACACAAAAAAAAAAAAAAAAAAGAAAGAACTTTGTCAATAAGTCTTACTGGTTGGCAGTTTAATTAGGAACTGGACCTGTGCAGTCGAAATATATAGCAGTCTGGCACACAGACAGTCCAGATTCCATCTTTCACAAATGGGTGAACCCTGTTGGTGGGAGTTGGGTAAAATAGACAGTTATACCCTTAATGAAGTAAGATGACATACGAAAATGGATTGTTCTCGCATCCGTATAATTGACTACACAGTTTGCATGTCTGATGATTAAATGATTTAAACATCACTAAACGACGGTCACTAATGGTTTTCAGATCTTTTTTCTTTTTGACTTTTTTTTAAAACCTTGTTCACATTTATGGATAATAATCATCTATATATTGTCGATATGATGGATCAAGACGTTGGTGGCGATGGGAGAGGTGATGAAGAAGGTGACACAGTTAAAAGAGAAGAAGTGGAAGAGCGAAGACTCTAAGGTTGCAGCCAATTGTTTTCCTCAGTTTTTGGTGATATCGTTAGGGACGGGGTTTCATAAAGTCGAAGCTAAATATTGCGCACATAAGGCAGCGAAATGGGGTATGATCGGATGGTGGCCCCCTTTGCTTGATATTTTCACTCAGGCTAGCACTGATATGGTCGATGTCCATCTCTCTGATTTGTCCCAAGCCCTTGGCCTTGGACATGATCAGTACTTAAGGATTCAGGTCCGTACATTCTCTCTTGTATCTAATACCTATTTATAGTGATAAAACATTATATATATTGTGCTTGGGGCGTGAAATGTGGGCTAGCTTAAATAGAATGGACGTTTGTATATGTTAAATTATCAACTGATCTAAAAGCTTAAGCTGTTGGAAACTGACTCAACTATGTATATCAAGCGTTAACAGTAATAACAAGTTTTAAATTTTCATTAATTAGTCTATATTATTGCTCAAGTATCATTCAAACTCACAATTAAAAAAAATTGGACTAACTTTTGCAGGACGACAGATTAGAAAGGGAAGCATCTTCACTTGATAGAGCAACCAAGGAAAATTTGGAAGCCCTTGTAAAGATAGGCAAAAAATTGCTGCAAAAACAAGTTTCAAGGGTAGATTTGGAAACCGGTGAGCTTATAGCCATCAGCGACGAAACAAATGGAGAAGCTATCACCAGGTATTAAAATTAAAAGACTTTGTTATACTACCTACTATGTATAAAATATATTCGGAAAGTTTTCAAAAATGAATTTTATTGACTATATATTATCATTTTTTGAGCAGCGTCGTGTTTTCTTAACCCTCTTTAGTGATTTATTTAACTAAATTCGTGTCAAACAGATTTGCTAAAGACCTCATAGAAGAGAAACAGTTTCGTGATGGAAATGCTAATACATCTCCCAAGTCATGCCACGAGAATGAAGCAAGTGATAATGCAAATGCATCTCCCGATTCGTGTCACGAAAATGAAGCAAGTGACACAAATGCATCTCTCAATTCGTGCCACTGCTGCGAGACTGAAGCGAGTGTTTGGTGAATAAACACTAAAAGCGGAGAAATTATTCAAGTTTAGTAGAAAATTATACCCCCGTGTGTTAATTGCGAGTATTTCAGTTTTGTAAAAAAAAAAATTGTCAAAGAAGACGAGAATTCTGTGAAACAAGTGTATTTGTGAATATTCATTATTGTGCTGTATGTGGGTATTTCTTATAATAAAGTTTGATGTTTTTATTGATTTGTTTGACTGATATAATAAGTTTTGTTAGTTTAATCGCATTTTTCTTTTTCATTCTATCATACCTGGCCAAATTTTCGTTGATAAAACATTCAATTATCTCGAAATTAGAGCGTGCTTAAAAAAAATTTAAAAAATAGAGCAAATAATTAATTTTCTTTAAATTATCAAGCTGATGATATATATATATATATATATATATTCGAAGCGTTCTTGCTAGTATAATGGGCAAATTAAAGTATACCATCAAACTTACGTTGTTTTTGGTTTAAAATGAATTTTATGGAGTAGTTGAATTGTCAGAAATATAATGAGTCTGATAGTTACATACTGAGAGTCAATCTTAATAAAATGTTCTAATTTTTTATTGTGAAAATATAGTCTTATAATTGAAGCAGAGACTGAATTGAGTCTCAGAGTAGAACTATGGTCAATGTTAAAAAAATATCAGAGTTTTTTTGAGTTTTAAATAAATTGTGAAGTCTTTTAGCAGCGGCTCAGTGGTAAAACAAAGCCTCACAATTTGTGTGTGAAGTTTAAAGTTTAAAGTAGCTACGCTAGGGCAAGAGGGTCAATTGACCCCCTGAATTTTATTATTACTAGTACTCTTACCCGTGCCGATGGCACGGTGACAGTACAACAGTATGGTTGATATTAACGCCTAGCCAAAGTCTATAGGTGAATTGGAAATGAAAATTGATAATCGCAGAACTTTTAATTTAGAATGTACCACCTGACTTAGCTCGACACTTTTCCTTGACCCAAGCAATCCTTCGACATTTAATTTAGACTGACTTAGCTAGACACTTTTCCTTGACCCAAACAATGTTTCACCAATTCTTAAAGCTTCTTTTGCCCTCACACTAATGAATCTATCAATTACAAATACTGAAAAAATACAAACTTGGTCTCGTTCATCATCTCCGTAACATCGGTCCAACATCAGGCTTCTTCAGAAGGTATTAGTGAATAGGGGGAGGTTCGAACGTTGACATCCAATCCATATTTTTCCTCAAGTAAATTACCACAGTATCCATTACCCTCTTTCATGCAGCCCTCAATTCACCGACTATCTATCAAAGCAATATTTCTCATTTGTTTCAACCACAATTGAAACAAAATAGTTAAAACTCATAAATCAGTACACATAACTCCAAGATTTTACATGACTGTTTGCGCTCATCCATTTGAAAAAACAAATGCATCATTCACTAAACTAACTTTATTGAAGAAAAGCCTTAGAAACTGGAAAGCAAGATCACTCACCTTATGATTTTGACTTATTCAGATATCTATATACAAAACGGAAACTGTTTGAATATATATACTCACTTTGTCCCATGAAAATGTTTTCAATAGTGAAGCAGGTAGAGTTAAGCAAAATTGAATCGATATCAATCACTTCCCAAACTACATAAATTGTAACGATTTTCAGAAAGAGGAGAAAGTAAAAAAACAGACATTCCTTGTGCAAAGAGGAAAAAAAACAAGGGGGTTACAGCATAAATGCAACTCCCTTTTTCCCCTTCCTCCAAAAAATAAAAATCAATCAAATGTATACAATCCTACCTTATGCTGTGCTTCTGACTTTTTATTCAACTTCCTTCTCCTTCCATTACTTTCTTACTGCAATATGCAATAAAACTAAAAGACATAGTCAAAGTAAAAGATAAGCACCGTGTGTTGGATCAACAGTTTCATGTCTTCCTTTTTTTGTCGATCAACACTAATTAAGAAAGAGAAAGAAAACACGGAGAAAAAAAAAAAAAAAAAAACTATACGAAAGAGAAAGATCCTAATCACATAAGCGGAGAAACCTTTTTGGATGTGGAGTATGAGCAAGCTAAATGTGAACTAAACCAATGTGGAAAAGTCTAGCAGAACGAATACATAATCTAACAACACATGTTTACGACTTAAATGTATCAATCCGACAATGGCCATGAAGTAAATCGAGTGCCGAGAAACATGAATCAATTACTCCACAAAACCCCGATTGAAGAACAATTTTAAAAGTTTTACTAATTACCGCAGCAGCAGCCCAGAATTTTTGGTTTTGTAATTACCACAACAGGACCGCCAAGAGGATTATTGTATGAGTACTATTCAACCCGCACAATTACTGAATAAACCCGCAATAATACCAGCATCGCCACCGCTCCCAACCTCTCCGGAGATCTTCTCTTTGCTTTTACTTTCTGTCGCTCAACTGTATTAGAGATTTGAAGGTGTGGAGAGATGGACATGGGAAGAGGAAAACGGTTTTGGAGAAGTTGAGATGATGGAGGCGACGGCTGGCCGTTTAAAGCGTAGAAGAGTGGGGAGCGGTTGATAGAGGAAGAACCTAGGCCGTTGGATCAATTTTCCAGATTAGATCGTGACCACTCTTTGTAAAACGGATATTTCTTCCTTGTATTGTAATATAAATCATTGTAGACCTTATAGTTTTCAAGAAGAAAAAAATGATAGAAACTTTGTGATGGAAATTTGGCATTTGGTCAATTTTGGGTGAGTCCCATTTGTGGGTCCCTTTGAGTTTGACCATGGTCAATGTTGATATACATTGCATGATGTAGCATGAGGAAATTTGATGTTTTGGTGAAAGCCAAATTATGGAGGTAATCCATGGTTTTAAGACTTCAAAGATGGGCATTTAAGTGTTTTAATTTTCAAATATGAAATGGGTTGGTTGGTATCCCACATGGGATAGGAAAGCCAAACCTCCCCTTTGTTTGGGAATATAAAATGTTTTTTGTGCCAACTCACGTGGGATTGGAATGGGCAGTTGGAGTGCCATAAATTATAAGGCATTTCATAGTCTCATGTTCAAGTTACATGTGAGGTGGGCTTGAACCTTTCCCCACACACGCTCGCTCGGCTTGGGCGAATGGTTCGAGGTCCTATCTTTTTAGTCAAAATTTATTTGAAGTTTCCTTTTTGCTAACGGAATCAGTTAGTCTCGTCAGTTTCCTAACTGGACTCTAACTGTACAGTTGTTTTTCTTCAAATTATTGGTCAAAGTATAATTAGATTGACCAAGAATCCTAATTCGAGTGGGACGGAGGGAGTATATATACTTTACTGCATCCGACTCAGGGTATATATTTAATTTTCCTTTTTAGTCCATGTCAAAGTATGTTCACTTCTAAAAATGGCAAAGAAGCTTTACTATTATTCCTTTTACTCATTCCCTCTTCTATTTTACTTTTATACTCACAAATCAATCAACTTATTATTTGCTCTCACTCATTTTCTTCCCTACTTTACTTTTATATTACAACACTTTCATCATTTATTAATTTCCATGCAAATGTGAGGGTTGACTTATACTATAGAACTGATGGAGTATATAAATACTACTACCTCCGTCCCAGCTCAATGCGCACGTTTACTGTTGGGCACAAGATTTAAGGAGAGAGTATTTATATTCAAAAGTATTGTGAGTGGAGAATAATGAGTGGTTGGGAGGAAGAAAGAGAATGAGTGGAGAATAATGAGTGGTTGGGAGGAAGAAAGAGAATAAGTGGAGAATAATGAGTGGTTGGGAGGAAGAGAGAGGATGAGTGGAAGATTATAAAAGTAATAAAAAAACTTTCATTTTTTGGATTGTGCACATATCAACGACACGCACTTAAAAGGTAAGTGTGCACATTGAGCTGGGACGGAGGTAGTATTATAAGTTTAAATTTGTACTCTATCCGTATTAGAGTAAGAGTCTTACCTTAGTTTTGTACGTTTATTAAGAAAACAATAACAAATGAGTAAATATGTCAAAGGGGTTGAGGGTATAATTGTCAAAAACAATATTCACTATACAAGTGGGTAAAAAAGAGCTAGTAAATTGTTGGTTTTTGTGTAATTGTATACAAGCATAGAACAGCAAAATTCTTTATTCATTTTTTGTCATTTTAAAAATGAGACTCTTATTTTAAAACATACTACTAAAATAGAAAATATATTACTCTGGTATTGAGGGAGTAAATTTTTATAATTTTGAATCATAACTAATTCAGTATGCGTATATGTCTTTATTTACTTGAAATTTATAAATTTATAAATAAAATTTAAAAACACAACCGTGCAACGCGGGTTTCATTTTAATATAGGGGCATTTACCATATAGTCCCTCAACATAATCTTATTTACCTCTTAAGACAAGGAATATTTTAACTAACCATACAGTCCCTAGCTTACATCTTCCTCAACATATTACTAACTACACCCTCTCAACATTTTACTTTCACCCCAACCACTATCCCCTTAGGCTATCCCTCATCACCTTCTCCAGTCAACAACTCCGGCAACCACCATTTCCGGCGACCACCAACTCCGGCGACCACTCCCGCAAAAAAAAATAAAAAAAATTAGCTTCATTGACCTTCCAGCAACCAAACAGTTGAGAACTTATCAGTAAGTCTTCAGTTGTCAACTAAACTACAAATAACACAACAATTCCGGCAACCACCAACTCCGGCGACCAAACAGTTGAGAACTTAACAGTAAGTTCTCAGTTATCAACTAAACTACTAAGAACACGAACAACTCCGGCGGCCTACTCCGGCGACCAAACAATTGAGAACTTATCAGTAAGTTCTCAGTTGTCAAATAAACTACTAAGAACACGATTAACTCCGGCGACCATCAACTCCAGCGACCAAACAGTTGAGAACTTTTCAGTAAGTTCTCAATTGTAAAATAAACTACTAAGAACACAATCAAATCTGACGACCACCAACTCCGACGACCACCAACTCCGGCTACCAAACAACTGAGAACTTATCAGTAAGTTCTCAGTTGGTTCTCAGTTGTCAAGTGAGAAGACAACCAAATCCAACGACCAATAAATGACAACTTCTCAATTGTGACATCTAAAATGACAAATTTTGCTATTTTAAATGGGACAAAAGGCGTATACATTTGAGAAATATAGGTATCATTATTACTGATAAGTTGAGAACTTATCAGTAAGTTCTCAGTTGTCAACTAACCTACTAAAAACATGATCAACTACGCGACCACCAAATCTGACGACCAAACAGATGAGAACTTATCAGTAAGTTCTCAGTTGTCAATATTTTTGAATATATACTCCCTTCATAATTTAGGTTCTCAAAATGATGTAAGTTGTTTTGAGATGGAGAGAGTACTCTACTATGTGGTTTTTCGATTTTTTTTTTTATTATTCATTCATGCTACACACTTTTAAAGTGTTTTTATTATAATTATAACTATGTAACAAAATTTTAACCAGAGTTTTCTTTCACCAATAAACAATAATATACTAACACAAATATAATTCAATAACATTTATCATAAATTCAAACTATTTGTCAATGAATCGTGCATTTAACAATTAAATCCATAAATTTGAAGCCTTGAAAAACATTAATTTTTCAAATGTTTTTCAGTACAAATGCATAAAAAGATGTAAACTACTTCTTAATAAATTAAATATTACTTACATTTATGAAAAATAAAATAAAAACTAATATGATACAGTACAATAAAAAAAGCCAAATTCTTCACCACTTCTTTCTAGATGCTCCTAAACACATGTCAGTATCCAAGGAAAAGAGATCTTAACCCACACTTAACACCTATTTACCATTACCTTTACTCATACCCCTCAAATTCCTAGTCATCCTAAAGTCTCTTTACACAGCAGTAACTTCAAACAAAGAAGGAACACTAATCAGCCCCTCCATCAAAGTGACGACCTCCATGATATCGCCACCCCTTACCCCCTACTCCCTGAGATCCGGCACTCACCCTACACCAGAGAGAGAAATTCATTTTTGGTCAGATCTAGGCAGAGGGGAGAAGACGCCGGAATTCGTCGTCGGTCAGATCTGGGAGTTAGTCTTGATCGGAGAAGAAGACGAAGCTGATTTGGGCGGTCGGAGGGGGAGGGAGGTCAAGGGTGGTCGGAGAGGTTGGGGGTTGACCGGAGGTGGATAGGCTAGAGAGTGAAAGTCGTGAGAGAGAGAGTAGAGAATGCGTCTGTTTGTGCTGAGGAAAGAGGTGGCCGGAGTAGGGGGAGACTTTGCCGGAGTAAGGGAGGGGAGAGGTGGTCGTAGTTGAATGGGCAGAGAGAGAGTGTAGAGAGAGAAAGAGGAGGGGAACGGTTGCAGACGTGGTGGAGAGGGAGAGGGGCGGGGTCGCCGGAGAAGGAGGGGTCGCCGGGGTTAGGTCGCCGGTGAGTTAGAGAGAGAAGAGAGAGAGAGAGAGAAAAAAAAATATCTGGGTGTGTGAATAAGAGAGGGGAGGGGTGTAGTTAATACACTAAAGGACTATATGGTTACATAAAATATTTTTTAGGACTAGGAGGTAAATTAAAAATATGCTTGTCCTAATACGTAGATTCAATAATACTCAGGGATTATGAGGTAATTTTCTCTTTAATATACTCCTTCTGTCCCTAAAGATAGTCCAATTTTGACTTTTTATAGTCAACAAAAATAAACTTTGACCAACACTGATGTCAATTTAATGATCACAATGAAATTATAAAAATTATTATGAATAAATCACTTAATGATTTATCAATTACAAATTTTATAATTTCACTAGTATGATCAGATTGTCACCTATGGTTGGTTAAAGTTCATTTTTGTTGACTATAGAAAGTCAAAATGAGACTATCTTTCTGGGATAGTATCACACTTCTATTATTCCAAAATAAGTTATTAGATTATGTTGTCTACAGAATATATTATGAGCTGTTAATCCAACTACGTTCTGACATAGAAATCGTCCTCGATAATTAATTCCGTGTAAAAAAGAAATGCATGTCATTTTAGATGTGGTATTTACTCTCACATAATGACATAATAAATACTTATCACATTTAATTTATCTACGTTTTTATTTCATTTGTGCAGTTTAACATAAACAAAATTATATTAAAATTATTTTTTTATTACAAAAAACTATAATTATATTTATTTATTTTTGACAATATCCACGAATGCGAGGAGAAGGATCGAACTCTACCGCTCACCGAGGGTGAGGCTTGGCTTTACCACTGGACCACTCCTTTGGGAATCCTATAATTATATTTAAATACACACAAAATACGACATTTAATATAAAACAAAAGAATATCTTGCTTACTCTAACCGCGAACCTTGCGGTAGTCAAAGATTTAGGGAGTTGGAATGAGGTGGAAGGATTTGGAACATACACAATCAACATTTAAAATGAAGTAAATCTATTATATTATTATTATTTTGAAGTAATTTGGTTATTTTAAAAAAAACTGATTAATGTATTATAAAATGTAGTCATTTTATTATAAACTAAAACTAATCTATTATGTCATTGTATTAAAAAAAAAAAAACTTTTTGTGAGAAAAATATTTAATACTCCTTCCGTCCCATATTTATCACTACTTTTTGTTGACCTTCTCTGAACTTTGACTAACAATTTATGTTAAACTATTAATCTTTATAAAAATTTAAAGATAGTTATTGATAATGTTCCTATTAGTGATTTAATAACTATTTTTATTTTTTTTATGGAGATTAATAATTTAGCATAAAATGTTAGTCAAAATTCAAAGAGGGTCAACAAAAAAATAGCGATAAGTATGGGCTGGAGGGAGTACAGTGTTTCACTATGAGTTTTCCCTTTGAGGTTTTATTAGTGGGGCTCACAAACATTTATTACAATCCAACGGATTACAGTGTTTCACTATGAGTTTTCCCTTTGAGTTTTCACTGTACATATCATTATCCTACTTTTTTTCGCTTTATAATAAATACTAGTACTTCGTATCAAAATAAATTTTATTTTTAATAATAATAAGTTAATTTTTACACCCTTTAATTTTGGAGGGAAGTAATGTTAATTATTTCCACTCACATGCACGTTGTTTATAGAGCAAATGAACCAAGGTGGGATACGAGAAATAATAAAGTTACAAAAGATGACTATAAAATGTGGTTTACAGAATAAGGTGTCATAATTGTGTTAGTATTTTTTATTGACGAGTCCATACTAAATGCAACAAATAAAATATCGTCACTTTATTTTGAATGCATCATTTTGTAAACTTCTTTTGTAATCTTAACATTGCTCGGTGGGATACATCTTCTATTAAAAATGGTTACTCCATGTGGGTCCATATGGGCTCTATTAATTTAATGATTATATGTGAAAACAGAATCAGCTCCTAATCTTCGTTTAGCCTTGTTCCAAAAATAAAAATGAAAAAAATATTCATTTAGCCTGCCGAGGAGACGACTTTCTATTAATGCCAAAATATTTCCACTCTTACATAACATTATCTTGTCTCGAAAATATATTTTTAACTAATTTTGTATAGTAAAAACAAGTGATTATTGATCAACATTTATATTAATTTAATCATCATATTAAAATTATAATTTTTTTTATTAATAAACCACTTAATAATTTATTTAATATTTTTTAATTTTACTAGGATGATTGGGTTGACATTACCACTTGACCAATATTTACTTGTATTGACCATAAATAGTTAAATAGAACTATCTTTTTTTGCACAGAGGAGTACATTAATTTTCACTTTTTTCTCATGCATACTGTATAATTTATTTTCCTTTGAATTGTTTAAAATAATTTTACTATTTTTAATGGGAAACAAATCATTTTAACATAAATATTCAAAGTTTCTCTTAATTGATACAGTATCTACTTTGAGATAGAAAGTTATTATCATGGCCATTAGAGGCACTACAAGAATATAACAACGGCAATTAGTATTAAACCTGTTTAGCTGTCATGTTTATCAGTTATTTACTAGATTAATAATAAAAAGCATAAAATAGTTACAATTTTTTTTATAAAATACTAAGTGTAACAATTTTATTAGTATTTTTGATCACTACTAATTTTTTATTTTTTTTTTCATATACTCCCTCCGTCCCATAATTATGTGGACAAATTTTCATTTTTGGCGTTCCATTGATAAGCTGCACTTTCTTAAGATGGCAAAAAAAAAATACTATTCCTCCACTCATTCTCTCTCTCTCACTTTACTTTTATACTCACAACACCAATCAACCTACTATTCTCTACCCCATTTTCTCCTACTTCACTTTTCACATTTCCGTGCAAAACTCATTTTATCCACATAGTTATTAAACGGAGGGAATATTTATTTTGAAACAGAAAAAATTAGAGAAAGTAATGAATAAAAGGAGTGTAATATCTACATCTCAATTGTATGATATTCCGGTTTCCAACCAGGTCATCAAATGAATACAAATTTATTATTGTATCCAAGTAGTAGCTTACTTCAAGATTCAAAACCAGATCCATCCAAACCGGCCTCTTCTTCTCACCCTAACCTAATTTATTTACTTCTATTCTATAAGAACATTTCATTTTTCCAAACCCAATTCTATAACAGCAAAAACTCCACATTTTCTTAGCTATGGAGTTCTTGTACATCTCTCTCATATCTCTCCTTGTTCTTTCATTCCCCCTTTCACTCCTCTTCCTATTCAGGAAGCCTAAATTTGGGCCGGGCGGCAGACTTCCGCCCGGCAAGACAGGATGGCCTATAATCGGTGAGAGCATTGAATTTCTCTCCACCGGCTGGAAAGGTCATCCTGAAAAATTCATCTTTGACCGCATGTCAAATTTCTCCCCACAAGTCTTCAGGACATCTATTATGCTAGAGGATGTTGCAGTCGTCTGTGGGGCCGCGGGCAACAAGTTCTTGTTCTCGAACGAGAACAAGCTTGTGACTGCCTGGTGGCCCTCCTCAGTCGACAAAGTCTTCCCTTCTAACAAAATATCCAAGGACGAATCGATCAAGATGAGAAAGATGCTCCCCACTTTCTTCAAGCCCGAAGCGTTGCAAAAATATGTCGGTATCATGGACACCATCACGGAGCGCCATTTCTCCTTACGTTGGGATAACAAAAAGGAAGTCGTCGTCTACCCCTTGACCAAGCAATTCACCTTCTGGCTCGCATGCAAGATCTTTGTTAGCATCGATGACCCAGTGAAGATTAGTAGGTTGGTCATACCCTTTGAGTACATCGCGAGAGGGATTTTATCGATCCCCGTTGACTTGCCGGGGACCCCTTTCCGACGGGGAATCAATGCAGCCAACTTTATTAGAAAGGAGCTTACCGCTATTATCAAGCAAAGAAGAGTTGATTTGGAAGAAGGGAAAGCTTCCCCAACACAAGATATATTGTCACATATGATATTAACAAGTGATGAAAATGGAAAATTCATGGCGGAATATGATATTGCTGATAAAATATTGGGATTATTGATAGGAGGGCATGACACTGCTAGCTCTGCATGTGCATTCATTGTTAAATATCTTGCTGAGTTGCCTGAGATCTATGATGGAGTCTACAAGGGTATGATTTCTTTTCTCTCTATATCTAATTATTTCTGGAATTGATTTTTTCGTACCACTAGCGTCTCATATTAAATGTCGTGCTTTTCTTTTTCGTCCGTCCAAAAATAACAGAACAGATGGAAATTGCGAAAGCGAAAGGTCCAGGAGAACTATTGAACTGGGAAGATCTAGCAAAGATGAAGTACTCTTGGAATGTAGCATGTGAAGTCCTAAGACTTGCACCACCCCTCCAAGGAACTTTCAGAGAGGCCATTACTGATTTCATGTATAGTGGTTTCTCCATTCCAAAGGGTTGGAAGGTAATTAACCAACAACAAAACATACATATATATATACACAAATTATATTTTTTTTTGTGTGTCATATATTATATAATGAATGAATGACCTAGCCTTCCCTCAATGTGAATGCAGTTATATTGGAGTGCCAACTCAACGCACAAAAACCCGGAATTCTTCACAGATCCCCAAAAGTTTGACCCATCAAGATTCGAGGGATCGGGACCCGCACCGTACACATTTGTGCCTTTCGGGGGAGGACCTAGAATGTGTCCTGGAAAAGAGTACGCGAGGCTAGAAATATTGGTGTTCATGCACCACCTAGTGAGGAGGTTCAAGTGGGAGAAAATAATTCCAGATGAGAAGATTATTGTCAACCCTATGCCTAGCCCAGCTAAAGGACTTCCGATTCGCCTTTACCCTCATAAGGCTTAAAAACTTATCAAATGAACTTAAACGCGGCCTTCAAAGGTTAGGGGCGCGCGATGTAACATAAACTTTGTGTCATATTGTTGGTTCATCTCTCTGGGATTAATTCTTAGGATTAATTCTCGATTAGTCTTGTTCTTTATTATATCAATCCAGTGTGACTTTGTTTAATGAATATTTTTCCCTTCTGACCTCCTAATCTTGTGAATTTTTTTCCAATCTCTTGGATTAAATTCCGTAAAGGGTTTTTAGTTATCAGTTATCTAATTTGCTGCAGCATTTTGGTCTCAATGATTCAGAGAATACGCCGAGTCCAAATTTTTTATCACTCACTGTGTACTACGCGTATCACAAATGATCCAACTACGTATAATTGCTCAAGCTAATTTCATGATGAAGACATCCTAAAATCCCTTTCATGCCAGGAACTTGTTATCTCTGGACACTGATTTGCAACTAAATTTCATTATTATTATTTTTTTTTTCTTTTTTTACAAATCTTGATTTCATATAATTTTGAGAGAGAGACTAATGGAATAATAACACAAATAGAAGACTTTTTCTTTGATTCTCAAGCCACCTATTTGAATGTCATTTTCTACACTTTTTGGAGGATACTATTTGATCTTTCTACCTGGAATTTGGCCAGGTCCCAAACCAGTCTCTTCACTTTAAATAGAGAGACCAATTTCGAATACTAAAACAAAATAAAAGTGGTCACTAAATATGAAACAAAATATTTATAAACTGAGGTCTAAGCCGGCGAAAAAAATCCAGAAATAAAACACAAACCTACAAGCCGAAAACAAGAGAAAAAACAATCAAAAAGATTGATACCTAGGGCGAAGACGTTGACTGTGTTAGTATGTTAGTCTTAAAATATAGTTCGTGATATATATATATATATGCATAAATAAAACTAATGTACATAATTAAAAGATCTTTACTTAAATAAAAAGATACATAATTAAACTATAGAGCCTTTATATATAATAAATCTTGTAAGAAAGTCTAAAATCTATACTTAAAAAAAGTTGCATCACACGGCTAAGAAGAGTTGAGTTATTTTTTTCACTCTTTTACAAACCTTTCCGAATCCACCCCATCCGATGATGAATTCATCATTGAAATTTTGTGTGGCTGATTGAATCTCAGCGAGCGAAAAACGACGGCGAAGTGTCTCCAATGGCGACGGCGAAGTGTCTCCAATGGCGATTGCACGGGGAGCATGATTTCTATAAATGAGCTTTAATCAAACCGGCAATCTAATGTGAGGTGGTCTCTTGTGAGAACACCTAGATCCATCTCATAAAAGAGACGGGTCGACCCATGACCCATGTACAACATTCTCCACGAAGCGTAGGATCCCAACCCATGCTCCACTCAAAATCTGCCACGTGGCAGCGAACCATTTGCCCAAAAAAAATCCCAGAAAAAAAAATTTAGTTTTTTTTTTTTTCATTTTTTTTATATTTTTTTTTTTCGTTTGCCAAAATTAATACTTAGTATAACTAAATATAATAACTGTGTTACTTATAAAGTACTACCTCTGTCCCTAAATGAGTGTCCAAATTTTATTTTAAGGGACATCAAAAGGACATCAAAAAATCTCACTTTTTGTACAATTTGGTGGCAAAGATTCATATCTAATCTTGTAATCTCTTTTCCAAACATTTAGTTTTGCAAGTATAAAGAGACCGGTGAAAAAAAAATCGAAAAAAAAATATTTAGGGACAAAGTTATATTCAAAAAAGACACTCATTTTGGGACAGAGATTTCTTAAAAATGGACACTCATTTAGGAACAGAGGGAGTAACATTGTTTATAAGTAAACGTAACACCAGTTTTTTTTAAAAAAAAAACTCATTTTACTCATCTTTCAACTGTAATACTAACTATAAATACATGTAACACTAACAATAACTAAATGTATTTTAAATTAAAGAGTGTTGTAAAAAAAAAAGAAAAATTTGGGGGAAACTAGTTCTTCCATAAGTTATAAAAAGTGTTGTTTTATAGTGTTTAGGGTTTTAAGGTTTAGGGTTTAAAGGGTTAAAAAAATGGATTTTTTATAACTAATGGAGTAACTAGTTTCCCCCAAAAAGTACTCATAAAAAATAGGTGTTGTGAGTATGGATGAGAGAGAAGTGGGTAGGAAAATATTAAACAAAAAGTAGTTGTTGTGAATATGACAAGTGGACTTCATTAATAAAGAAGTAATAGAAACTTTTTAGTTGGGGATTTCCTATTTCGTGTGGGACACTCAAAATGGAAATTTGTCATATTTTGGGTGGGACGGAGGGAGTATAATACATTACTCTTTTATCTTATATTAAAAACTATGTATTGCAATTTATTAAATATTTTATCGATAAAGATAGATGAAAGAGACAATTAATGTAAGGAAGCATTTCATTCATTAAATTGTAGTACTAGGATGTTAAGATTCCTTATTAAGAAAAAGTGAGTAAAAAGTTGTAAGTTGAGAAAATATGATTAAACGGTCAAAAGTGTGTAGAAATTAGAGGAGAGAATGTAAAAATATTAAACAATTGCAAGTGAATTGATTTTATTATATCGGGAACGGACTAAAAAGACAAGTATAAACCTTGGAGATGGAGTAAAAAAAAAATGTAAAAATAATTATATCGACAGCTATTTTGATCGGATGGAGCAATTCGTAAAAATTTAGATCACTAATAATACAAAATGTAGTGCACAAAATGGTACCGTAAATCTTGTCTCATCATGTTTATGCATCACAATCTTGTACCACCACACTACCAAGCGCATAGCTGACTTAAGGGGTGTTTGGCGTATCAAACATCAAGTGCTTGATGCTTAATATAATACTCTCTTCGTCCCAAAATGATCTTCTCATTTGCTATTTCTCATTGTCCCAAAAAGTTCTTCACATTTTCACAATTTAAGCTTAAAAGTGCCTAAACAAAGCATAGATAATGAAGCAAGTGTTCATATTCTTAAAAAGTTTGAATAGTCAAATGCAAAGATCATTTTGGGACGGAGGGAGTATAAGGGTAATTTGGAAGTGAGATGCATTTGATCACTTAGGGCGCTAGATGTTAGATGTTGAGTGAGGCTCTTACTCGTCAATCAAGGATTTTGATTCTCAATGATTAAGAGGATGTTGGACATATTTATGTTGAATAAAAGAATAAAATCATGCATTCTCTCTTCAAATTACAAGTGCTTGATACACCAAACACGCCCTTAGTAGCATGTTGTTCTAGCTTAGTTAGAGGTCTCATAATTGAACTAATTGAAATTGAATGGTCAACAAAACACCAAATTACTGAGATAATGTGGCAATAAAAATATAAATCTAAATCAAGTTTCTTTACTAAGAAACCAAATGTTGATAAAATGAGGTCCCAGTATAAGAATCTAGGAATAACACCAAGTAAATTAACAAAATTTACAAGCCAAAAACAAAAGAAAAGCAGCCAAAAACTAAACCTGATACATAAGGTAAAGACTTAGGAGCTTCAGGAGTAATTACAACATAAAACTAACATATCAAATGCGCGCGACAATGGTACACGTAATAATCACACAGAAAAAAAAAAAAAAAAAAAAAAAACATGAGGCTCGCCATCTGACTAAGAAACTCGCCGGCCAAAGAAAACTGGAAGATTATCTGTCTAAAAGGGATCCCTATTATGCTTGGTATAATTAGGCCAGAATGCTGAAGAATAATGGACAACTCAAGATCAGAAGCCTTGGGAAAATAATGCAAAATCAGTATGTCCAAACTGAACAATGTATATCAGCAGTGCTAATTTTGGTTGACATAGAGTACAGGGACCAGCCCGGCCATCTTCCCATCCCTACCGGGGCGTTTTTTCTTCACCTGCAAGAAGTTATGCCAATAGATATGTCAACAGTTTTTATACTCCCAAGTTTGGTCAAAGTTCACTTGTGTTGACCGACCATAAAAAGTCAAGTGGGACTATATTTTCGGAACGGAGGGAGTGAAACAGTACGTAAAACATTACGTAAAACATGTAATTGTATCTACTGTATATTACGCTCTCATTTCATTTGATATCCAAGTTCCAAGAGTACTTACATAAAACCAGCCATCTACTTCATATTCAATTTCAACCTCTTCTCCAGATGTCAGACTTAGCTGTAAGCAAGAAACCCATTATTGTTAGATATTCCTAATTTCCTTCAACAACTAAATTAAAGAAAAATACAGCGACAAAATAAGTTAAGAGCGCCCTATCAACAGATGCAAAAATGAAAAATAAATGATTTCAACCAACTGCACTATCTTTCCTGTTAATCCATGGAGATTATTAACCTGGATGTAGGGTTATGATCCAGTAAAATTTAAAACAAAAAGGAAAAACATCTTGAGTAGAAACGTAGCCTTGTTCCTAAAATTAGTCCCTAGAACACTTCAAATAACATACCTCATCATCACCACCGGCAGTGAAATCATAAAGTGCTGTTCCGGACCCCGAGTTACCCGTAGAGACTCGTTCTTCATCATGAGACCCAAAACTTCCGGACCCAGCCAAGGGGTTCTCAAAGGACTCGTATCTTTGATGAACTGGTGAAGAGTAAGGAGGAGGCTCTTCTCTTATCTGAAATTTTTTTTAAGAAAAAAAATTTGGAACTTTTGCTTGTAATATCACGTAACAAAATTTTGTGATAAATTAAGAGTCCTAACCGGAGAACCACGACCCTCGTACAGGGATGAACTAGAGGAAGGAGTACTAAATCTGCTTGCGGCTGGCCTCTCCTGTTACAGGATTAACTGTATTGTAACATATGTCTACTATTGCTTCCAAGAGTTTGGATTCAAATACTAAATTAAGAGCAATGCTAGGGACACAAAATAAAGACACAAAATCTTGCTCACAAAATGTGGTGGCGATATTTTATTGGTTGCATCGATAGTGGACCCACCACACTCTAATTAAAAACACCAATAACATCATTACACCTAGGATTTTGTGAGCAATATTTTGTGACTTTTTTGTTCCCCTAGTATTATTCATAAATTAAACTAGGACAAAGACTCATGTGAGAACAAGGGGATCCGTCTCATGGGTGAGACGGGTCGGATCATTGCCCATGACCCGGTCCATGAACAAGTTCCAAGGCCCATGGGGCATAACCCGCCACGTGGCACCCTTTCATAGGTTCTTTTTTTTTTTTTTTTGCTGCTGCTCCAGGACCCATGGGCGACCCTGCCACGTGGCAGTCTCTCATAGGCCCCAAAAAAAAATATATATATATATATATTTTCATTTTTGGTTTTTTGGGTTTTTGAAAAGTAATAGTTACTATAACTAAAAGTAACAAACGTGTTACTTATATGTAATAGTTTGTATACAGAAAAGTAATACATATATACAGAAAAGTAACAGTGTTTTTTTCTATGTTTTTTTCGTTTGCCAAAAGTAATACTTATTTACAACTAAAATGTAACGAACGTGTTACTTATATGTAATAGTGTTTATACATAATTTGTAATACATATGTATAGAAAAGTAATATTATATCTATATGTTTTCATAAGTTACAATGGGGTTCAATTTATCATGATACATGTAAAAGTATTACATTATCTATACAAAATCTGTTACAATTTTCATCTATCAAAGTGATACATTTACTTGTATAAACAATTACATTCATATACATAAGTTATTATTTTTCAAATGTTACTTTTTCCTAAAAAATAAAATCAAAATACACAATATTTTACATTTTTTCAAAAGCACTATTATATTTCAGTATAAATTATAATTACATTTAGATATTGTTTGGGTTACATGTAATTATAGTTAGTATTACATTTGAAAAAATGGGTAAAAACGAGCTTATGTTTTTTTAAAACAGGTATTACGTTTACTTATGAACAATGTTACTTTATATGTATACAGTCATTACTTTAAGAGATGGTAACTATTACTTTTGGTAAACCACTGAAAAGCCCAAAAAAAGATATAAAAACTGAAAAAAAAAAAAAAAAAAAAAAAAAAAAAAACCCGGGCCTATGAGAGACTGCCACGTGGCGGGTCATGCCCATGGGTCAGGATCCGACCCGTCTCACCCATGAGACGGATCCCCTTGTTCTCATGGGAGACCACCTCTTAAACTAATTTACGAATATATAACAGCATCAGCTTTTCAATATATACTAGAACAACTTCTGGACATCAATTGTGAAACAAATTAATCTTAATCCATACATACCGTGGGTTGTGAAGACCCATAGGAGGATGGCTTTGAGCTGAACAAAGATGGATAGTTCATTCCCCCAAAGTGGGATGAAATGGATGTCTCGACAGATCCCACAGAGTCCGGGGAGGAACTCCCCGAAGACCTCACGTCATCTTCCTGCAACCAAACATGCATCACAATTCTTTTTTCTTTAAAATGTAAGAGGTTAAGTAAAAGGGTTGAGTCCCAACATTCATACCTCGAGTTCTGTTGTTTCTAAAAGAGTTTTTGCCCACATATCATCATAACTCATTGAAGGTCTAGCAAAAATATTCTCTTCATCAACATCAGGAGCGTCAGTACCAGCACCAGAAAGAAACTCATTCACCTAGCCCAGCGAAGATCAGCAAAAATATGTCAAATATAGAAAGAACGCAGACTTGAGGGTTATGTCATGATATTTCCTTGCAAATAGTGTTAATTTTCTTATTTGATTGGATCTATGGCCCTAAAATTGTAAAATAGACAAGACAGATTCTTCAGCAGTTTGTATGAGTTGGCTCTATGGCCCTAAGATTCGCAATACAGATTCTTTAACAGTTTTGAAAAAGTTGGGTATATGGGCCTAAAATAGGTTAGAAAGATTCTTCAGTAGCATTGTTTCTACTTAATGCAGGTGACACTGGCTCATATGGTTCATTATTGGTACGAACAAATAAATTATTTATATACAGATTAGGTAGGCAATTCACCCTCCACAGAGGGTGTGATAACATTATTTTTTTAAGTAACTGGCTCATATGGTTCATTATTGGTACGAACAAATAAATTATTTATATACAGATTAGGTAGGCAATTCACCCTCCATAGAGGGTGTGATAACATTATTTTTTTAAGTAACAAATGGAAATTAGGAAAATATACTACTAAGCAAATCACAGAAGGTGGAACCCGTGATTGATCTTTAGAAAAAAGTAACTATTTTCTGAAATCCCTTCACCTACTTTTAGAGCTCATACTCTTTTTATTCCTTCTTTACTTTCATGTATAAAACAGCTTATAGAAAGAGCCAGCCAAAGACGACTAGTATTGTGATTTAGTATTCGAATAAAGTTCGATGTTATGTACGAATGAACCAACCCATATATTATCTGCAAAAGAAGATGACAATAGAATATCCTTACCCTATTCATTGCAGGTGCATTGTACCCATCATTATCACCAAGACTTGTCGCCCATGCATTAACAAGATCGTCATCAAGTGTATCAGGCTCAGCAGTTGCCGGTTTAGTAGCTTCATAGATAAGATCAGAAATCCCTGTCGCAACAGCTACATCGCTCATGCCCGTTGATACACTAATGTTATGCCGAGTACGATAAATGTCGATAAGTTTTGCACTGTGGTAATGTTACAAAACATGGACAAGTGAGAAAATGAATGTGAATGCCACACATAAAAAACTATGAAGGCAAGGTAAAATATAAATTTTGAAAAGCAAGCACAAATGCACAAACAACCATTATCGAATGCATGTTATACCTACCAAAACCCCATAAACAAATACTAGTTTGAACATTGAAGTTCTTGAGAAGTGGCTCAGTCCTAATTAAATTCTATAATCAATGCATCTTTTAACCTTTCTATAGCCTAAATTTCAATTGGTCCAAATTATCATTTAAGAGGTAGAGAAGTTACTTTATGTTTGTCAAAAATGATCCATACTAATAGGTGAAAAGATGCGCATCTTTTATGTAATCCACATGCATACCCTAGAGACCTAGAAGCACAACCATCATTTCTAACGACCTCCTTCCATAAAAGGATTCATACTCATGTTTTTGCTTTCTCCCAAAATTTTTTTTTAACAAACTTCCAAATATGTGCTGTAAATATTCATTGTTTTCCAAAGTTTGTTTTAAAGTTTCAAAGACTTGATGTTGCATTTATGTGTCAAACAAAAAAGATTGGAAATTAAATTAAAGAAAAAATAGTATCCAGATGTTACGCTTCCAATATAAGACTCATTACAGGGGACAGTATTTATTTTCTCTGCAGGGAAGCCATCAGAATCACCAATAAAGTATAACTGTAAAGAACAGTAAAAATATTCATTACAAACGGTATGATTTGTAAGTGGATAGACCAAAAAACATGGAAGTAAATACCAAGGAGGACACTTTCAAGTATGGTTTAGCAGAAATTCTTGCTTTCATTAGAGCCAAATAGAAAAATGGGTCCATGTAAACGACTCCATGAGTGTTGGGTAAAAGACCAACATCAAGTTTCTTTCTAAAGTGACTTATTCCTAAATGCTGACTTAAAGACTTCAACAATAAACAATTGCCGCCAGCAAATGACGACGAGTTATCTGTTACTTCAAAGTGACCAAATGCTTGGTTTGTTCCAAACTTGTCTCGAATACTTTAGTTATGTCATTGCAGTTAATCAATTATGACTAGACATGTAGTAAACTGTAACCCGGATAAGAAGAAATGGCCAGCAAGTAGACTGAAAATCACAGATGATTTAGTTCATCTTCTCCATACACAGGATAACTTCAAATTAAAAGGAGCAATGCTAGGGGTACAAAATAAAGTCACAAAATCTTGCACACAACATGAGGTGGCGATATTTTATTGGTTCCATCGCTAATGGACCCAGCACACTCTAATTAAAAACACAAATAAACTTATTACACCTAGGATTTTGTGAGGAAGTTTTTGTGACTTTTTTGTGCCCCTAGTATTATTCAATTATAAGTGGTTACTTACACAATTATTTTGCAATTAAATTAAGAATTGTTTTCCAATCAGCCACATGAGAAAATTTTACCTTGTCGGCCCTAGTGGAAGATACTTTGCTCTTGGAACATAACAGAATAGAGAAACAAGATCGAGCAGCCTTTCATGAGTCTCATAGAGTTTCTTAAGTTCATCGTCACTCCATTCCTTCTTTGCATTATCATGGTTGCGCGTCTCCCTATGTATTCAAGTTCAGAAGAAAGCATCAGGGACTGTGAGCATACTACTATTACTATCCCACAAAAGTGGGGAAATAATACTGGTCTTACTTTATCAGGTCATCTTGTGCACTATACATTTCATCAAGGACCTTCAGCATAGGACTTATCAAAGATCCAAGGCCGGTACCGCTGGCTCCTTGATCTTCCCCGTTACTGATATGCATATCAGAGAATTGAGATTGCACACCACCCTGTGCTAAAGCGTGTAAGAATTCGTAGATCTGTAGCCTATAAGGCTCACCAGATCTGATTGCCATGGTAGTAAGAGCTTGTGCCGCGATAATGCGAACCTACGAGAAAGGTAAGAAGTTAAGCGCAAAAATTATGTAGCAGTAGCGAAAGCATACTCCCTCCGTCCCATAACAATGTGCACAAAATGGGGTGAGCACGGGAATTAAGGGGAGAATAGTAGTGGGTAGTTGTTGTGAGTGTGAAAAGTGAAGTAGGAGAGAGAAAGTGGGGTAAGAAATAGTATTGGATAGTTGTTGTGAGTATGACAAGTGGGTCCCATTGAATAAAGAAACATATAAAATTTTCGTTTAAGGAAACTGCTTATCAATGGGATGCCCAAAAGGAAAGTTTGTGCACATTGTTATGGGACGGAGAGAGTATATAGCAACTTTAAATGTGACAAAAAGTTGTATACTCCCTCTGTCTCATTTCAAATTGCACAGAGGGAGTTTATAGCAACTTTAAATGTGACAAAAAGTTGTATACTCCCTCTGTCCCATTTCAAATTGCACAAGCCCAAACTGGTAACTTTATAATATTTTTTAATCAACAGGGTCCACTTGATATAACAATTACCACACTTACTATTCCCTATCCACTTGATATACTTTTCTCTAAATCCCATGCATGACACTTTTTGTGCAATTTGAAATGGAACACAGGGAGTAATAATATCCTGCAAATGACAGATATTACAAATGCAATAACTCATCCACCCGCAAGAGGCAAAGCTTTTAGGCCAAGAATGAGAACATTTTTAGTTGCATAAATATGACAACAGAAAGGCCAAATCCGGAAACATATACCTCCCAGCTGCCACTAAAAGCACATCTTTGGAGTCGAGTCAGTGCACCGGCTAGAGTGGGATTGCGAGAACTAGCAGCAGCAACCATTTTATCTGCATCTAACATCATTAACGCAGTACCAGGCGGGGTTGCAGACTCCCAAGCATACTCAGAGGCAGCATAATTAGCATTTTCTCCAAGAAACCACACCTGTAAATGTAAAAGTCAACTGACAAGAAAAAAAATCCCCGTGAATAGTACACATTCCACTCCCCTAATTTAACAACAGACTAAATGCTTACTGCTGCTTGTACTAATCTCTGCAGAGCCAAAGCCGATTTTGGATCAGATGCAGATACCCTATCGATCGACGTAATACCAGACATTGACCCAGGTTGTGGAGGTGGTAGATCAAGCACTATTGTGACTGCTTCCAGAGCCGTATGTTTTCCATCAGGTCCAGCCCCAACCAAGCACGTCTGCAAGGGAAAGGACAGGAATTTAATCAGGAGTGAAGACTACTCATCAAACTGATAATCATTTTTTATGTAAGTAAAGAGTATATATAACCCAAACAGTGATGCAGCTGTGTACACTATACTGTGAACAAAAGAACATAGCCAACTGCAAAACTATCCAACAACAACAAAGCCTTAGTCCCAAAATGATTTGGGGTAAGCAACTTCAAAACTATCCAGAAAATCAACAAAAGAATTATCTGAAGATAGCACTGACTCCATACACCAAAAAAATGTGCGAAGCAGGGATGCCTTCAAACTAGAAATAGACATCTCACTGTTCTCAAAAACCCTACAATTGCTTTCTCTCCACACTAATAATCACCTATGTATTTGCCATGCAACTCTACTGTTTATGAAAAGATCAAGCAAGAAGTGAAAGAAAGGCACAATTCTTCAGGAGACTGATGAAAAGGTGGTAAGTAAAATAATGAATTGATGTGATAAAGACTTTGACATACATAGCAGGAATGCCTTCGCAAATATCATACCCACTTACAGAAACTAAAAAGAACCTAAATGCAAGCACATTGTTAGAGGTGGAAGTTGTATATAAACAATATTCAAATATACGTACATGCATACTCCCTCCATCCCAGCTCACTTGAGACCTTTTGACCAAAACTGGTCAACTTAAGGTCGGTTTGACCAACACTTTATAGAAATATTTGTGTTCCAAAAAACTTTTTAAAAATTGTTATTGAGAGGATTTTTAATGGTGGTCATTTTACATTTTTTTAATTTTTGTTCGGATCATAAATATTTCTATAAAGTGTTGGTCAAACCGACCTTAAGTTGACCAGTTTTGGTCAAAAGGTCTCAAGTGAGCTGGGACAGAGGGAGTACATACTATATACTCCCTCCGTCCCATAACAATGTGCACAAAATGGAGTTTGCACGGGAATTAATGGGAGAATAGTAGTGGTAGTTGTTGTGAGTGTGAAAAGTGAAATAGGAGAGAGAAAGTGGGGTAGGGAATAATAGTGGATAGTTGTTGTGAGTATGACAAGTGGGTCTCATTGAATAATGAAATATATAAAATTTCCATCTAAGGAAGGTGTGATTTATCAATGGGACGTTCAAAAGGGAACTTTGTGCACATTGTTATGGGACGGAGGGAGTATATATATGTAGATATAGATATGTATATATAGATACGTATATGTATATATAGATATGTATATGTGTGTGTATATATACATATATATATATATATGTGTGTATATAGATATGTATATGTGTGTGTATATATACATATATATATATATGTGTGTGTATATAGATATGTATATGTGTGTGTATATATATATATAAATATGTATATACATATATATATATATATGTATATGTGTGTGTGTGTGTGTGTGTGTGTGTGTGTGTGTATATATATATGGTCGCGCTCCTGTGAGAACCAATTTAAATGAGAACCTTGAGAACCAATCATAACCGTTTGATTAAATACAAAATCAAGGGTCCAGATTATAGATACATTGGATACACTTGGATATAGTAGCTAATTTTCAAAAATACAATTGGATACATTAGTTTTTAACCTACTGTATCCAAGTGCAACACTTGGATACAGTATTTGTTTAGCTATTGTATCCAAGTGCAATATCAAAATTTATGTATTGTATCCAAGTGTCTCCAGTGTATCTATAATCTGGACCCTTGATTTTGATTCTAATCTAATGGTTATGCTTGGTTCTCACGGTTATCACGCAATTGTGGTTCTCATTTGAGCACCTATATATATATATATATATATATATATATATATATATTGATATGCTAAAATTTAGAAACTAAGTGGCAACTACTATGGCTGATAAATTAAAAGTTAAATAATGTTCGTCCAGCAATGGAGCATCAATTTGTTCATAGCGAATGCTAGACACTCAATTATTTCACCCTTTAAATCTAAATCTTCATCTATAGGTGTAAGAGCTAGTTTCCCTCATTCAATGGGCTAGATAATCAGGCTAGTCTTTTTTTTCTCCTACTATGTTGCTTTATCTCATATTTTAGGAAGTAGATATATCGCTCCATGTGAAAATAATAGCAGCCGAACCCGTATCCATCATCTCAGGAGATCTCAATTCATTCTTCCAAGCTAACAAATATAAAACGGCTACCTCTGTGCTTTCTGTTACATCGGCATACTTTGACATATCTCCAAATGCTTAAGCTTATTGATACAACCGTAGATATTAGAGCAGTGTAAGTGATGGTTGCAAACCTTTAATAAGGTGCAACCAGGAGATGTGTTGAACCTGGAGCCAGGATCCTAACCATCTAAATGGGTGCCTAATTGTACAGGGTGGGCTAGGCCATGCTTGGGCGAGCGATGACCGCTAGTCACTTCACGGCAATCTCCGGACTCCACAAACAGACTCCCCACGTCGTAACTTGTGCTGTAAATGACTATGAAATGATCTTTCCATTTATACGTTATCATTTTAAATTTCTCACAGTTATATGCAAAAATCTATACCCATACCAGGCCACTTATGCCTGAAGCTAATTTGTAATCAACAAAAAAGCCACTGACTAAGTGTTAATGTTCCCTAATCATATATCCCTTCGTCAAATTTACAATCAAAATGTTAAAAAGTTCACAAAAACTAAGAAATCTTATAATGAAATTACAATAATTGGAATGAAGAAGGTTAATTATATTCAAGGATTGATTGCAAACCTACTTTCCATAGTAATTGCAGCACATCAGCATCGATCTTCCCAGGAACTTTAGTAGCAAACACTCTTGCAATTTCCAGAAGAGTAACAGCCATATCTGGAGTAGCCTAACAAGGCAATATATACAGAAACAAAGAGAAGATAAGGAGATGTGCTATGACAGAAGTAAACAGAAAATAAGCATGCATAGAACCAGAAGCGCAGTTAGAGTGATATGTCACTGAGCTAGCCATTGATCACACAGCAAAGGCATGGTATTAGCAACTACAATAACCTCAAAGCTGAAGAAGATAAATGAAGAATGTAAAAGAACAGCATCATGTTTGCATATGATAAAAGACAATGTGCATCCAAAAACTAAAGAAAGACTTCTAATTGTCTCCCACAACACGTCTTTGACCTTCAGAACTAGAGAACATTAAAGAATGTAAGAAGACAACATCACGCATGCCAATCATAGAACACAATGTACGTTGGAAAACTAGTTCAACAAATCAATTTAATCACCATGCGGGCCATTAACATATAAGAAAGCTCAATGACAATGATCAAATCAATATGGATGCCATTTCACATATAAACAAGATGACTACAGTATACATGGTAACTTGAGACTATATTGAGGAGAGGTGGGTATGTAATAGCAAGAATCTCCTGTTTATCACTCCTATGCATGATCTGACTTCATCCATATTGGCAGCTTCTACTTTTGTTAGTTCACATAGTCGCGATAGTCAACATTCCCTCTGAACCAAATAAACAGTCCTATTCTAAACGTTGATGGAAAAGGAGAAAAAGAACTGTACTTTCATCTTAATGTTTCGTACTTAAAAATAAACACCCTTCAAAATGCCATAAAACACGACGTGTAAGAGAAAAATTATGTTCCGTAAAGTAAGGACAGGCTTGGAAGAACAATATGACATCACCGCCTCACCGGTACGCAATCATTAGAGATGAATTGTAGAATATAATATGCTAATAATGTTTATTTACTTCAGAAGAGAGAAGACTTATTTTATGAAGGAAAAAAAAAGGTGTTGGAAAAAATCCATAAACCAACTTATGATCAAACAGAGGTGTTATTCCAAGCAAATTATGGAATATTTTGCACAAGTTGCACATAGTGATTGTCGAGAACAAAAACTTCATTCAAAGAAAAATCAAGCATAAGCAGCAACAATAAATCATGCTAATTGTGACACTAATATTTTCACAGTTTATCTGTTCCACATAATGAGTTGAAAGAGGAAACTGAAGCAGATAAATTGTTGCAATACAAACAAGTTCTGTGTGAAAGAATCAACAAAGTGAAGCAGTTTATGCACTTCAAATTCCGATAGAAATATGATTCAATAAATTTAGAAACATCACAATTATAGCATATGCACGTTGACAGCAAACAAAGATTTAAAAGGAGGCTTCGGTCACCTATCTACAACTCATAGATTCATAACAGGTTTCCTCTTATAACGGATGGAGTACCTTAAAACGGGCATGCAATGTGAGGAGAACATCATTCAACAGCGGTGCTGGCCAAGCTGGATCAGATAGCTCTGATGCAATAATTGACTCCAGTTCATCAAAGGTTTCCTGTGGGCTTTGCATCCAAATTAATGCTTTAATTACCATTGCACGAACATAAACACATTCACATGCGACGGTTGTCCGCACCACCTCCATCAATGAAGCTAATAAGCCTGCAATTGTGTCCCTGCCACCTGTTCCATTTGACATAGAAGAAACACCTCGACCTAAAGGAGAACAAGCAAAGATAAAAGTAGATAGAAGCGCAGTCAGGAAATAGTCTATATAGAGAGGTCGCAGGCCCTCTGGGTATACGTAAACAATTAAATTCAATGTACAAAGCATAGCATGTGTGAAAAATATTTCATTTTTCCCAATACCGAGCACGTTAGTCAACATGGGATATATACATCAACTTTTGCTGAATCAAAGTCTTGTCTGTTCCACGATGAACTATATTGACCCAAACAGAATAAAAACTGAAACGTTATATGCATGCCTGCAGGAAATTAGGTCAAATAGTACCTTCAGACTGAGCAATCTCATTAAGATCCGGGTCAATTGAATCATTATACTCCGAATATGTATTAACATTGGCTCCTTCATCAATATCCTGTAAGCCTACAGCAAAAGCAGCAGCACGACTTTTTCCCATCTCCTGCACAACCCTAGCTGCTGCATGAAGAACCGGCCTAGAGAAACTCCGGAATGAACTCTCCAACCTAAATCAATTCAAAGAAAATCCCTGTAAGATTAACCAGGGAAAATAAATACAGAGCATCACTAATATAGAATCCGTAAGCAAAAACAAATTGATGCAACTGCATGTACATGTCACCGATAATGTTGTGCCAAATATAATTTTCCACCAAGAAAAGACAGTTTAGCCAAAAAAGAAAAAGGAGTACATCAAACGGGGCAACAGAACCTTCTCATGACAAGTTTGATAAGGAGTTGTGGACGCTTTGCCTTTTGAGATTTATCTTTGGTTTTCTTTGGTGGAAGTGCGTCCTTTGATTCAGTGGTAGCTTCTTTAACAGAAGGTGCCTCTGGGATCTTAAGAATTTCTCTGGTTAGACGATACCATCCAGCGGCACGTTCCTCAGTCCTACAATGGACAAACAATAATTATCTCCAAACTAAGAAGATTTAAGAGGACAAAATGCAATTTTAAAATTGTGGACAAATGATTTAACCAGAAAGGATAATGGAGATTTGAAAAAAGTATACCTTTCCGCATGATCAGATTTTCCCAACACACAAAGAATAGCTTCAAAACAAACCCTTTCACTTGGATCCAGGAGAAGTTGATACAGCAAAGAGTTAAACTGAGCTTTAATGTCCGGCCTTTCTGTGTACAAAAAACTTAAGTTTTCCATCCATTGCATCATCACATTAATATTTGTATATAGTTTGAAATGCACGTACCATCCAGGGCCCGAGCTCTAGATATCGAATGACATACCCTTGCCAACGCAACTCTAGCAAGAACATCATGCAGATGCAGAATATCATGAAGAGCCCCTGGTTCACATTGACATTTATACAGCTTAGCGTCAATAACCCGACAGGTGATTATAGATTATAAAATTGATAATAGAAAAGCAAAGAATATCAACCATACCTCCAGATTGGGCATGCTTTCCTGCAAGGAAAAAAAAAGAAATAAGGACATTAGAAAAATCAACATCATCCATTCATAATGTCCAGGTCCCTCCCTATTTAGGAAGCACGAAAGCGTGTAGTGGTTATCCGTTTAATATAAGTATCATCAAGTTTGGTCTCAATTCTTAAGCAACATCATGTCCTGACTATGGCAATTTAAGAAAAAATGAATAAACCAAAATCTAATTCGACATGCTAGATTTTCAAAATTCAGAGAATTATTGAGAGTTTTAAGCTATTTGAGGCCCAAGCTTTCTAAATCAAATCCAAGAAACTGGGATGATTCAAACATTTACCATTGTCACGGGACAGCATTCTTTATGGCGGAACAAGGCCATCAGTATAGGACAAAGACTTTTCTGAATAGGTCCAAATATCATAAGTCCGCATGAAAGATTTTTTTTTAACTACACTAAAAGATGCACTCTTTACCCAAAAGGCTGTCCCATTAAAAAATTCACTTTCCAAAATAGAAACTTTAAAATACTTCATTATTTAGTGGGACCCATTTGCATACTCACAACAACTATCCACTTACTATTCCCCACCCCACCTTCTCTCCTACTTCACTTTTCATACTCACAACACTTGCACCACTTGCACATTTACTTAATCCCTTTGCTTAAACCTAAACTGCATCTTTTAGTGGGACGGAGGGAGTATGTGCCTATTCCTTTGACAGATACTCCCTCCGTCCAATCTTATGCTTCAAAAACTTCCCTTTTGGGTGTCCCATTTTATACTTCAAAAACCCAAAAAAGAAAGTTTATTATACTTCTTTATTCAATGGGCCCCACATTTCATACTCACAACTATCCACTAACTATTTTCTACCCCGCTTTCTATACTCTCAACACTCTACCCCACTTCTATTATTTTCATAATTAAAAAAAATAAAAAAAATAAAAAAAAAAAAAACACTCTCTTTAATTCTTGTGCTCAAAATTTTTGAAGATTAAAATGGAACAGGGGGTGTACATATAAGCAGATAAGCATGTTCTCATTAAAAAAAATATATATATCACACTTTCTAAATGCATTTTGAAGTAAGTAATAATTCAAGACATTGCTCGAAACAGGCTAGAAAGAGAACTCCAAGAATGATGAAATTGTGTAAAAGGTAGATTATCAAACTACCTAACCCCCATTGCAACTGCGTAAGGATCTCTTACGGCTAGCTCAGAAATTATCTCCAATGCATGCCTTACAGCCACTGGATCAGCAAACGAAACCCTGCCAACGTGTAGGAACACAAGTTTATTTACAGTAGATCACTAGTATTAACCAAGATAGTGTAATTGGAGATTTGAAATATCAAAAGAGTAAAGGTTCACTCAACAGCAAAAGGCATCCCAAACTAACTAATAACACAACTCAACTGCTTAATCAAAAATCAAAAAAGAAAAGATGATAAACTAACCCCTGCACTGCGCGATGCAGAAATATTGGATTTCCAGGATCGATAGGAAGTCTTCTCAATGCACTTAAGGCAGCATATTGTAGATTACTCCGAATTATAGACTAATCATTCAACCAAAAAAACACTACATTAACTTCAAATAGAAGGTGGATGCAGTGTATGTAAGATAGAAATGTTAAAATTTAATAACTTGTGATAATAAATCAGGAGATAAGATGAAGAAAAGAAAATTACGAAAAGAGATAATTCAGCACTATGTTATATGTGTCAGTGTGTATATGTGCTGCGAGCATTTGTGTATGCATGGTAATGAACTGGAAGGAAAATTGTGATCACATGTTAGAAAACATAACACTCGAGCAGATCTTTTCAGTAGATACTACCAGAAAAGGTGATTCTACTCAAGCAAACCTATATTCTTCTCTAGAAACACCTGTTAGAATTCAGATCTAGGGACTGGACTTGCTAACCTCAATTAGCTAACTTGATGGAATTATTTCTGGCACCCTAAGGGACTGAGGAAGAAAGAGGTTTAGGAGACATCCATCTTGTAAAAGGTAAAACATACTTTGTTCAACATTTTCCAAGACAAGCTTAAAAGAAATATTTATTGGCCAACTGATCAATCCCATGCTCAACTGTTTTTTTCTGAGCTTTCAATGTTCAAATGTCCATCACCCTCCCCCACCAGAAAAGTAACAAAAATAGTTCACAAATGCATTATCGAGGTTACCTCCTTATCACCACCCTTTGTCCCAAATATGCCTTTCTTGCGCTTCTCTGGTGCATCAGCAACCTGGCCAACCGAATTTACAAGTCATTAAGCTTCCAAACACTTGCACTATAAGTAATCATGAAAATATGCTGAAATAAAATGCAACTGATTAGAAGAAAGCGTAGACATTTGAACCGAGCCCATATTTTACCAGTTAGTAGTAGAAGGAACAACCACTAAAAGCTATATTTTTCGTAAAAACCAGCTTTGTGAGAGAAATAGGCTATGTTTGGGAACTTATGAGAAGAACAAGGTTATTGCAAACCGCCTAAACTCAGTTTCATCAATTTAGCATGTCATCCAGTACTTAGCTGAACTCAATCTTAAACCTAACAACTTGGATTAGCTACGTTATTCAGTCACAGCCCACAAGCAAGACATACTCAAATTCCTTCTAGTTTTTCTTCTCTTTTATCCAAAACCAAACCCTTCTAAGTTTTTACACCATGTCACCAAATACATCCTCCAAATGCTGAGATTCTGATCTCATCCATATCCTTCCTTCTACTCTCTCTTTTCCACCGAGTATTACCTCCAACACCCATTTTATCACCTATGGTTGAACCGTTAACTTCCAAGTGTTTCATTGGCAAGGTATGATCAAGAAAATAACTCAATACTTGAGATCTGAAATATCTCTATCTTGTGGTTAAATCACTATTTCCATACGAAACAAAAATTGTTTTCGTTAGGAGATTATAGAAACAGACATCAAACAAAACTAGACTAGTGAACTTAAATAGTAAAGTTCCATAACAAAAATAAAAATAAAGTGATCTAGACATTTACACAAATCTCCACTCCCAGAGTCCACAATGATTCTTAGGTCATTCTGACAATTTTCCCTACCAACATTTCAGAATAGTTTCTCAAACTTTCACTATTACATGGTAATAACAGTTGAAAAACAAAGGATTAGCAATGGGGCAGCCAAAAAGAACTGTCAAACAAGCATGAGCAACTAGTTTCCCCAAGTGTCAAGAACTTCACTTAAAATTGTTAACATTTAAGACATAAAATATGGTCAGGACAAACCTTATCAAGTATGCCAAAGACAAGTTCATACAACTTGGACAAAATCTCGGAGTTGCTAGAAGGAGCGTATGTAAGAGCCTTTAGGGCTTGGAGTCTTCGTGCATGAACTTCAAAAAAGAAACAAACACAAGTAAATATGATGTTGCTAATCAAGCATGGGACAGCTTTCATGAGCTTTTATCAAAAAACTTTCTTCCATAAACACAGAAATATATGACATATTTAAGCTCGTATGAGGCTTTCCATATCAATCATATTTGACCATTCAGTGGATTACAGTTTTTCACAGACTCAAAGCAACACTAACGTACATGATAACTTAGAGAAACCTCCAGATTCGTAGCCTCGAAAGTAAAATGATATGATTGAGATTTCATTTTTCTATCACAACTTTTTAAAGGACATGTTGAAATTGAAGTTTAGGCTTGAGGGAACATCTGTGTAGGTGTTGGTTGTTTATGGACAGAGCTGCACATGCTTTGACCAAAATCAACCATTATCAAAAATAACAAGATGAAAAAAATATTCCAGAGAGAGAAAAGCCAAAACAAGAAGAAAAATGACAGAGATGAAACCATTTATTCATCTTTATTACATTGTCCACCCCAACAGTTAATGAAAATATGAAATTCAAGTTTCAGCAAACGGGAACATCTGAATCAGCACAGGATGACTGAAGAGAGCAGCACATGCTTCTTATGACAATCAACCAATATACTCCCTCCATCCCAAATTAAATGTCCATTTTTTGTTAAGGGAGATTTAAGGAAGTCGACATTTGAGTACTTGTTTATACAATACCCTTGAAGATCTCACCATGTAACAAAACTAGTATAGGAGTAAAACTAAAACATTATGATTAGCAAGGATCTTTAAGTAACTTCACCAGAAAAATGGACATTCATTTTGGGACAATTTTTTGACAAAATGGGCATTCATTTTGGTACGTAGGGAGTACAAAATAACAAGGATGAAACGACATGTTCACCGGCGAGAATCTTACAGAATATTATCACATAGATAGCTGCAGCAATCCCATCTCAAGCTTTTTAACATAATGATAGCCAAGGTACTGATTATGTGCTAAGCAAGCAAAACCTTGATGATCTGCTAAGTGCTAATAACAAGTTATTTTCCTAACAGATTAAATACTGGTACTGCTTGCACTCCAGTGAAGAACCGACAGATTCAAGTTTAATAACACTATCTACTCTCATGTATGAGCTGGTAAGTTACAATAATAAAGATAATTCAGGGATGAGGAAAATCAGTGACGCTAGAGGACTGGTGCATGAAAATTATATCACAAAGAGAGCTAGGAGGCCACATTACATTCAATGTCAGCATTCAAAGTCTCAGAAGTAAGTCGATCTACTATTCGCGGTACAACATCGGCTCTAGTGACCCCACCAACAGCATCCATGTCAGCTAAAGCATCCCAATTTGGAGTAGGAATCCCACCACCTGGAGTTAAACCTTGGGAACCAGTATCGGATAGTATTCTTGCTAAGTAATAATAGACATATCGTAGGACATTCCTATCCTCGCATTGTTGTTCAAGCTACAAATGAAAAAGAAAAATCAAATGAACATTGTATTCCATGCTGAGAATGCAGAAAATAGACTCAACACGTAAGCAAGTCACCCTTCAATTTCCGTGTAGTCTAGTACAACAGAAGAAGAATCTCAAACTAGTAAGCGGAGGGAAAAAAAGAAGTGCCTTGGCCAATAGATAATCAAAAAGACTACATAAGATATTAATGCCAAGGACATATGTACATGTATACTCTACCATGTCTACAAAATCTGCTTTAAAATATAAAAATGATTGATATGACTTACAAACACATCAAAAATTCACGTCACACCATACCCTTATTCCGCCGTTAGAAAGTTAAATAACGACAACTAATATTATCAGATAGCAACTCCTCAAGATAAGATACAAATGCTAGCTGTAAGTCGCAGTGAATGCTAATAAAAATAGTACCTATGACTTGGATTTTGTGATAATAATAGTAACAAAAAGAGGCTCCTGTTGTATTATAACATTCATCAACTGATTGAACTAATAAGTTACTGGAGCTCAACTGCATGATTTAACAATGGCATTGATTATCTGGAAAGTCAAACAACTGTCACTAATGTATCAATTATTGCACTGCATGAACTGGAGAGATTAAAGATTTAAAGCAAAGTGTAGTCTTCAATAAGCAGAAGCAAACCATCAAACTGATAAGCATAAATTCTAGTGTGATCCACATATTAATATCTACGTAAAGACTGTCATCTTAAAATCCCTAAGATGAAAAATGCAGTATAAGTATCATTCAGCTAACTCGTAAAAAACTTTCATATTCACCGATTGAAATCTGAAAATGATAGTTAACACACCATAAGTAGAGACGGCGCTAAGGAAGGGTCAACCGAATTGTAAACTGCCAGTTTTGGGAAGACATGATAAACTAATTGCCTCTGTGAACTTTTCTGCACACGCATATAACAAATGGAATGGTTAACAAGGTTAACATTTTGTAATTCACCAATAAAAATGTAGAGAATATGATAAGTTAACTTGAGGTCAAGACAGCATACTTGATCAGAGGTAGCGGCTAGCTCATGAATACTCCTAGCTAGTTGTGCATATGAAACTGGCTGTAGAAAGTTGCAGAGTTAATTTAATGCCCGTTTGCAAAAGGATCTGAAGGCATAATTGAGAATGAGAAGGCTAAAATGGTAAATTACCTTCTTCTTCCTGGGTCTCTGAGGCATGATGTTACTCCGGACCGCTTTGGCAGCAGAAATTGTATCGCTTTGGATCTGCATCAAAGTCGATCTCTTCGATTTCCGATCCGTCGTCGACGCCGCCGGCTTTGGCAATGGACTAGGTGGCGGGTGATATACAGCCGCCGGCGACTGAGAAGGAGGCGGAGGTGCGGACTTTGGAGACGGGTCCGAACTTATCAGATCCATTAGCGTCGTCCCGGCGGAGTCCTGCGCGCAATCACAACAATTATGGAAACACTGTGAGTAGTTCAAAATTCAGTGGTAAACTTTATCAAAAAAATAAAACTGTATTTCAATTATGAGAACTGTAAATATTCCGGTAGAAATGGAGAAGCGATCTGGAGAGAGTGGTGATGGTGGAATTTACCGCCATGGTTGGAATTTTAAACGGAGGGCAGCCGGAGAAACGATATCCGGTGGATAGCTCGTCGTTGTGCCGATAACTTTGGACGGAGACTATGGAGCTCCGGGGTCCTGACTGGGCTTTGTTTTGCAAACGCGGTGTGGTAATTTTAGGCTCTGTTTGGTTAATGTGTAAGATCTGTGTTACACACAACCCCTTGCTAGTAAGCACAACCATTTTAGCTTATTCCAAAAATACCATTAACTGACCATATTACCCTTATGTTTGAGTCTATTTTTTGTAAGAACACTCGTAGGCAATGCTATGGTTACAAAATAAATTTACAGAACGAAGGATACGAGATGTGGTGGCGATATTTCATTGACCACATCGATAGTGGACCCGGTACACTCCAATAAACACTAATACAATTATGATACCTCATTTTGTAAACCATATTTTGTAGCAAACTTTTATAACTTTATTATTTCCCCACTCCCCCTTACACAACCCCTACCCGCTTCAATTATTTCTCATACCACAAATTGAGTTTATTTGCTTTGGTTTTTATTGTTTTTACGTGTCTACTTCACCCCAAACCTCAAAATATGTTTTCCAAATTTATAAGCTCCATGACCAAAAACACTCTTCAACCATCTGAATAGCATTTGGAATTTCTTATGTGTTGAGTACGGCTTGGTACAACACATTGCCATATATTTTTTTATATATATAATTTTTTGGAAGCTCTCAAACAATATACGATCTAGCTTATATTATATCTCAAACACTACATGATCATACAAATATTTTACATGTATTTAGAAGTTATGAAACGGTACACATCTCAACTAAATGTAATAATACAAGAACACGTACTCAAATGATATAAATGAGGATTTTTTAACTTACGGGCATATACACGCCATTGTTTTTAACTCAAAGTAGTTGTATCGTTCCACATAATTTAGATTTTGAATATTACATTGTTGTTTAATCTGAACAAAGCGATTTCTAAAATTTTATAGAGCTATTATATTAATAACACCATATGATCATTTACGGTGACAGACCAGAGTCAAAAGTAAGTAGGTGCATAAGTTGCAAATTTAAAAATACATTAAAAATAAACTTAACAAAAAATAATTTTGAAATCTTTCTAGGAGTAAAAGAGTATCCTTACCATTGAAACATAAATACTTTGTGCTCAAACTAGATGTTGTGCTCAAACTAGATGCACTTTTAGTAATGTAATATAAATTGGGGTGAAAATAATTTTTTGCGAGTGTAGAGAAGTTGCACCCACATAAATGTCCTTGTGCCCGCCCTGTTCGTTTAGCTTGAAGTTTTCAAAATTCAATAATTTATTTAAATATTGTGTTGTTATAAAACTGAAAAACCAAGAGCAGAATCTCAATAGAGAATATTTTATTTCCATACTATTATAGAGAGAAATATAGAAGTTAGGAACTTCCGAGGTGTATTGAAATGAAAACTAGAGCCTACTATTTATAGGTGAAAATTGGCTTCCTCTGTAAGCTTCCATAAAGATAAACATTATCCTTTAGTAAGCCTTACTTAGTAAGGCTTACTTAGTAAGCTTCTCTGGAGATATTTATAAAGCTTCCCTAGTAAGCTTCCCTTTACAAAGCTTCCCTAGTAAGCTTCGCGAAAGCTTATCTTGTAAACTTCCGGTTCAAAGGACATCCACATAATAATATATTATAACACTCCCCCTTGGATGTCCGCTGCTAAGATATTTGTGTTGCACGTGTTGCCTAATTAAAAACCTTCCGAGCAAAAACCCTGTGGGAAAAATAATCTCCAAGGAAAAGAATACAACGAACAATCTTTTCAATCAACTTTCAATCACTCGTTGTCTCGTTAAAACCTTGGCGGGTAACAAAACCCAGTGGGACAAATAACCTCGCACGAAGGAAAAAGCGTACAATGTAATCTTAGTATCTTCTGGATACTCCCCCTGAATAAAACATTACTCAAGATCTCTTAGTCGCCTCAATCCAATATCATGCACTAATTTCTCAAATCTTGGAGTTGGTAATGACTTCGTAAGCAAGTACGCAAGATTGTCATTTGAACAAACTTGTTGAATATCAATTTCACCATTTTTTCTGAAGATCATGAGTGAAGAAAAACTTTGGTGATATGTGCTTTGTTCTGTCTCCTTTGAAATATCCACCATTGAGTTGAGTTATATATGCTGTATTGTATTCAAATAATGTTGTTAACTTTTCGCATTATAAGCTAATCCACACGTCCCTCGTATGTGTTTAATCATTGATCTTAACCAAACACATTCGCAACTTGCTTCGTGGATTGCTATAATTTCAGCTTGATTTGATGAAGTGGCGACTAACGTCTGTTTCGTGGAACGCCATGATATAGCTGTAGATCCAGTTGTAAATAAATAACCTATCTGAGATTAAGCCTTATGGGGATCAGATAAATAACCTGCATCTGCATAGTCAATAAGCTGTGATCCACAATTATATGAATAAAATAATCCCATCTTAGTAGTCCTCGGAGATAACAAAATATGTGCTTTATTCCATTCCAATGTCTTCGGGTTGGATTGTAACTATATCTTGCTAATAAATTGACCGAGAAGGTAATATCAAGTCTTGTATTATTAGTGAGATACATTAATGCACCAATTGCACTAAGATATGGTACTTCTGGACCAAGGACTTTTTCATTATTCTCTGGAGGCCGAAACACGTCCCTTTTCACATCAAGTGATCGAACAACCATTGGGGTACTCAATGGATGTGCTTTGTCTATATAGAAACGTTTCAGGACTTTTTTTGTATAAGTTGATTGATGGACAAGTATACCTTGTTTAAGGTACTCGATCTATAGACAAAGACAAAACTTGGTCTTTCCCATATCTTTCATCCCAAATTCTTTCTTTAAGTAATCAACAGCTATTGAAAGTTCTTCTGGACTTCCAATAATATTGAGATCATCAACATAAACAGCAATTACTACAAATCCTGAAACCGACTTTCTAATGAAAATACATGGACAAATAGGATCATTCGTGTATCCTTCTTCTGCCAAGTATTCACTAAGACGGTTATACCACATCCGTCCTGATTGTTTTAAACCATACAAAGATCTTTGTAATTTAATAGAACAAACTTCCTGGGATTTTGAATTGCATGCATCAGACATCTTGAATCCTTATGGGATTATCATATAAATATCATTGTCAAGTCTTCCATACAAATATGCAGTGACAACATCCATTAAACGCATATCAAGCTTTTCATGTATTGCCAGACTAATGAAATAGCAAAATATAATTGCATCCACCACGGGAGAATATATCTCCTCATAATCAATTTCAGGTCTTTGGGAAAATCCTTGTGCAACAAGACGTGATTTATATCTTATTACTTTGCCTTATTCATTTCGTTTTCGCACAAAGACCCATTTGTACCCTACCGGTTTTACACCTTCAGGTGTACGGACTATAGGTCCGAAAATCTGAAGCGAGTTTAATTCTGCTTGAACTGCGTCTTTTCATTTTGGCCAATCATTTATGCATCGACACTCATCGATAGACCTAGGTTCATGATCCTCGTTATTTTTCATAACATTAAGTGCTATATTATATGCAAAAATATTGTCGATAACTGTTTCCTCTCGGTTCCATCTTTTTCCAGTATTGACATAACTGATCGAGATCTCATCTCATCATTCTCAATGATTTCAGGTACCTGAACTTCTTTTGGAAGTATTTGATCAGATTTGTCATGTATCTCTTCAGGATTTTCGTTTACCTCGACAGGGTTTTTCTCATAATTTGATTTTTTTTTCTTTCGAGGATTTTTGTCTTTGGAACCGATAGGCCTTCCACGCTTCAGGCGTGGTTTAGATTCATTAACGGATTGTCCAACTGGGACATCAGTCCGTATAGGAGCATTTACGGCTGGAACATGTGACTTTGTCACTCTTTTTAGGTCAGTAAATGCGTCTGGCAATTGATTAGCTATTTCTTGCAAGTGGATTATCTTTTGAACTTCTAGTTCACATTACTTTGTATGAGGATCAAGATGATATTGCAACGTATTTCATTTGATTTCCTTTTCCAGCTTATAATTTTCTCCCCCTAATTTTGGGAATACTTTTTCATCAAAATGACAGTTGGCAAAATGTGCCGTAAATAGATCTCATGTTAATGGTTCAAGATATCTTATAATAGAAGGAGAATCATACCCAACATATATCCTTAATCTCCATTGGGGTCCCATCTTGGTGCGTTGTGGTGGAGCAATTGGAACATATACCGCACACCCAAAAATTCTTAGATAGGAAATATTTGACTCCTGACCATAAGCCAATTATAATGGGGAGAACTTATGATAACTGGATGGCATGATGCGTATAAGTGCTGCTGCATGTAAAACAACATGTCCCCAAGCTATGACAGGTAGCTTTGCTCTCATAAGAAATGGTCAAGCTATTAACTGAACTCGTTTAATAAATGCTTCAGCTAAACCATTTTGTGTGTGAACATAAGCAACTGGATGTTCAACATCTATTCTAATAGATGTACAATAGTTATTAAAAGCTTCTGATGTAAATTTACCAGCATTATCAAGGCGAATTGTCTTGATCACGTAATCTGAAAATTGTGATCATAACCGAATTATCTGAGCGAGCAATCTCGCAAACGCCAGGTTGCGAATTGATAATAAACTTACGTGTGACCATCTAGTAGATGCATTTACTAAAACCATAAAATATCTAAATGGTCCACACGGTGGATCAATCGTTCCACATATATCACCTTGAATTCGCTCTAAAAATTTTAGAGATTCAACTCCAACTTTTGCTGGTGATGGCTTAATTATCAATTTGCCTTGAGAGCAAGAAGCACATGAGAATTCATTAGATTGAAAAATCTTCTGGTTTTCAATGGATGCCCATGTGAATTTCCAATAATTCTTCACATCATATTAGAACCGGGATGCCCCAACCAGTCATGCCATATAATAAAACCATTTATACCAGTAAACTTCTGGTTTACTGTCATATGCACTTCAATTGTGCTAATCTTTGTATAGTACAGTCCAGAGGAAAATACAGGTAACTTTTCTACCACACTGTTATTACCTGATTCAGTCTTTGTAATGCATAAATATTCCATCTCTCCTTCATTAGTGCTCTCAATATGATATCCATTTTCACAAATATCTTTAAAGCATAGTAAATTTCTTCGAGAATTAATTGAGAGTAATGCATTTTTGATACTGATTTTTGTTCCTCTTGGTAGTACTATGTTAGCTCTTCCGAAGCCATCAATCAACTTTGTACTACCACATATTGTACTAACATTAGCATCATTTACTATCACTTTAGAGAAGTACTTTTTATTTTTGAGTATAGTATGTGTTGATGCACTGTCTGCAAGACACACATCATCATCCCTGCTAGTCATTCTCTTCAAGAAAGATAAGAGAAATAAAATATAAGACAATACTTATATTACAAACAAAAGTTAAATATGTTATAAAACATACTGAAATAAAACACACTTAAGTAAAATATTACAAGCTAGATATTTTAATTTATTTGGGTCTCTCCACCATTTAGCATGTAATCATCCCCCTCTGGATTGAGAAATTATGATATATCTAGATGTGTACTTGTAGATGGATCTTGATTCACATCATCATTTTCGTAGACAAATTTTGTTTTGACATCTTTCTCTTTATTCAGTATTGATGCTTGATACAGTTTAACAAGATGTTTTGGCATACGACAGGTACGGGCCCAATGGCCTTTCATTCCACACCGATAACATAAATTCTCAACTTTTATCGGTTGCTCAGTTTGTCTAGCTGATGATTTTTCTTTATTATCTTCTTTATTCCACTTCAGGTGGCGAGAGATATTTCCATCATTATTGAGGTGCTTATTATTATGATACTAATTATAAAATCTTCCCCGACCACATTCACGGCCCCGTCCACGACCACGTCCTCGGTCTCGCCCATTATTATCATATATACTCGCGTTCACTTCAGGGAACGGAGTAGAGCCAGTAGGGCGGGCTTCATGATTTTTAACAAGATCTCATTATTTTGCTCAGCCACAAGAAGGCATGAGATCAATTCAGAATACCTTCTAAAACCTTTTTCTCGATATTGCTACTACAGGAGCATATTCGAGGCATGAAATGTGGAGAACGTTTTTTCTTGCATATCATTATCAGTAATTCCTTCCCCACATAATTTTAACTGTGATGTAATTTTAAACATCGCAAAATTATATTCGCTTACGGTTTTAAAATCCTGCAAACGTAAATGAATCCAATCGTGTTGTGCTTTTGGGAGAACAACAAATCTTTGATGATCATACATTTCTTTCAAATTGTCCCAAAATACAAGTGGACCTTTCACGGTGAGGTATTCTGTTTTTAATTCTTCATGGACATGGTGTCGGAGAAAAATCATTTCCTTAGCACGTTCTTACATAGAGGCATTATTTCCGTTTTTTGATGGTTTCTCCCAGACCCCTGACATCTAGATGGATTTATGCATCTAAGATCCATAATAAGTAGTTCTTACCCGTAATATCAAGAGCTATAAAGTCATGTTTTGTGAGATTTGACATTATAAAATTTTGAAATAACTTGAAATGAGACTAGGTAGATCTTACAGATACCGTACCTACTTCGGTAACTATAGCTCAGGGTGTGGAACTAGAACGAAGTCGTGCTGATAACGTGTTATAAAACTGGAGAACCAAGAACAGAATCTTAATAGAGAATATTTTATTTCCAGACTATTATAGAGAGAGTATACAATAGAGAGAAATATAGAATTTAGGAACTTCTGAGGTGTATTGAAATGAAAACTAGAGCCTACTATTTATAGGTGGAAATTGGCTTCCTCTGTAAGCTTCCATAAAGACAAACATTATCCTTTAGTAAGGCTTCCTTAGTAAGCTTCTCTGAAGATATTTACCAAGCTTCCCTAATAAGCTTCCCGGAAGATATTTACAAAGCAATCCCTAGTAAGCTTCCCTGAAGATATTTACAAAGCTTCCCTATTAAGCTTCGTGAAAGCTTATCTTGTAAACTTACGGTTCAAAGGACATACACACAATAATATATTATAACATGTGCCCATTAAAGAGAGTATTTGACATATCCCTAACTAAAAGATTAAAAGAGACACTCACAATAATTTTGAGACTATATGAATATATTAGGCTCCGTTTGTTTTGCGTAAAACAACTTCCGAAAAATGTTTTCCCCATTTTTTGGTATTTGTTATGCACCGAAAGATGGAAAAAATGTTTTCTGGAAAACGGGTTTCCCACTTTTCTAAGTAAAATGACTTACGGATTTCTACTCCGTAAGTCATTTTCCCGAAAATGTTAATTCCATCACTCACACACCCAACTCCCCATACAACCCCACGCTACCCACTCCACCTCTAACACCACCCCCTCCATTCATCCTATCCCCACCCCACCCCTTAACCTTACCTTACCTTCCTTCCCCCCTCCACCACCACACACCCACCCTTAAAAAAATAAAATAAAAAATCACTCATATTAAAACCATCTTGCAACACCTACTCCATCCCCTACCCCCACACCAAAAAATAAAATAAAAATAAAAAAATTACTCTTATTAAATTTAATTTCTAACAACTCCCACACTCCTGCTCTCTACCCCACCACCCACCCAACCAATCATGCCCCCCCCCCCAAAAAAAAAAATAAAAAAAATAAATAAAAAATTACTCTTATTAAATTATTTTCTAACAACTCCCATACCCCCCGCTCCCTACCCCAACCGACCAACCACCCACCCACCCAAAAAAAAAAAAAATTCTCTTCACTCATAATAAATTTATTTTTGAACACGTCCCCTACCTCCCACTACCCCACCCCGCACCCTACCCACCCATCCCCCCCCCCCCCCAAAAAAAAATGTCTTTTCACTCATATTTAAATTATTTTTGAACACCTCCCCCACCCCCACTACCCCACCATCCACCTACCCCCACCCCAACCCAACCCACCCAAAAAAATAAATAAAAAATCACTCATATTAAAATTACTTTTGAACACCTCCCCCACCCCCGCCTCGCCCCTATCCCCCCACCTCCCCTACCACCCCCACACCACCCATCCCACCCCCAACCCCCATTCAAATTTTTTCTCATATTACTTTTTCTTTCTCATATTAAATTATATTTTTCTCATATGAAAATATTTTTCGAAAAACACTTTCCCTAGATCTATCAAACAACCAAAAACATGTTTATGTCATTTTCCGGAAAACATTTTCCGGGAAATCATTTTCTGAAAAAAAAAAATTACGCGAAACAAACGAAGCCTTAATAAAAGAAACAATCATTATTTTTTTATACTAATTGAATATTCAACACTTTACTGGCATATGAGTATAGTAAGGGGGCAATTGCCCCCTTTGAGTTTTGGAAAATTGTAAATTTTCCCTTTAAAATTTTGAAAGCGTGATGTTTTACTACTAAAATCATAAATATAACTCTCACCATCCCAAAATGCTTGTCATTTAAAGGATTGAAGTTTATCACTACTTGTAACTTAGTCTATTAAACATGCATCGATTGCTTTTCTTAATATGCGCTAAATCTTAAAACTATAAGTATTTTGAGACAGAGAGAGTACCAATTTCGCCCCCTTTTTGTTAGAAAAAAATCGTACTACATAAATATTTTGCCCCCGCCCCCCTTTATGTCAAATCTATATTGCACCATGTAAAGGTGTAAGCGGTTCAGTTCAGACTGTGGTTTGGGACCAAACTGTGTGGTTTGATTCGGTTTTCAAGCATGAGTGATTTGTGGTCTGACCACTCCAGACCAAACCGCAAGATTGAACCACCAGATCGAACAACCAGACCTCATATATTAACTATATATTTGTTTGTTGAGTCATATAATTTTTGAATTATGAAAAATCCTACATTACTTACACTATTTCTAACTCTCATTTTGCATCTTATTTAATATCAGTATCATCTTTTGTTATATTCATTACACATAGTTAATCAAAAAATTTCCATTGTTGACTTTGTGTAGTGTGTTCTTTTCCTTTGGCTTCTCTATTCCTATAGTATTCTTCTTCTTCCGACTTTTCTCTTAAAACGTAACTCCCATATCCCTCCCTCTTTCTCCGGTAACCTTCGCTTTTCCTCCATGATCACTAAAAAAATTAAGCAAATATGATAACGAGTTCAGTCTATGTCATGGTCTGAACAATAGTCTGAATGGTGGTCTGAACCACGGCCTGGACCATGGTATTAACCACAGTTTAGATTGCGGTCTGAATCACGGTCTAAACCACATTGGTGAAACGCAATTTGAACCAAACTGAACCAAACCATTGCGTTTTGGTTTGGTTGTTTTAATTTCTTCATGGTTCGGTTTAGGTTGAGAATTTTCCAAACTGATGACTAGTTGTTCAGGTTTCCAATTTGCCTAAGACTGAATCAAACCATAGCACCATGTAAAGTCATAGTCTCATAATTTCTTTGCCCACTTCACAAATTTTCTAGCTCCGCCACTGCAAAATCAATCTCTTTATTATTCTATATTTCACCTTCCTTCTTACTACATTTCTTATTCTAACAACACTTTTTTTAACCTTCGTGCTAAAAAAATTATACCCCATCCGTCTCAGAGTATATGTTCACATTTCCTTTTTAGTCTGTCTCAGGGTATATGTTCACTTTCTTAAATGGCAAATAATCTTTATTATTCTTCCCACTCGTTCTCTCTCATACTCACTTTTATACTCACAACACCAATCAACTTACTATTATCTCCCACTCATTCTCTCTCATACTTTACTATTATGAGAGGATGGACATATACTTTGAGACGGAGGGAGCAATGCTTAATTGAAGTTGGGAGTGATAATTAAATGAAAATAATTATTAAATCAATTTAAATTAAAAAAAAAAGGAAATTACAGATAAAAAATATTAATACTGTACAAACAACAAAAGCACAACTTATAAATCATGTAATAGCAGCGTTCAAAAAAAATAAAAAAAAAAATCATGTAATAGCACACATCTATAGCAATGGGACCGTAGGACTAACCATGGTTACCTCGGCTCCAAGAAATGTTGCTTTATAGCTACTTTATCTTCTCCTGCCACTTTCATGTTAGTAGTACTCTTATCTGTCCAATTTAAACTTTAAAAAAATTTTGGGTTCAAGAATTCAGAAGAACGGTGATGTGTTGTGAGTGTTGATGATTTGGTATGAGAGAGAAAGTGGGTTTAGGAATAATTAGTGAGTAATTGTTGTGAGTATGACATGTGAGGCCACAAATAAAAGAAATATAAAAATCTTTCCTTTCAGGTTTTGAAGTTTTAAACGAAAATCCAAAATAAAAAATTTTGAACTTTAAAATGAGACGGAGGGAGTATACATTAAGAGAAATGTATCTAACTGACGCATCTAGAATAGCTGAATAGACCAATGGTCTTTTGGCCGAGAGGTATCGGGTGGATGAGTAAGGCTTCCCTCGAAGGGGAGGTCCTGGGTTCGATTATCCATTGGGAGAAATTGTGGAGAACCCACAGTTTCTTATGGCAAGAGGACTACCAGATGGCGCAAGGACGTCTATAGCAAGCAAACTACCAGATGACGCACGGACGTCTATGAAAGATTGCAACATCAACTTGTAAAAGCAAAATATCATTCGTTATAATAGGTTCGACAATGATAAAACTCCATAGGAACTCGTGTTGGAACAATTTGATAAAACCCTGAATGTCTCGCTCAGTTTAGAATAGGATTGAGGAAGAGATGAAGCGGAAGCGTTTAAGAACAATACCTGTTGAATCCATAGATGATGATAGGGAGAAATGAAGATGAAGAACAAGTAGGGTGAATGCTCTTTTAAATGATGAATGTCTTTCCTCTTTTACTTCTTTAACACTTAATGAAGATTTATGGAGAGAGTACTAATGAAAAAAATGGAGTAGTCTTAAAAGGTTGATGGAATGCCCTTTATATAGTAGACTTGGTGACATTTCATTTAGGGACCACACCCTTTCAAGCTTTATGATAATAAATTACCCTTTTGCCCATCACAATTAGGTAATATATATCCAGGAATTCTACACATTTTATTATCAACTATACTTTATAAATTAATATTATAATCATAACTTTATGAATGGAAGTCTAAACGACTTGTGTTGCAAGCCATGTCCTTACGATCTCCCACTTGGGTTGCAAAACAAAGTCTTTCCTTTAAATTATGAACATAACACAAATGACAACCCTTACGTGCGCATTTTATTGTCATTTATAACAATCTCGTCCATTAGCCATACAAGTATAGGACTAAGGGGCAGTCGTTGTAATTGATTCGTAACTAAACCCACAATAATGACGTATACAAATCCAACTAAATGACATAGATCAAAAGTATAGATGTGTAGCATGGAATCATAATGAATATATACATATTCTTCCAACTAGTCCAACTTAACCAAATGAGATCAAAACTTTAAATAATAGAACAACTAATGAAAGAACAACACAAACTCCCACTATACTAAATGTTATCAAAAGTTGTTACACCCATATGAGCAACATGCTCGTGAAACACTGAAGATGATAACTTTTTCATAAATGGATCCTTTAAATAGAGTTTGTTTCTATAATTTGTATCCCTTTCGTTCATTTTGTACTCTTTTCTTTATAACAAGATAATTAATGTCTAAATCCATAAACTCTTGTTAGAGTACAGAACTGCTACCTGATAGTCATTTCTTAATTGGTCTTTCGACACTTGTTTTGACAAATTACAGTCCATTAAAACATATGCAGCCATATATTTAACTAATGTCGGAATACCTAATGATCTCAAGATGATCCGACTTTAAAAATAGGGCATGTATTTCTTTAGTGTTTTTGTAAATACTTCTATCATTCTTTTGGCTGCTACTTAATGTTCTTTCCGGATTGCTTTGGTATTGACAAAGCATCCCAACGTTAAATGTAAGATTTACGTATACATTAAGCTTCCTACTGCTGATGTAAAGAGGGAATTTTCCATATACTTTGGATTCAAAATTTTACCTTTAGGACACTGTTTGAGACTAAGAATGTCTCCTTTAAATTAGGGGTGTCATGTGGTTTACAGTTTTGCATGCTAAACCCTTTGTAATACTTTCCATATGGCCTTTTGTGATAATCCAAAAACATCTCGTGAGTGATCACGGTGAATTTGGATTCTTAATACAAAGATGCCTTACCAAGATCTTTCATTTCAAATAAGAAATTTCTTAGTTTCCTTAATAAGGTTTATATCATTACTAGCAAGCAAAATATCATCCACATATAAGACCAAAATTATAAATTTACTCCCACTAAACTTATGGTATACTTAATATTTACCAAGATTCATTTCAAAACAATTGAAAGAATGACTTGGTTAAATTTTAAATACCATTAATGAGAATTTTTACTTAAGTTCATAAATGAATTTCTCCATATAGATAGTTTCCTTAATGTCTCCATTAAAAAAGTTTTCTCTAATATCCATTTAATGAAGCTTAAGATCAAAGGTGCTATTAGTGCCATAATGATCCTAAGGAGCTTTTAGAAGATACCGGAAAAGTGTTTCTTTCTTTATAATCAATACCTTTCTTATGCGTTAAAATCTTTAGCAACTGGATGGGCTTCATATCTTTCAACATTACTTTGTGAATCCTTTTAGGTCTTAGAGACCCATTTATAGGTTTCACATCCTTATGTAATGAAATAAGATCCCAAACGTTGTTATCTTTCAAAAGATTGTAACTTTTTATTAATGGCATTAATCTTCTTATGAGAATTAGGACTATTGATGGTTTCATGGAAGATAAATAGATTATCTCCCACTATACCTAAGTGTCCTTTATTCTCGACAAGATACACTTAATGAATATCCGGAATTGCATTCCTTCTTACTCTATTTGATCTCTATAAGGGCACCGGTTCTTACTAATTTTGAGGTTGTTGAATTTCCTTCTTATGATCAACATTTTCATATTGTTCAATATTTATAGGGAAATCATATTTATTTTGAATTGTATGTTCTTCTTGAATGTCAAGTACAAAACTTGATATCCAATTAGAACTATAGGAAGTGGTATATAAATGGATTCCATATAAATGAATTCCTCTTCCTTTTCAAATTCAAAATATTACTCCAAATTCTCCCACTAAATTCAACATCCTTAAAAGAACCTAGCATTTCTCGTTTTTTCAAAACGTTCTAACTTTCGGGTTGTAAAATTTATATATCCCCTAGTTCTCTCGGCTTACCCCATGAATAACTACTAATAATCTTACGTCTAACTTGCCCTTAGTAGACTTATAAAGTCTATCCTTATGCTAGACAACCCTATAAATGAATATGATTTAAGGACGAATAAGGAACGTGTCCTTAAATCATTGAGGGTTTATATTAGTAGCCTTAGAGGGAGCTTTAATGAGAATAAAGGTTGCGGCTTTAACGTATCGCCCATAATGAGTGAGGTAAGAGAAGTATAAAACATACTTATTACCATATCCTTAAGGATTTCAATATGTCTCTATTACAATATTCATGCTAGGCGTACCCGGCTCAATGTAGAGAGAGATAATCCCACACTCTTTCAAAATAGCGAGTAAAAAGGACCTAGACGTTGTTCCTTTTAACAATCATTCCAAAGATGTATACACCATCATGAATGACCCTAATGTTCTTAATAGTCTTCAAAGTTGATTTCCAACTTTGTCTTTATAAGACTTTTATAACGTCCAAACTCAATATTTTATGAAGCAAATAAATGTATTCAAACTAAGAGTTTAGTCATTTTGAACATAATAACTATTGTTGACCTTTTCCATGAAGGAATAATTAATGGCCTACAAATATCCGAATGCATTAGTTCATTGAGACACTTGATGCTCTCGAGAATACTATAATGTTTGTAAATTTACTTTAAGGCATTTAATGCAAAAGTATTTCCAAATTATCAAGTTTGTTTAAGATTTTCCTTTAACATAGGCTTATCAATTTTCTTTTTGGAAATATGACCCAAATGCCTATGCTTTAATAAAATATAAACTTTACTCGATAACTTTTGCTTTTTAGTTTTGGCTTCATTATTTAAGGGACACATTTATTGTTTGAATAATGTCAAGTAAATAAAGAATACTTGACAAAATACTAGTGCCAACAACCTTGGAATTTAAAAAAAATAAAGATCACAAAATGAACAAAATAACCTTCTTTATTCAATATTGTGATATATATATATATATATATATATATATATATATATTCCGTTCAAATGACGGTACAACAAATGTATTATTTATACAAAGAATACTTAGTACTTAACAATAACTGAAAAAGAGTCCTTATGCCTAAAACTTTAACCGGATTCCTAGCTCCCATATAGATGAATCTCTCATCTTTACTGGTTCTTCGGTAACTCAGGCAATCCTACACAAACATACTTATGTGAGTTGTTGTACAAAAATCAACCACCATGTATATGTAGGGATTGAAACCAAATTTAGCCTTAATACAATACAAACAAGACCAAATGACATACATTTCTTAGCACGCCAAGCGTGATACTTAGGGCAGTCGAACTTCATGTGTGTAAGGTCCTTGCAAAAGAAGCATTTTTTTCTTTATGATCATTGGATGATCCCTTACGCTTCTTTTTACTTGCAACCGCAATGTCCTTCCCTCTTCTCTTTGTCCCGTGAGAAGAGGTAGATGCCAAACATCCCTCAATCATATCAAGGTATGTTTTAGCATCAACGTCCTTGGAGACACCGTCCAAAATGGTCTCCGGGACAACGATATTCATGATTATTAGGCTCACACGGTTGGAGCGTTTCCACTTCTCCTCATTTAAGCAATCTTCTTTAGTGCTTTCACTAGAGAGAGGAAGAGGAAACGGTTCCCTTGATGCGTGATCTATGTCCATATAGCCTAAGATCATCATCAATTTATTTTTCCAAGTTTTAAAATTAGTCCCGTTTAGCATCGGTAAAGTACTCATAGCAGTAATCACGGATGAAGCAATAAGTAAATCTGTTGGGTTTTTGAGAACAAAAAGAATGAAAACAAAAACATGAATAAGAAACTACAAAATGAAAAATGATTAATTATATCAACGAAATCCATCAATAAAGCAATTAACATGACATCAAAACTAATCTTTGGATTGCGAATTGACTCATAAATAACTACTTTAGATGACAAGTAATTTGAACAATATTTGATTAAATGCTTAATCTTTCTTTGGGTAGTCATAAGCATTTAATAAAATTACTAAATGTTCATTTTATATGTCATCACAAAAATGCTTAAGACTTTCTTAGTACGTGGCGTTGTTCAACCTTAGTCGTTCCACCAATCCGTTCGGATAGTTGAGGAGACCAGTCAAGGTTTCCAGCCTGATATACCATCGTTAGTCAAATGGCAAGATCTTCTTTGGAAAATTCAAGTCATTCATATCTTAAACATTCAACACTTTAATAATTTTGCATTTAAATAACGTTAATCACTTAGGTGATAATATTATTTAAATAATGAATAAAATTATTTAAGCATATAATTAATCCAAGCTTTAAGGTTTGAAAAATGAATGTTTTGTTCAAAAAAAAAAAAAAAACAGTGCAAAATTCATTTCTGATTGTTCTTGCGGCACTTTGCACGACCGTGCTAAAAATTGATGCACGACCGTGCCAAAATTATCAGACAAAGCATGTTTTCACGGTACAATGAGCACGGCCGTGCCAAACAAAGGGCACGACCGTGCCAAACGAACCGGTCCGACCGGTTCAAACAAGACACCCGTCCGGACCAGCACTATTCATACGCACCGGTTCAAGAAATGCATGAGCACGACCGTGCCAAACAACAACAAAAAAAAAAAAAATCTGCACTTCTTTAATTTTTTTGTCCAAATTTTCCAAAAAGGCATTTAATAACAAGTAGATTCACATGGTATGTACTTAAAACATAAAACCATGTTATTTTAGGATAATCTTGTTTTAAATTTAATGGAATCAAGTGAGTAGATCCACATGGTATGCACAAGACATAAAACCATGTTATGAAGGGATAGTCACACTTGAATTATTGAGTTTTAATGAACAAAACTTTCAAACCATTTTTCTTAATTTTAGATGAAGATCATTAGTACTTTATAAGAGTCTCTAATCAACATCAAAACCTTATGATTCAACAGGGAAAATGAATCAAAGTAAAGCGTTTTAAGGCTTTCTTTAAAGAACTCAATCTCAAACAAAATGAGCGGGGCTCCGATACCAAATGTTGGAACAATTTGATAAAACCCTGAATGCCTCGCTCAGTTTAGAATAGGATTGAGAAGAGATGAAGCGGAAGCGTTTAAGAACAATACCTGTTGAATCCATAGATGATGATAGGGAGAAATGAAGATGAAGAACAAGTAGGGTGAATGCTCTTCTAAATGATGAATGTCTTTCATCTTTTACTTCTTTAACACTTAATGAAGATTTATGGAGAGAGTACTAATGAAAAAAATGGAGTAGTCTTAAGGGTTGATGGAATGCCCTTTATATAGTAGACTTGGTGACATTTCATTTAGGGACCACACCCTTTCAAGCTTTATGATAATAAATTACCCTTTTGCCCATCACAATTAGGTAATATATATCCAGGAATTCTACACATTTTATTATCAACTATACTTTATAAATTAATATTATAATCATAACTTTATGAATGGAAGTCTAAACGATTTGTGTTGCAAGCCATGTCCTTACAACTCGTAATAGGCAGGGCTATAAACAGGCAAGGCTTTAGATAAGATTGTAATATATTACATAGGAATTTGTAAAACGATACCAATTGCCTTGAAATAAATGATATAATTCGGTTGTTCAAAAAAAAAAAAAAAAAAAAGAATAGCTGAATAGTAGATTTGAAAAAACAATTTATTGTCCTTCCACTCAGACCATCTTCAGCGCGTGAAATCCCACATGACCTGACTACTCCCTTCATCCCATACTTATTGCTCCCAATTGAGAGTGCACGGGAATTAAAAGAATACTCCATCCGTCCACTCGAATTAGGATTTTGGGTCAATATAATTATACTTTGACTACTAATTTGAAAAAATAATAATTATGCTAATAAAAATTTAAAAATTGTTATTGTATCACAGTTACTAATAAATTCAATAAATATTTTTAGATTTTCAATAAAATTATTATTTTTCTTCAAATTATTAGTCAAAATATAATTAGATTGACCAAAAATCCTAATTCGAGTGGACGGAGGGAATATGTTGGAAAGTAAGTATTGTTAATGGGTAGGAGAGAGAAAATAAGTTAGTGGATAGTTGTTGTGAGTGGATAGAAGAGAAAAAAGTGAATTTTGAGTTAGTAGCAATAAGTATGAGACGCTCAAAATGAAAATAATTACGATATGTATGAGACGGAGGGAGCCGGAGAAAAGACATCTCTTGCGTGTTGCTCAAGAGAAAGTGGGAAGCAACCAGCTCTTCTAACAATTGGATTGGACTAAGATTAATTTAGAGACCAATTACATGGAGTAAACAACGGTTGGAATACTTGTTAAATTGGTTTAAAATCTTGTTCCTTTGTTATTTTTTTTCTATATCCTTTTAATATTTGCAACATTTGATTGGACATAATTTTCTTCTTTTTAAAACAGGAAGGATATTTGTTTGTTTGTTTTTTTTTTTTAAAAAAAAGAAAAAAAAACCCGACATACAGCATTTTTACTTTTAGATATAGAAATACAAAATCCAAGTCAACCTTTTGCATAATTGAATGTCAACTTTCTGTATATAATATGTTTTAAAGACAAAAAACTTTTTTATACTATACTTCATCCATCACATAATAAATAAAATGAAAATTGATTGTACGAGTATTAAGAAAAGCAGTACTTTTTCCCTTGATTCTCATGCTTTTTAGAAAAATAATAAGAGATGAGTAAATATTTCAAGTGATTTGAAATTTTGAAGAGATAATTGTTGAGGTGGTCTCTTGTGAAAACACCTAAATCCGTCTCATAGAAAAAACGGGTCGACCCATGACCCGTGTACAACATTCTCCGCGAAGCGTAGGATCTCAACCCATGCTCCACTCAAAATTTGCGAGTGACCCATTTGCCCAATTTTTTTAAAAAATTTTCCCTTTTTTTTAGTTTTTTTTTTACTGTTTTTTTTGTTTGCCAAAAGTAATACTTACTACAACTAAATGTAACAAACTGTATTACTTATAAAGTAACATTGTTTATAAGTTAACGTAACACCAGTTTTACAAAAAAAAAATTAGCTTATTTTACTCATCTTTCAACTGTAATACTAACTATAAATACGTGTAACACTAACAATAACTAAATGTAATTATCGTTATACTGAAATGTAATAGTGTTTTTCCAGAATATTTTTTATTTTTTAGTATTTTGATTTTATTTTTTAAAAGAAAGTAACATTTGAAAAATAACAACTTATATACATGAATGTAATTATTTGTACAAGTAAATGTAACACTTTAGTAGATGAAATTTTAACAGGTTTTTATAGATAATGTAATACTTTTACATATATCATGATAAATTGAACCAATTACAACTTATTATTTGAAAACATATAGATATACTATTATACAAGTAAACGTAACTGTTTTACAATGTTATTATACAAGTAAAATGTAACATTTGTTTATAAAAATTGTTACTTTCTTATTTTTACAATGTTACTAACACAAGTGTTTTTAGTTCTAAAGTGTAAATAGTTGAATTATTACTTTTCTATACATGTGTTACAATTCTGTATAAACACTGTTACATATAAGTAACACATTCGTTACATTTTAGTTGTAATAAGTATTACTTTTGGAAAACGAATAAAACATAAAAAAAAAAAACGGTTACTTTTCTGTATATATGTATTATTTTTTATGTATACAACCGTTACATATAAGTAACACGTTTGTTACATTTAGTTATAGTAACTATTACTTTTGACAAACCGAAAAAAAAACAATTTAATTTTTAATTTTTTTTTGCCCTTGGGTCATGGGTCCGGGTCATGGCATGGGTAAAAAATGTCCCGTCTCTATCATGAGACGGGTCATGGTGTTTTCATACAAGTTTTTGTCTTGTTCAAAATACTAGTCACAATCAAGTAAGTACATTAGTAAAATTATACTAATTGTTCTATTTTAAAAAAAATAAAAATTACATCTCAATTGAAGCTACACTCTTTAAGTTGTACCCGTGGATTAAGAAATAATATTAATAAAATATGTGTTGTGAGTATAAAAAATGAGGCAAATTACATAACAATAATTGAAAATTGCTTGTGAGCATGAAGTGGACCCTGCTTAAGACCATCTACAATGGATTCAACACTAATTTCCATTCAACACATACTTTATCACTCCACATCATCTTCTCTCTCTTCCAACTCATTCATTCAACACTCATTCAACTTTTACACCCTACAATGGTTTATTTAATCCCCCATTCAACACCCTTCCCACTCATCATCCTATACCCCACCACTTAAAATTTATTTTATATTCTTTATTTTTATGATTAGTAAAATAATAATAATAATAATAATAATAATAATAATAATAATTATAATTAAAAAAAATACTTTACACTTAATTATTTGTTTGTAATTGCAATTAAATAAATATGAGGGTTTTTTTGAGTGTTGAAATGGTTATTATTGGAATCCATTTCACTAAAAAGAGGTTTTTTTTTTGGTATACAAATCAAATGAAACTTGCATCTATTTATAGATTTTTTTTTTTATGATTTTTGGTGTAAAAAATAACCATTTACTGTAAAATAATTGAGCTCAAATAATTGGGATGAGAAATTAAATCGGAAATTCCAGGAACCAATGAATGATTGCCAAGTGTCACAATAAGAAAAAAAAATTAAAAAAAATCAGCGCCGGGCCCTTGACGCGCCTTGTCGGGCGCGTGTTCTACACACGCCATTTCGGCCCTATCAGGAGGCGATAGGGATGGCAACGGGGCGGATAAGGGGCGAGTTTGACCAAAACCGTACCCGCCCCTCAAAGAAACCCCCTAGTACCGAACCGCCCCGCCCCGCCAACCTCTGAACCCGCAGCCGCCCCGCATGGTCCAAAATCAATTTTCCCCATTTTCACATCATACAAAAATGGAAGCTAAAACCTTGACTTTCTCAAACTCTTCTACCCAAAGTTATCTTCATTCAAATTCCCCATTTTCACATCAGACGTTAGAGCATCATAAGCCCCTTTTCATTACTGAATTTCTAACCCTAGAAATTGACAAATCGACATATGAGAGAGAGATTTACTTACCGTTCTAACCAGGGAACCGTGAATCGCGAAGTTGCTTGAGTCTCTCCGGAGGAAGACCTGGAAGCGGTGGAGTGGAAGTCGCCGATGTCGATCTCTCTAGCGCCGCATCTCAGACTCCGCTTCTGTTCTTCTAACCCTAGGAAATCGATTTGTCATTTGAGAGAGAGAGAGAAGTCGTGGGTCTCTGTAGTGTATTGTAGGGAGTGGGGGTAATAATTGAAATGGGTAAGGGACATTATAGTAATTAAATACATATATTAAGTATACGGGGCGGGGCGGGCCCCCGCGGGTTGAGATGTAAAACCGGACCCGACCCGTGACCCGCCGGGTTTTGAAAAATGGCTACCAAACCCGCCCCGCTGCGGAGCGGATCGTCCCGGATACGGAGCGGGTTCGGACAAATTGCCATCCCTAGGAGGCGACGCGTGGCATAGTGTTTGGTCCTTTTTTTCCATTCAACCATGTTGAATCTATTCAACACTTCCCCCAATTCAACACTCAATCAACACACCATTGCACAACTTTGTGTGTTGAATGGGCCATTCAACACCCATTAAAAATGCCATTGTAGATGGTCTAACAAAAAAATTATTTTTGAAAATGTGTATTTAAATGAAATACTCAAAAGAATATAGTATAGTATAAAATATCAACTGAGACGGGTTGTTGATATGGAAAGGAGTATGTGTTGTAATTGATTTGTATTATTTATTTATTGGAAAAATTGCAAAAAAAAAAGCACTCAACTCTTGACATTTTGTGGATATTACCACCAAACTATTTTTTTTTGTATCAGGCACATCCAACTTTATTTTTTTTGCATTAGTTACCATCAAGACTAACGATGTTAAGTTTTCTCAGTTAAGTGATCATGTGCTATTGCACATGTCATTTTTGCAAGGGTATTTTCGGCTTAGTAAGTTTAGGAAACGAGATATTAATATATCTTCTATAATCCAATATCCGAATTAACAAAACACACAGAAAAAGGAACGGAAGGAAAATGTGGTCCATTTTTGTACATGGTAGGCCCCTGTGTGTTTTGTTAAAATTCGGATATTGGATTATAGAAGAGATATTAATATCTTGTTTCCTAAACTTGCTAAGCCGAAAATACCCTTGCAAAAAATGACATGTGCAAGAGCACATGATCACTTAACTGAGAAAACTTAACAACGTTAGTCTTGATGGTAACTAACGCAAAAAAAATAAAGTTGGATGTGCCGGATACAAAAAAAAAATAGTTTGGTGGTAATATCCACAAAAGGTCAATAGTTGAGTGTTTTTTTTTGCAATTTTTCCTTATTTATTTATATACTTTTATGTTTCGAAATAAAATCGTGATTTTACGTTAGTACGATAAAAATATGAGCAGTAAATTTAAATTTATTAAGTTTTTTTAATAAAATTATATAACTTGTTATCGAACACTATCATAAATACTAATAACAATATATTTTTAAATTTTTATTAAAATAATTAAATTAGCTTAAAATTATTGCTCAAAATTCATACTCCTATGTCCTAACGTATAAAAAGGTGTGATACTAAAAAGAGTGATATTAATTTCAAAACATAAAAGAGTATTATTTTGTCAATCATAATCATATTACATCGTTTGTTTATTATTATTATTATTTTTTTTTTTTTTGTCACAGATTACATTACATCGATAATAATTGAACCGCCTTATTTCAAGGTAAAAGTAAAAAGTAAATAATAAATTAAGAAGTTAAGTAAAGGGGTGTTCCTTTTCCTATTTACTACAGTACAATTTATGATTATATATACGGACATGTATGTACGTATATATATGACCTAAAACCCTTATTTTTTGCTTTTTAATTCTATCGTTTCTTGCTTCTGTATCACATCATAATCATACCAAAATCATAAAATTCGAAAGTTTATTCTCCCGCTTTAGGGGATTTTCGATTTGATTTGGTTTTGGTTTTGGTTTTGGTTTCTGGTTCTTGTTTACCCTCTTGATTTGGGTAATTTTTTTTATTTGAGTTTGAATTCGTTCTTGTGCGTGTAGAGCATAAGATTTGATTTTTTGGAATTGAATCATGGAAGGAGTAGGTCAACAGGGACAGGATCGAGTTGCTTCCGCCTCAGCCGTGCCTTTGCCGTTACCCTTACACGGTGGTAGGTTAATGCGACTTTTCCCCCTTATTTAAAAAAAATATTAATTTGTGCAATGTGAAATTCTTGGGGTGGATTCTTCAAAGTTTTCGTCTGAATTCTGTTTTTTTTTTTCCCCTGTGATTTGTCGTTGTTTTGAGTCCTCTTTGCTTTTAATTTGAATTAATCGATTGAGATTTGTTCTTATCATGGAATTTTGTTCTATCAGATTTCCCTTTGAATTTTGTTAGGGTTTATAGAATTGGAATTTTGGATTTATTAGGTCTGTTGTGGGTTGATAGATATGGGGGTGTGATTGGATTTGATATCCTCGAGTCCCGATTTGGGGTACTTTTCTTGCAGAAAATTTTATCCTTTAAAATAACCCCCACATTCTTCAAATCTGTTTTTAACTTTTCAAACTTATGGTCTTTCTGTTTATTTTCTGTGGAACTTTATGAAGTTTCTTAAGTTTGTATGTAAACTTTGCCTGCTTCACTTAGCTGGTATACCATGGATGTTTTCCCCCGAAACACGTGGAGACTAATGCCTATCCGACTTTGATTTGTTAACACATCAAACTTCAGTTTCTCAATAAAGTTTCGTAGTACATTTTGAGATTTAGTGAAACTGAGGACTTGTCTCTCCCTCCCTCTCTTTCTTTGTGTTTCTTGTTTTTTGTTGCACGGCACCACCTTTTTCTACAAACACACTGTATTTGTGGGTGTATTTTAAGTCTTATCTCAATTGTTGTATCATATCTGGTTAATAATTTCCCGCCTGTCTCTTTAAACTATCCTATTGGCTAGTGGCTTCTATGTGTCTAAATATCTAATCCATAAAGTCATCGATCTTTATGCAGGTGAGAGACTCGTGCCTGCTACCGTTATAGAGAAGGTACTTTTTGGCTGCCTGTTTTCTGAATGGTTACCTTTTTCCGATCCAAGTACTTTTTATTATTAAGTAATATTGTGTATTAACTTTAGTATTCTGATATCAGCCACTTTCAACCAATGATGAAAGAATAGCTTCTCAGAATCCTTCTCCGGATGCAGCAATCACCGTGTCTTTAAGGAACACTACAGATCAGCCTGAATTATTGCGTTCAAGTGGAGCTCAAACCCCTAGTTACCCTTTTAGTTCTTATTCTGCGCCGGAGCAAACTTACTTTTATGGAGGTTAGATTCTCATTGTTGTTCAGGGGCTATGGGTCTGTAGGTAGTCAAGGGACCTTGCTTGTGCTCATGTTTTCTTGTATTTTTAGAATTTTGAGTTCCGTCCCACCACAAGTGAGACCAAACTTGTGGGGCACAATAATTAAGAAAAAGGTAGTATATGTGGGGAAAAATGTGTGGTAGAAAATGAAGAAAGAGAATGAGTGGGGTAAATAGTAGTGTTGGTTGAATAAATTAAGTGTGGAAAATGAGAGAGAGAATGAGTGGGGTTTAAATGGTGGGGGTTTGTTGAGTATAAATAATATTAAATAATTTTCATTTTGGGTCAGTCATCCATTGTGGTGGGACGGACTGGAAATTAGTGCCAAATATAGTAGGTTTGGGACAGAGGGAGTATTCAAATATAAGGTTGTTTTCTATAGAACTGTAAATTTCAAATTTTAGTTTTCCTTTGTATTTAGAAGACAAATGGATTCAACTCTTTTATGTTATTTTGATTTAGGGTGGGGGGGTGGTCATGCTGCTATCTCAAATGTGTATTAATCTACCTCTATCTTATATTTGTTCCAGCTTCAGGTTATGATGACGGCTCAGGTAGTTGGGGAGACTATTCTAACTATGTTAATGCCAACAATTTGCAAATTGTGCCTCCGGTAAGAACATTTACTATTTTCGTGGTTGTCATACTATCTGTTGTTATTACTGGACTCACCGTCATCTTTTTCTATCTTTCGACCTGATGTAGATTTACAATGATAACCAATCAGTCTTGTTTCATCCTGCTTATGGCTATGATACCCAAATGGCATATGGTCAGTATTCCCCAATGGCTAATCCCTTATCCCCGATAATGGTAGATGGCCAATTTTACTCTCCACATCAAGTGCCTATGTCACCATCATACTACCCCCAACAAGTTTCTCATGCACATGCCACATGGTTCATCTGCACTTCCGCTTTCTCAAAGTGAGCTTATGCAACCAGCAACCAGTGGTCAAGAGGCTCTGAGTGACAGTATGTTCTACGGTCCAGGATCAGGTTACTATGTGCAATATGGATCTTTTGGTGGAGGCAACGTTTCTGGGAATAGCAATCTGGGGTACTACAAATTTCCGGGAGAGACCGGATCTGGTGAGCAAATGACAAACAGATCAAATCCCTCGGACACTGGAAATTATGTGCCTCCATTCACACCAGGTGCTGTATACAACCCACCACTCGGCATACTTGGACCATACGAACAGAGCTTTGGACAGGTAATGCTCTTCTACATGGCATATAAACGTGTGATATACGGAGCAATTTGATTTCACAATTTTTAGTTTTTGTTAAGCTATTGTGGTCATTATTGGCATGGTAATGGTGGTTGTTGCTCTTGTTGTTGCTGACATTGTTGTTTTTTTCTGTTGCTTCCTGCCTCCCCTCTTGGATTCCCATAGTAATAATGGTAATAATATGTAGAATTTGTTATACACACTATAAACGTTACTGATACATTCACCACACCAATGAGTTTTCTTACATGTAGAAATTTACATGGTTGAAATTTTTAGTACTCCCTCTGTCTCGGAATAAATGTCCTATTTTCCATTTTGGTTTGTCCCAAATAAATGTCGTCTTACTAAAAATAGGGTTTGAAGTTTGGTACCCCCCATTCTAATAGGCACAAGCATTACAATGCATAGGAGGGTCGCTCTATCCGCGATGAATAGATTGGGGCAATCAAGGAAAACATAACTAAAAGCCTAAAATTGACTTGAATTGCCACTATGACACTTTACATTCCGGGACAGAGGGAGTACAAAATCTCGCCAGCCTTCTTCTATAGCATTTTGTGCTGCTTCATTTGCCACACGTCGGCCATATTATCTGGATTATTATAAATTGATCTATTTTCTAGCTTGTAGTTTTGGATATTTGATGCCAGTGAAATAAACTTTTCCATTTGTTGATCTATGGTAACTTTTAAATTGCATAGCCGTTGATTGTTTCTTTGTCCTCTTGTTTGATTCCCGATTCCCCAGCCAGACACAATTTCCTGGATATGGGGTGGTTTCGAGTTCCTCTCAAGAACGATACGCGTAAAAGCTCTTACGGGGCTCAAATTATGGCAGTGGTCCATATCTCATGGGTTAATCGATTTGCTCCCGACAAAAGTTGGAAGGCGAGACAGGGAGCGGGACTCTGTTAGCGTCATTAGTGATTTACATGGCACTTCCACCGACCGTAATAGAGGACCAAGGGGCATTAAAACCCAAGACAATCAGTATACTGAAGCGAACACTTCACCTGGTGTGGGCAAAAATGGTGAATATGCTTCTCGGGTTGGTCGTGATCTTTACAACCGAGCAGATTTTGTTACAAACTATGACAAGGCCAAATTCTTTGTGATTAAGTCTTTTAGTGAAGACAATGTCCATAAAAGTATTAAGTACAATGTGTGGGCCAGCACCCCCCTTGGGAACAGAAAGCTAGATGCTGCTTATCATGAAGCAAGGAGGCAGAAGGCATTTTTCCAGTCTTCCTCTTCTTTTGAGTACTGGTAACTTAACTTACTACTAATGATAAAATGATTTCTGTTTGTTTAGATATTCAGCTTTGTTAATTCTTGTAGATAAGTACATTACCGTCCCCTCTAATTTCTATTCTGGCATACTGTATAGGTGAATGCTAGTGGACAGTTCTGCGGAGTAGCTGAAATGGTTGGACCTGTCGATTTTGAGAGTGATGCTGATTATTGGCATCAGGATAGGTGGAGTGGTCAGTTCCGTGTTCAGTGGCAGATATTATCAAAGATGTCCCAACAGTCGGTTCCGTCATATAGAGTCTGGAAAATAATGACAATAAGCCTGTTCCTCAGTAGCAGAGACTCTCAAGAGGTATAAGATTGATTCCCTTTTTTTTTCTTACATATATGAAAATACGTCACCATCCCAAAGTTAGATATTGTATTGATTTTGTAAGAGCAAGGAGTTTCAGAAAGTAATTTTGTTGAAAAATGCTGTAAAATAGCGCCTCATTTTGGAATAATAGAAAGTACCACATCTGTCCCAAAATAAATGTCCATTTTTTTTTTTCCAAATTTACTCTTGATCAAGAGGCAAGTTTGAATATTTTTGTGGACATTCATTTGGGACGGACGGGGAGTAACACCTTTGAGATGATGGAACATTAATGTTTGGCTTCAATCAGGAGTAATCTCCCATGAATTATTTACTCATTGTTTCATTTGGCATATTTTCTGTAGGTGAAATTGAAGGAGGGTATTGAAATGTTGAAAATTTTCAAGGAGCACGAAGCTGAAACTTCAATCTTGGATGATTTTAACTTTTATGATGAGCGGGAGAAAGATTTGAACCAAAGAAGTCTAGAGAACGAGACACAACAGCAAAAGACCCATCTTTATCAGTCGCAGTCGATGATGCTTCAATAACTCAACCACGATAAAATTACCGAGTCACTCCAATTGGAAGAAAGTAAAGGAGCGCAGCAAACATATAGTAGAGTAGCGGGACCCACCCAGGTGATGTGTTTCGACCCATGCACATTGTTGCTTGAAGTCACCATGGCACAGTTGAATATAGTCACTTGGCATCTTCTTCTGTATTCTGCAAAATCTAGGGTGGACTAACATCAATTTTTTGAGGTTAGACAATCTGGCTGTAACTAGACTCTGGCATTAGGGGGGGGGGGGGGGGGGTTGGGGTGGGGTTGGGGTGGGGGGTGGGGTGTAATCTGTGACATGGGACTTTCCATATTTACTTTTGGCAAGCTTTAGGCCCTACACTTTCTTTTGTTAGTGTATAGGTGGTGACAGGTTAAGGTATAATGTTTGGGCAGTTTCTTGGTTGTAATTTTAGATGTGCCTCCATTCACACCAGGTGCTGTATACAACCCACCACTCGGCATACTTGGACCATACGAACAGAGCTTTGGACAGGTAATGCTCTTCTACATGGCATATAAACGTGTGATATACGGAGCAATTTTGATTTCAAATTTTTAGTTTTTGTTAAGCTATTGTGGTCATTATTGCATGGTAATGGTGGTTGTTGCTCTTGTTGTTGCTGACATTGATTGTTTTTTCTTTTGCTTCCTGCCGCCCCTCTTGGATTCCCATAGTAATAATATGTAGAATTTGTTATACACACTATAAACGTTACTCGACTACATTCACCACACAATGAGTTTTCTTACATGTAGAAATTTACATGGTTGAAATTTTAGTACTCCCTCTGTCTCGGAATAAATGTCCTATTTTCCATTTTGGTTTGTCCCAAAATAAATGTCGTCTTACTAAAAATAGGGTTTGAAGTTTGGTACCCCCCATTCTAATAGGCACAAGCATTACAATGGCATAGGAGGTGTCGCTCTATCCGCATGAATAGATTGGGGCAATCAAGGAAACATAACTAAAAGCCTAAAAACATTGACTTGTCAACTATGACATTTATTCCGGGACAGAGGGAGTAACAAAAATCTCGCCAGCCTTCTTCTATAGCATTTTGTGCTGCTTCATTTGCCACACGTGCCATATTTATCTGGATTATTATAAATTGATCTATTTTCTAGCTTGTAGTTTTGGATATTTGATGCCAGCTGTAAATAAACTTTTCCATTTGTTGATCTATGGTAACTTTTAAATTGCATAGCCGTTGTTGATTGTTTCTTTGTCCTCTTGTTTGATTCCAGATTCCCCAGCAGCAGACACAATTTCCTGGATATGGGGTGGTTTCGAGTTCCTCCTCAAAACGATACCCGCAAAGCTCTTACCGGGGCTCAAATTATGGCAGTGGCTCCATATCTCATGGGGTTAATCGATTTGCTCCCGACAAAGTTGGAAGGCGAGACAGGGAGCGGGACTCTGTTAGCGTCATTAGTGATTTACATGGCACTTCCACCGACCGTAATAGAGGACCAAGGGCATTAAAAACCCAAGACAATCAGCACTACTGAAGCGAACACTTCACCTGGTGTGGGCAAAAATGGTGAATATGCTTCTCGGGTTGGTCGTGATCTTTACAACCGAGCAGATTTTGTTACAAACTATGACAAGGCCAAATTCTTTGTGATTAAGTCTTTTAGTGAAGACAATGTCCATAAAAGTATTAAGTACAATGTGTGGGCCAGCACCCCCCTTGGGAACAGAAAGCTAGATGCTGCTTATCATGAAGCAAAGGAGGCAGAAGGCACTTTTCCAGTCTTCCTCTTCTTTTCGGTATGGTACTTGAACTTACTAACTGATAAAATGATTTCTGTTTGTTTAGATATTCAGCTTTGTTAATTCTTGTAGATAAGTACATTACCGTCCCCTCTAATTTCTATTTCTGGCATACTTGTATAGGTGAATGCTAGTGGACAGTTCTGCGGAGTAGCTGAAATGGTTGGACCTGTCGATTTTGAGAGTGATGCTGATTATTGGCATCAGGATAGGTGGAGTGGTCAGTTCCGTGTTCAGTGGCATATTATCAAAGATGTCCCCAACAGTCGGTTCCGTCATATACTTCTGGAAAATAATGACAATAAGCCTGTTACTCATAGCAGAGACTCTCAAGAGGTATAAGATTGATTCCCTTTTTTTTTTCTTACATATATGAAAATACGTCACCATCCCAAAGTTAGTATTGTATTGATTTTTGGTAAGAGCAAGGAGTTTCAGAAAGTAATTTTGTTGAAAATGCTGTAAAATAGCCCTCATTTTGGAATAATAGAAAGTACCACATCTGTCCCAAAATAAAATGTCCAATTTTTTTTTTCCAAATTTACTCTTGATCAAGAGCAAGTTTGAATATTTTTTGGACATTCATTTTGGGACGGAGGGAGTAACACCTTTGAGATGATGGAACATTAATGTTTGGCTTCAATCAGGAGTAATCTCCCATGAATTATTACTCATTGTTTCATTTGGCATATTTTCTGTAGGTGAAATTGAAGGAGGGTATTGAAATGTTGAAAATTTTCAAGGAGCACGAAGCTGAAACTTCAATCTTGGATGATTTTAACTTTTATGATGAGCGGGAGAAAGATTTGAACCAAAAGAAGTCTAGAGAACGAGACACAACAGCAAAAGACCCATCTTTATCAGTCGCAGTCGATGATGCTTCAATAACTCAACTCACTGATAAAATTACCGAGTCACTCCAATTGGAAGAAAGTAAAGGAGCGCAGCAAACATAGTAGAGTAGCGGGACCCACCCAGGTGATGTGTTTCGACCCATGCACATTGTTGGCTTGAAGTCACCATGGCACAGTTGAATATAGTCACTTGGGCATCTTCTTCTGTATTCTGCAAATCTAGGGTGGACTAACATCAATTTTTTGAGGTTAGACAATCTGGCTGTAAACTAGACTCTGGCATTAGGGGGGGGGGGGGGTGGGTTGGGGTGGGGTGGGGGGGGTTGGGGTGCGGGGTATGTAATCTGTGACATGGGACTTTCCATATTTACTTTTGGCAAGCTTTTAGGCCCTACCTTTCTTTTGTTAGGTATAGGTGGTGACAGGTTAAGGTATAATGTTTGGGCAGTTTCTTGGTTGTAATTTTAGATTTTTTTTTTTTTCTTTTTCGGTTTCTTGCAGGGCTGTTATTGCAGCTACTGCTGCTCTAAAGAACTGTAAAATTATCCATTAAAAAGGAATGCATCACAGTACTGGCTGACATTTTTTTTTTTTTGACTAAAATTGCGTTACCCTGTTTGTTGTATTTCATTTGACTATTTGTAATCATATCCGCGCAACAATTATTTTTCCTTTGCGCATAGGCCGGAAATTTACACAATTTTCTGCGTTGTGCTGATGACAAGTTAGCTGTTGCCTGTTGGGGTCTGGTTCTAATCAAAATCTTGAACATATTGACCCATCAACCAAACAAGATATGGAATGACTTACCATGAAATTTGAAAAGGCAGAACTTCATAAATATGAACCCTGATTAAGTATGACTTACATTGATTGTTGTTTGACATAGCATGTACTCCCTCCGTCCCATTTGTTTTGACAACGTTTGACTTTTTTAGTCAATACAAGTGAACTTTGACTAAACATTAATCTCAATCTAGTCAACCTAAATGACCATATTTAGAGTTTCACTAAGATGGTCAGATTGAGATTAATGTTTGGTCAAAGTTTACTTTTGTTGACCACAAAAGTCAAACGTGGCCAAAATAAATGGGACGGAGAGAATATATACTATTTATTTGCATATAGAAGATGGGCAATGGCTTCTAGGAACCATAGTGGTAGGATCAACTCCAAAAGCAACTCCAGAGAAGAAAGGAGCGTAGAATTCGAGCTATTGTTTCTTTGCTGCTGTTTTAAGAAATATTGTACATATAGAGTGTCTGCATTATCATCTCACTCTCATTGAGTTGTATAGATCAATGTACTTGCCAGCCGTGTTATTCCAGCTGTTGTCGATCTTCATCACTTTTTTGACAATCTTCTCCCACTCATTGGGTTCTGCAGTCAAAACGGTAACGAGTAGTTAAAATTCTGTTTAGCTGAATTAGTAGCTACTGGTTGGCGTAATGGAAAACGAATAATGTCAGATTTGGTGAGAGGATGATGACCACAGTTAACTTGAACTTACTTTGGTAGAAAGCAAATGCACGGTCTAGAGCACAGTTGAAAGATCCTTCATCAATGCCTTCAAAAACGAACCTACATGAATGAACACACATTAAAACCAAGTTGGTAATATTCCAAGGATTTTAGGGATTACTCTCAATGCCTCCCAAAAGACTCAAAGGTTCATTCAAGTCACAAGGGGAAAGTCCGGAGTCAAAATAGGAAAAAACGGACATTTAAAAAAAAAAAAACACAAACTGCAATTGCCTTAAAAAAGTCATAAAAAATCATCAAGTCCCAATGCTTCATATATATGGTTGGAAGCTTTGAGGAACAACATGGTGACTAAATCTCGTAAACTGTATCTAAGATTTTCATGAAGACCATAAGCATGATTTAAGTATATTGAAACTGTGTCTTTCTCAAACCAGATATTTACCCATTAGCTAACTCTGGCTGTGACTCATCATCCACATCAAATACCGTGTCAGCAAGCCCACCAGTTTTCCTTACTATCGGGACCTGAAACAATCATAACAGTATGTGTCAATGTTCCATGAAGAGTATTTTGAGCCGTATTATGGCAGAACTAAGTACAGGAAAAACACTACTCCCCGTGTCCCGGAAAGATAGTCTCACTTTGACTTTCATGGTCAGCTCAACTGAACTTCGACCATATTTTAATGAAAATCCAATTATTGTGCAATTCAAAATATTGTTATTGCCACACCATTATGGATACTATCAATAACAATTTTTAGAATTGCATAGGAATAAATGGATTGTCATGAAGTTATGGTCAAAGTTCAATTTAGTTGACCATGAAAGTAAAGTGTGACTATCTTTCCGGGATGGAGGGAGTATTGTGGAGAGTGCTAGAAGCCTGACTATGACACAGCTTCTTAAACTGTAATAAACCCATCATATCCCCGTAAGTATCTCCACAGAATAATGATTTCTCCCTATTTGCATGTATTATACGAAGTATTGCTAAAAAAAGTTGAAAGTTTTATGAAAGTAAAGATATGGGTTTTAAAAAGAAGATATACCATTCCATAACGCATTCCAATCAACTGGGAAAGTCCACATGGCTCATATATGGAAGGAACCAGCACGAAGTCTGCAGCAGCATATAGCATGTGGGACAGCTCCTCACTGTAAATAGCATCTCATACATGTAAGGCTGGAACCAAGTTAAGCTAAAATCGGATCACCTACTCCCTCCGTCCCAAAATGAATTTCCAAAATATTTTCAAATTTGCTCTTGATCAAGAGCAAATTTGTTTATTTTTTTAGACATTCATTTTGGGACGGAGGTCGTACTATTTTATGACATTGGGCAACTCTCGGTTTTGTGTTTCAGGTTAATATACCTATACATCAAAAGGATCCGAATTCTTGAACCTTGGCTATGCTACAGAAAGGGAAAGCAATAATTTTGTCATTAGTTGCAATATTCCACAAAATGCTGCAATATGATCTAAAAGTTCATCCTATAAAAAGCACAATGAAGAAATTATTTATCCGAAGTACAGATGCATATGATGACACTTGCTAGCTTACAATATACCGAATCAAAATACAGCTTTAATGACCATTTGCTTAGTGGAGTCAGTAAGAACGTATCGGTACAGTTATTGAACATTCTGGCTTGAGAGCACAATTACGTCTAACAAAAATGCAGAAAAATAATAATAAAAGAACTAGAGATTCCATCTTGATGGTACTTGGGGAACACTGAATTACTTCCCCACATTCATCTTTTCCCTTTTCTTATTGGACATACTCATTAGTCTAAATATTCTACTCGAAATATTAAATTAATAGCTTCATAATCAATTAAAGCAAAATAGCCAACCCCATCTATTTTTTGAACTCTCCACATGTGGCAAACCAACTAGTACAGATGCTTATATTTGTATATGTAGTATTCTTCTCTCCTTTCCACATTATTTCTACTGAAAGAAACCTCTTCCAACTTTTTACTCAAGTTTCTTAGATATTTCTACCTTGGAATTCTTGTAGGTGTGCTTTCCATTGAGTGGCAGATTGAATTTTTCATATTTACATGATTAAAACATCAAAACTATATGGTGAATTGTGCTTTTACATATAGAATTAGATTGAGCACAGGTTGTTTATAGTATAATCTCGGATCGATTCAATCTATGAGATGAAACCTTTCTACGTAATTCACTGAAAAATGCAGCGCTTACGGAAAATCAAAGCATGATTACTACAGTCAATTACAAATAGAGACATCAATGATCTGCCCAACAATAACAAAAACAAAAGTCGTCTAGGATATGTTAAAAATGACATGAGACAATAGACTTTGGATCAAGGTATACAGAGTACATATCCACGCAGATAAACTCAACAAGATAGTAATACCCACAAAATGAAACACCTAAGAAAGCTTACTTGTCACGGTTTGCTATTAACGTGCTTGAAAGCCATCCAGAACAGAGTGTTTCCTTCAGGTATGTTGGAGAGACTGTACTGGAAAAGGGGGAGAAGAGTCACTATGTTGTTGACAGTAAATAGCCCATCATAACAAATGATTCTGAAGAGAACCACCGACAGATTTGTAGAAAGTATGAACCTCATATTTTTGTAAACAGAAACTGATCGAAGACTATACACAAAGCTTAAACGAGTGCGACTTCAGCACATACGTAAATTGTACTCCCTCAGTCCCAATTTAAGGTTCCTAGTTTTAGTTTACGCGCCTTATTAAGAAAACAAGAAAAAATGACTAAACAATACTCCCTCTGTCCCGGAATAAATGTCCTACTTTCCATTTTCGTTTGTCCCAAAATAAATGTCGTCTTACTAAAAAATAGGGTACGAAGTTTGGTGATCTTCCTATACTACCCATTTCAAATAGGCACAAGCATTGCATTTCCATAGGAGGTGTCACTCTACCCATATGAATAAATTGGGGCAATCAAGAAACACAACTCAAAGCTTAAAAACATTGACTTGTCAACTATGACATTTATTCCGGGATAGAGGGAGTATAAATTTTATGGGGGCATATTTGTCCAAACACTATTCTTAAACATTAATCATGCCAAGCATCTTTTTTTTTGTATTTCTGTGAATTCTTAAATTGGGACGGAGGGAGTAAGTTTATTTTACCATACATTCTCTCACTTTGATGCTATCTCTCCAAGATTTCCACTTTAAACATATTTCAAAATTTTAAATCATTTCCAAAACCAGACATGTTTTGGCCTTATATAAATACACATCAAAAATGAAACAAAAAGCATGAGCGAAATGGTCATGAACAGAAACATTTAATAACATATACTGCCCATGTCATCTTTTGAAACCTAGTCTAAAATTTCACCTGACGCTCACAGTATATAATGAAGTTACACTTTCACTCTGTAACATCAATTTCACAATTCGAGTTTTGATTGAAATGCTAATATAATAAAACACAAGTATGACCAGCGATCATCCACTCTATACAACTTTTAAGTATGTCCATATCTCCATATGATTGTAACAGATAACGTTAAGCTTCCATAACATATTACTTTTCATTCCACCTTGTCTTGCTTTGTCATTCCCATTCAGATAAATATAGCCAATAAATTTTTGCAACTGCTAACAAAAAACTAATAAAGTTGATATGCAGTAAAGGCACATTGACAATACTTTTTTGAATTTGTTTTGAACTTGTCTTTGTAGCTCCAGTTCAATATACACTGGCATTCAAGATTTCCCAGATATGTTTGCTCCATCATTCATCTGATCCCCATGATGAAAAGTACTGAAATCTCGAAGTCCACTGTTCGATGTATAGGAAGTACTAATATAAGAAACTTTAATATGTTTTCTTTAGAAACAGACTACAAAAAATATATATTTAGCAGTCAGTTATAATTTATGGAGGACGGAAGAAAAGCAGAAGATATTGTTGGTTATCAATATGATTCATATTGATGCAAAACTTCCATCTTGTACAATCACATGCAAGTTTTACATTAGAAGACACCCAATTTTATTCAAAAAAAAAAGTCAATCGGCTATAATACATGTTTCACCCATCAGTATTAGTTGCTGCATGAAAGAATGCATTTCTTAAAGTCAATAAAACAGTACGAGAAGTCTACAATCACTTACACTACTGCATTACTGTACACAATGGCTCCTTTCAATAAACTCAGCCTCTCAGGATTGTGGCCAATAGTTCGATCATCAATAGCCTGTCAATAGAAAAATTAGAAAAATTGTGGACCTTAACTTTAAAGTTGAAATCTTCTTAACCAATATTTCCTTGTATATGGTTAAAAGTGACTAAAACACAAAAGAACGACTGCCTGGCTAAGAGACTTTTTTCATAAGAGAATGTCATTTTCCTTGGGAACATTCTTTCAAATGGTTAGCCGAATAAGTCATGTTTATTTAAAATCTGAATATAAGTAGATAGAATAATATTTTGTTGGTAACAAAAAGATAAGATAGGAATGATTATCATTTCCAAATGCTTTACCTATCTTTGCAATTACTCAGGGTAAGCAGAGCGATAATAGGGTCATCTTATGAGAAATTTATAAATTCTCCTTAATTCACCTTGTCAACAGTTGCATATATTGATCCATCAAGACCGGACTTACTGAGCTGCTCCTGTCTGGCAGAGAAAACAAAGTTAGGTCTATACAGATATTTAACGAACTTAGAAATAATGAAAAATTCTTTGAACAATCTTAAAAAGTACTTTTGAAGTTAACTAAGTTAAATGAGTTCCTAAGCCAGCTTTATAATTATATATAAGGTTCAGTTCACGGTTTACCAAAAATTTAAAAGAGCTTAAATGCAATTTGAGGATGTCAATTGCAGATATTGTTTTCTTGTCTTTTTAAAATTCAACGGCAGAAATAATTGTATCTACTATAACCTTTTGGTGTATCTCCATATCTGTCCTATTTAATGGCATGTTTGAATTTCTTGGAATTCTAACCAGTCTGGTTTGGCTAGCTAACATCAAGTTGGATTCTACGTTCAGTAGTGAAAGAAATTTCGTTAGTGGTACCTCTCTGAATGAGAGTAGATGTAAATTCAGCGAGTTGAGGAGATAAGAATCTGCTCAAAATTTATGTTTTTTTGCAGGTTCCAGAAACTTGTTATTTGGAGGGAACTATTCATTTGACACAACAGATTCACCCTAATACTTTTATTTAGGATCGCTACCTTATACTCCCTCCGTCCCAGCTCACTTGACACTTATTTCTATTTTGGTCTGTCCCATCTCACTTGACACTTCCCAAAATGGCATAGTTTTTATAATTTTATATTCACTCTACCCCACCACTCATTCTCTCTATTCATTCTCCACCACTCAATTTATTCAACCAACACTACTATTTACCCCACTCATTCTCTCTCTTCATTTTCTACCACACATTGTCCATATTTTATTCTTTTTCCTTAGTTATTGTGCCCACCTCTTGGGTGTCAAGTGAGGTGGGACGGAGGGAGTATATGAACCAACTATCATCACGTTAAACCTATAGGCTTACACTAATGCAAATACCATAGAAACAACAACGAAATCATACCTAATATGATCAAGTGGAATTTTGTTCAATAAAAAGCTGTTATGCAATTGGCATTATATTTTACTTACTTTTTGTTTAAGCTAATATGTTCATTCCGACCATGACTAAGGACTTTGTATGACTGTATTTTGCCCCCTTTATAAATTTATAAAAAAGTAATGCTATACTTACAATCAAAATTTTAGTAGGGGCACGTTCCCCGACTCAAGTTTTAAGAACTTCGAGGACTTTCTATTTCGATAAGAAAACACACAAGGGTGTGAAATACAGTTTCTCGCCTAAATTATGATAAAAATTGACTTAAGGGTCTTGTGTTCGATTTCTCTGTGAAATACAGTTTCTCGCCTAAATTATGATAAAAATGGGATCCCAATTTTTTAAAACCAATTTACCAAGGTATCTATTTGCATATACATCATCTCACTTAACTCATGACCTCAAAGTTTAACCCAATCACATTATTGCCCCAAGATCAGCCTAAAACTTCAGCAAAAAAGTTGGATCCTTATCTATTCTAGAATTTTTGGGTTATAGTTGGTGCATAATTTCCATAAGGGAAAAAGGGATCAAATGACAAGAAGTTCAACAAATGTAATATGTTTACATAAGGAGGGGTGTTGGATATAATTACCATTCCAAATAAGACATCTTACTTCTTCTATCAGTATACATGTATGGTTCCCAACCATTTTCACTAAGTATTAATTATTGACTGCATGTGTTGTAACACTTGGAGGAGATTTCAATATCAACGTTGTCTAATTTGCTACTAACAAACTTATGCAGTTATCTGTCTTTGGCGGATCAGAAGCACGTTACATTCATTCAAATAATATTAAAAAGTAAAGCTATAAAGGAAAAACAACGCCGTCTGTTCATTTGATAACAGCCTACAAGGGCACAAACTAGTATGTATATAAATTACTGTTAATAATACCAAGTTATGAACCAAGTGTGCATTTTCAAAGTAATTTTTGAAGTAACCTATAAGGAGCTTAACTTTTACTAGGAGATGGTAAATAAAGTTGGACCACAAATCATTTTAGGATTAAGGCTTTGTTGTTGTTGTTGTTTGTTGTTGTTGTGTGGTAAATAAAGTCAAGTTGGACCAACCAAGCAAAGTAAACTGAATCCAAAACGAGATAATTACAAATCAATGCAACGTACTGCACTCTTGGTTACAAATCAATGAAACGTACTTTCAAGTCGGGTTACAAATAATGCAACTCGGTTGGATGACGTTAAATTTCACTAACGGAATGAATGAACTCGTTAAATAAAATAACATCGGTTAATGAAGTCATACCCAATTCATCATCATCCTCATTTCATCTCTCTTTTCATTTTTCCCAAATTCAAGCCAACAACAATGGTGGGTGAACACCAAAATTGAACCCAGATTTCAACACTAGAAAACCCAAATCAAACCCAAAATCAAACTCAAAATTGAACAAAACAATCAAACACAAAAATCAAACCCAAATTGCCACTCTCTCTGTTTCTCTCTCTCACACGCACACTCTCAGACACTCACATTCTCTCTCTCTATCTCCCTGTTCGCCACGAGTCCGGCCACCGTAAGCATTACCCAGTTGAGGTGGTGTAATTGCCTTTCCTTTCCCCACCTCCGTTCACCTGTCCAAGCAAATCGGCGTCCTCGATCTCCTCCACGAAAACCCAGATCTGTGCAATTGATTTGTGATTTTTCACAAATCTAAGAAAACGGATCTGTTAAATTGATTTTTCGGTATGAACATTTGCAGTTTATTTAGGGGTTTGTTCAATTTTTGAGTTTGTTCTATGAGTGTTAGTTTGTTGAATTTCTGGGTTTTTTCAATTTCTAGGTTTGTTGGTTTGTTCGAAATCCCCATTTTTGAACTGAGATCTGAAATCCACACTTTCGAAATTCCCATTTGAGTTACAGCGAGGAAGATCTTGTTGCTCGTTACAGGGAGGAAGATCTATGGAAATTTGTACTGATGGTCCAAGATTATGAAGCCTAGTTGCTGCGTTTTGTTTTTGGGTTTGAAATTGCTGGGTTTTCTTTTTGTGTTTGAAATTGCTGGGTTTTGATTTAGATTTAAGAAATGTGTGGTGATCTATGGTGGTGGGGTGGATTGATGGGTTGTGGGTGGTGGGTTGTGGGTGGTGGGTTGTGAGATGCAAATCCGTTAAATAGGTAACGAATGTTCATCGTACTTAACTGGTGTTAGTCTTTTTCTTATTTTGTTGACATTAGAGTTATCTTTTTTAACGTCGTTAGGGTGCATTCCATTATATGTAACAATTGGGTAAAGTACATTTCATTAAGATGTCAAATGATAGTATGTTGCATTAATTGTAACAAACGCTATAGTACGTTTACCCTACTTTGTCGTTTGCCCAATCTAAAACAGAAATGACTAATAAGAATATTAAGAACTATAAGTGATGCGAAAAGCAGGGTAAACCACCAGTATACCTGCACTCCCCAAAGTGCTCCATATTGTGGATTGTCAAAACTATTCTTGGTTTCTACAAATGACAACCACACTATATTACAGCTTAATGAAAACGAAAAATCTTTTTACCAATAATTTCCTTTCTCAACAAGAAAATATTAGGGGAACAGCAAAAAGCTGATGTGATACCTGGAGAGAAAGATGATGGTACATATCCCAATAGAGCAGAGGTAAAGCACCTGTCTGCCATTCATGGACGTGAATGATATCAGGCTCTGTTCCAGTCACCTTCCAAAAAAAAAAAAAGGGGGGGGGGGGGGGAAAAAAACAGTTAATGTAAAAATGGAATTTTGGATTGGCAGTCAAAGAAAAAGAATTTCGGGTCGGCAATGGATAATTCATCATGAACTCAGTCTGCTCCACAATTTGAACAAAAAGACCAACTTAACCAGACATCAATGGCAATGATGTTTTCATGCTTAAGGTTTTCAAGAACTTGCAGGCTCTGCAAATGCACAAAAAGCTAAACAAATTGATAACAGCCAAAAACCTGCATCCATTCAAGGCAAGCACGGCTGAAAAACAAATATGCCTCCAGCTCATTGTAAGAACCTCCATATACATATTGTCCCTTGAAGAACTGATTATCCGGTTCAATAAGAATCACTGGTATGCCTGAAACTGTTCCATGGTATGCATTTGTAGGGACCCAGATTCCTTCATGATATGATCTATATGTAGATATCAATGTCAACTCATCGATATGATGCTTCGGAATGCACTCGTAAAAGGGAAGCATGACATTGACTTTGTGTCCACGCAGTAAACATGCACGAGCCAGTCCAGTTACAACATCACCAAGACCCCCAACTTTTGCTATAGGTGCCATTTCAGCAGTCACGTGAATAACATGCATAAGATCAGTATCCTTCTCAACAGTAACTGGAATATCTGCATGAAAATCCCAAGAAGGGAACTCACGCTTCCAGAACATGATTTCATCCCTTGGAGAAGGCCAGTCACGATCTTCCGATTCCGTAGTTGAAAGTTCTGATTTTTCAGCACCAACCTGGAAGAAAATGAAAATCTCTAGTCTTTGAAATAAGCATAAAATTGGTAAAGAAACAGTTTTTCACTACAAGAGTTCCAAGTATACTCTCGTATAGCTACAGTCACATTAGCGTTTTAAATACTTGAAAGCTTGAGCATATGTTATGAGAATAGGACTCGCACCATATGACATATTTCTCATTCATTACAAAAACTGTAACCCGAACACGACACAATGTCCATCAAAGACTATTTTTTTTAAGGCTTTCCTAATTCATTCCAACATGTCCATAATGGCGAAGTGTTAGACATTGACACAGTTCGCAATCTAAGTACTGTACCCTAAATATTTCAAATACCAAAGAGCTCTTAATTAACCTAGCGCAACTACTATACCAAATTACGTAAGGCCTCTGTGCCCTAGAGTAGATATGCACAATCTTCCTGGGACCAGGAGAATATCAACTTATACAGGTAGAGAAGGGTTTACAATTATACCAAACTTTTAACACTTTTCCTTTAACCCCTGCCTTCACTTGGAGAGATCAAGGTGCATGTCAATTGCACCAACACACTAAATAATGCAAAAATTTCTGCACTATTTGGTGTATAACGGAGAAAATAAAACAAGCTATCTTATAGGACAGAACAGCATTGTAGAATTCTCCAACATTCACCTTGCTGGGTTCTTGTGGTACTGGGATGGAGTCTTTACAATCCTTCATCAGTGAATCAGTTACTCAAAAAACAATCTCAATCCAATTCTTATGAGGTAAAGCAATTTATTGTTTCTTGCTATGAAACATTTATAAATGAAGTGGAAAAAAGATAGTAAAGACTGGGATAGTCCTTTAAAGGAGATTTGGGTGCACTTGTTTAGTGCCTTGGGCCCTTGGCTGGTTCATAATATAGTATGTTTTCATCTGTTTCTAAAAGGCATGGAATTTATCACATACACTATTCCTCCTCCGTTTTACTTACTAATATGAGAGCTACACTACCTACACAATAACAAACATTTATCCCCCCCTCTCTCTCAACTAACTTCTCACGTAATTCTCTCTCTAAGTGACTTGACTTTATGACTGGTTTTGTAACAAGTGTAATTGTTAAACATGGCAGTCCAGCACATAGAAAATTGATGAACATTCATAGACAAAAGAGAGAGAAATGGGAAAGCAAACTAACACTTTCTTCTCAAGAATGAATTGTTACTATACAGAGAGAACCTATCTAACTTATATACAAGAGACAACAACCTAACTACCAATTAAAGATTAACAGCTGTCCTAACAAGATACGCAAGTTGCACAACTAACTAACAAACTAACAACCCTCATCAGCAGCATCATCAGCAACAACCACATCAGCAGCAACCATATCAACAGCAACCTCATCAGCAGCAACATTAGCAGTTGATGATTTAATATATATAGTCTCTTCTTGTTTAACACCCCCCCCTCAAGTTGGAAGTAGCAAAGATATTGGAGACTTTCAACTTGGATAACAAGAGAGACATTTGAGCAGAGGTTAAGGACTTAGTAAGTAAGTCAGCTGGTTGAGACTTGGTGGAAAGATAGGAAGTGGCAATCAGACCTTGTTGAATGCAATTCCTAACAGTATGACAATCCACCTCAATGTGTTTTGTTCTCTCATGGAAGATAGGATTAGCTGCAATGTGCATGGCAACTTTACTATCACAATGAAGAGGAATGGGAGTAACATTGTCCACAGAGAGATCTTTAAGGAGAGCAGTTAACCAGAGAAGTTCACAACACACAAAAGCCATTGCCCTATATTCTGATTCAGCAGAGGATCTACTCACAGTGGGTTGTTTCTTACACTTCCAAGAAATCAAAGCATCCCCCAAACATACACAATAACCTGTTAATGATTTTCTTGTGATGGGACATGCACCCAATCAGCATCACTGTAAGCCTTTAAAGTAAGAGCACTTGATTTAGAGTATAAGATGATAGACATCTAGACTCAAGAATGGAAAGGGAGACAAGTTGCTGAAATTATGGCTAGGATCATGAAGATGTTACAATTGCTAAAGATGTCATGCTGAATTAGGGGCTTGAATAATGTTTAGGTTACTTTCTTTTATTTTCTTAAGACTATAAATAAGGGGCAGTATGGAGGAGAAACTCATCCAGAAAATAGTATTGGAGGTCTATTGACTTGGGAGAGTTCCAGCCTCTAGAATAGCTGGTAGGAGCGTGCCAACCTCTATAATTGTTGGTATTTCATTGTTCTGTAGGAGAGTCGCAGGAGAGTCCTAGAGTCCTTGTTATTGTTGGTGTTTTTCTGTTTCGTTGAATAAAATAAGTAAGTCTTTTCTTTATTATTTCAGTAGTATATTATCTGTGCCTATCAATTGGTACCAGAGCAGGTTGCTGCGCAAGTTGCTGAGGAATAATGGGGTATGATGGTTATTTTTTGCTGGGAGTCGATCCACAAATCTTACTCGAGTGCCCGAAAGATAGAAACAGGTTAGAAAGGAGTGCATCTGCATTCCTTGAGCGAGTGGTCCAGATAAATTCATTAGATGAATACATCAATGAGTTCCAGATTGTTCGATGTCAATTGGAGACCATAGCCTCACATGTGTGAAGAACTGACTGAAGCTTTCTTCCTGGAACATTTCATCGCTGGAATGGAAGAAGGAAGTAAGTCTTACGTCAAAGGGCTAGCGCCTTCTTCAGTATATTGGGCTATGATGTATCTTAAGCACTCCAATGCTCAAGAAAATAAATCAACAGAGAACTATCAAGAGACAAAAGGTATTCAAAAATGTTCTTCTTCTATGGTTATTGATTGTGTAAAGGATTCCCTAGAAGTTGATATTTCGAAGCTAGTTGATGAAACGGGTATGGAACTCTATTCAACAAGCTCAGATGCTGAAAGTTACAATCAATTTCCACAGAGGAAACAAATTGCAGCAATGAACACTAATTGTTCAATAGAATGGCCAGGAGGAAGACTTAAGAGATTGCTTGAATCAGGTGTCAAATGTAATTACGAAGTAAAAGTTTATGGTGATCTTGAATTGGTACTCAAATTACAGGAGTTTGGACACCAATTCATGGATGAGAGGTGTGCTTCAGTGCATGAAATGGAAGGGGTATCTCATGTAATTCATGTACATGCTGAAATTTCAATAATTTGTTTGGGGTTATCATATGAGTGGTGGGATCCAGGAGGTATCTATGTGAAACTGCAGAGGCTAGGGCTACGGTGGAAGCCAGGAATATTCCAAGGTGCAGAAATCAGTCTCCTAATATTCACCTTGAGGACAAGGTGAAAGTTTGGGCGGGGGGTAATGATAGACATCTAGACTCAAGAATGGAAAGGGAGACAAGTTGCTGAAATTATGGCTAGGATCATGAAGATGTTACAATTGCTAAAGATGTCATGCTGAATTAGGGGCTTGAATAATGTTTAGGTTACTTTCTTTTATTTTCTTAAGACTATAAATAAGGGGCAGTATGGAGGAGAAACTCATCCAGAAAATAGTATTGGAGGTCTATTGACTTGGGAGAGTTCCAGCCTCTAGAATAGCTGGTAGGAGAGTGCCAACCTCTATAATTGTTGGTATTTCATTGTTCTGTAGGAGAGTCGCAGGAGAGTCCTAGAGTCCTTGTTATTGTTGGTGTTTTTCTGTTTCGTTGAATAAAATAAGTAAGTCTTTTCTTTATTATTTCAGTAGTATATTATCTGTGCCTATCATAAGATACCTTGATCAGGAGATTGTTTGAGATATTTGACAGTTTATAAGCAGCTTGCATATGGGCATGAGTAGGATGAGACAGAAACTGGCTCAAAATATGCACTGCATAAGAGATATCTGGTCTTGTAATGGTTAAGTAGATCAATCTCCCCACCAACCTCCTATATACCTCAGGGTGTTCAAGAACAGGACTAGTCACAGTAGCTAAATTATGATTCAAAGCCATAGGAACTGAACTTGGCTTAGCTCCAGTGAGACCAGTGTCATGCAAGATGTCCAAGGTGTATTTCCTCTGATGCAAATATATTCCAGTAGAGTTCCTTGCAATTTCCAAACCCAAGAAATATTTTGGAACTCCAAGGTCTTTGATAGGGAAGACAGTATGAAGATGGGCCTTGAGAGCAGCTATATGAGTCAGATTAGGACCAACAATGAGCATGTCATCCACATATATGAGGACTATAAGGAAAGTGGTGGCAGTTTTAGGGTAAACAGAGAATGATCACAGGCAGACGGCTGAAAACCATACTCAACTAAACATGTGGAAAACCTTGGAACCACTGTCTAGGAGATTGCTTTAAGCCATACAGGGATTTGAGCAATTTACATACCAGTTTACCCTTAGAATGAGATACAAGTTCAGTGGATGGAGGAGTATACCCTTGAGGAAGGGACATGTAGACCTCTTCATCAAGATTGCCATGTAGAAAGGCATTGGTGACATCCATTTGAGTGGTGCCAATCTCTAATAGCAGTCACAGCAAGAAGAGTCCTGACTGTAGTCATCTTTGCCACAGGGGCAAAGGTATCAAAGTAATCAAGGCTCTCAGTTTGAGTGAAGCCTTTAGCTACAAGTCTGGCCTTGTATTTGTCTATAGAGCCATCAGGATTGTGTTTAATTTTATAAATCCATTTGCATCCAACAACCTTTTTGTTGGGAGGTAACATTTGTAAAGTCCAAGTATTATTTAATTCTAAAGCTTGTAGCTCAGTAGCCATAGCTTTGCACCAATGAGGATTGTTAACAGCTTGAGCATAAGTGTGTGGTTCAACTGACTCAGAAATGTTAACTACAAAGGCTTTGTATGAAGATGACAGAGAATTGTAAGAAAAGTAATCAGACAAGGGGTACTTGACTTGCTGGACAGTATTAGCAGTAGATTTGTAAGAAATGTTAACTACAAAATCTTTATATTTGGAAGGCAAAGTTTTAGTTCTGACAGGTCGGCCAGAAGGAGGAACTGGAGAAGAAGAATGAGAAGGAATGACAGGAATAAAAGTAGATGAAGAAATTGTGGGAGTAGTAGATGTAGTAGGTAAAGAAGGAGAAGCACAAAATAGACTATCATTGTCTATATCAGAATGAGTGAAAGTAGGAAAAGAGGTAGGTAGAGGTATAGACCTTGAAGGAGTAGTAGTGGTAGCAGGATCAGAATGAAAAAGAAGGAGAATATGGAAAAATAGTCTCATGAAATTTAACATCACTGTTGAAGAAACTTTATGAGTATCAAGATTGTAAAGCTTGTATGCTTTCTTGCCAAAAGGATATCCTAGGAAAACACACCTTTGAGCTCTAGAAGAAAATTTATCTCTGTTTTGAGCAATGGTTGCAGCAAAACAAAGACAACCAAAGACTTTTAAGTGTTGGTAAGAAGGAGGGACTTTTAAGAGCATTTCAAAAGGTGTTTTGTTGGATAGAAGTCTGGAAAGAATTCTATTGATGAGATAGGAAGCACAAAGAAGGCAATCCCCCCAAAATTTAATAGGTAAATGGGCTTGGAACCTAAGAGCTCTAGCAAGTTCAAGAAGATGTTTGTGTTTAATTTCTGCCCTGCCGTTTTGTTGGGGAGAAGAAATACAAGAACTCTGATGCAAAATGCCAAAAGAATGAAGTAAAGGAGACATTTCACCATTGAAAAATCCTATCCCATTGTCAGATCTAATTTCCTTGACAACAGTGTTAAACTGAGTTCTTACCATTTGAAGGAAAATTTTCATAAAATGGCAAACAAGATCTTTGGATTTAAAAAGGTATATCCAAGTACACCTAGAGTGGTCATCTACTATGGTAAGAAAAGAAGTGAATCCCTCATGAGTATGACGTCTGTAAGGCCCCCACACATCACAGTGTAAGAGATCAAAAGGAGCAGGACAATGAGATGTGCTAAGGGGAAATGGTAATCTAGTAATAATTTAGCATAATGGCATACATCACAGATACTCGATTGAGAAGAACAAGAAGAACCAGATATATGAGAGTAGTTCTTTAATGAATCAAATGGTACATGGCCAAGTCTTAGATGCCAAAGCTGAGAAGTAGTTACAGAAGGAGAAGTAATGAAACTGTTACAAGACTGGGATACATTGGAAGGGATATGGGGAACATCAGCAGATGAAACAGGAGAATTGAAAACAATTTTATACAGACCACCATCAAGGCTGCCAATCCCCTTGAGGGTCTTGTGTTGAGGGTCCTGTATAAGACAGTGAGATGAAGAGAAAATAAGAAGACAGGAATTGTCAAGAGTGAGTTTCCTCCCAGAGATGAGATTAAACTTGAAATTAGGAACATAGAGAACATCTTTGAGAACAAGATTATTAGCAAGGGTAATTGTTCCTTTGTGGGTGATAGGAACAAATTTACCATTAGGCAGATGTAACACAACTTGAGTGGGAATAGGGTTATGAAGGAGATGGAAGGAGGCAGTGACATGATCAGTTGCCCCAGTGTCAACAATCCTGTTGGATAAAAGGCTAAAGAAAGCAAAATAATCAACAAAGGCAGCAGTAACAAAAGAAGAAAAATATGAAAGAAAACTTGCATATTAATTCTAAGAACTGATTCTCTTTAAATAGAGAATTCAACAACTAAAAGTTCCTAAAAGACTGGCCATTATCAAGTAACAGGCTCACTCTTTACTAAAAAATAGAAACATACTAACTACTTGCTAAAAAATAGCAACAGTAAAAACAAAACAGAATAAATGCTAAAGACTTGGTCAGCAAGTCCAAGTTTACTTATTTTCAGCATATATTTCCAGCAGATAATGAGGCATACTTCAACACTCCTCCTTGGATCAGTAGCTGCAAACTCCTAGCTTGTCTCGTAGAAACTCAAATCGACCTTTTGGAAGAGCCTTCGTGAATATATCAGCCAACTGGTCATTTGTTTTACAATAAATCAAGCAAGCTTCACCATTTTTCTGAACTTCTCTTAGGAAATATAGCTTGATGTTAAAGTGCTTGGTCTTTCCATGGAAAACAGGATTGTTAGAGATTGCAATAGCTGCCTGGTTGTCCACAAACACTTTAGTGCCTTCCTCTTGATCCATTTTCAAATCAGCTAAAACTTTCCTTAGCCATAAAACTTGATTTATAGCTGATGTTGCAGCTATAAATTCAGCTTCAGCAGTAGATTGAGCAACTATCTCCTGCTTCTTAGAACTCCATGAAAACACTCCTGAACCGAGTGAGAAGCAGTACCCTGATGTACTCTTCATGTCATCTGTCGATCCTGCCCAATCGCTATCAGAGAAGCCATGAAAATTAAGAGTACGACCATGATTAAACAACACTCCATGATCAAGAGTTCCTTTGACATATCTAAGGACTCGTTTTGCTGCCTTCAGATGCTCTTCACTTGCACAATGCAAAAATCTGGACAGCACACTCACAGCTTGCATAATATCAGGTCTGGTTGCTGTGAGATACATTAAACAACCTATGAGGCTTCTGTAGATAGACTCATTCACCTTTTCAGCACCATCTTCCTTGCAAAGCTTCTCTTTTTGATTCATTGGAGTACCCATTGACTTGCAATCCTCCATCTGAAATTTCCTCAAAATTTGCTTGGCATACCGTTTCTGACATATGAAAACACCTTGCTGATCTTGTCTGATCTCCATTCCAAGAAAGAATGCCATTACTCCTAGGTCAGTCATTTCAAAGACCTTCATCATCTCCTGTTTAAATTGCTCAATAAGAGTGGCATTACTTCCTGTAACCAAGAGATCATCCACATATAGTGAAATAATCAAAATATCAGCATTAGAGTGTTTAACATATAGAGTTGACTCGCTTAGACTCTTTGTAAATCCAAGACTCAAAAAATACTCATCTATTCTGCTGTACCAGGCCCGTGGAGCCTGCTTGAGGCCATACAAAGCCTTGTTCAGCAAATACACTTTGTCTTCCTGCCCTTTCACTGCAAATCCCTCAGGCTGCTCTACATATATCTCCTCGTGCAAGTAGCCATTAAGAAAGGCAGACTTAACATCAAGTTGAAATACCTTCCACCCCTTCTGTGCGGCTAATGCAAGAAGCAATCTGATTGTATCGAGGCGTGCGACTGGAGCAAATGTTTCTGAAAAATCGATGCCATACACTTGAGCAAACCCCTTTACCACAAGTCTGGCCTTGTGTTTGTTGACTGAACCATCTGCATTCAACTTTGTTCTGAACACCCATTTGACTCCAATAACCTTCCTGTCTTCAGGCCTTTCAACAAGCTGCCAGGTCTGGTTTTTCTCGATCATATTCAGCTCCTCCTGCATTGCAACCACCCACTTAGGATCCTTTTCAGCTTCGATGAATCCGGCTGGCTCAAAAAATGCAACATTGCATCTTTGATATATATCAGAGAGCAATCTAGTACCCCTGATTGGAGGATCATCAATGTCTTCTCCTTGCACAAGCGGAGAGTTTCTACTTTCGATTGGAGGATTATGTAGCAGCGGAACGTTATCTATATGCTCTCCTTTGTTTCCTTCCCAACACCATTGTTCCTCTTCCACAAAATGAACATCTCTGCTTACTAGAATCTTTCTATCTTGAGGATGAAAAATTCTATAAGCTTTAGACACGTTGCTGTAGCCAATGAATATGCCGGGAATTGCTCTTCTATCAAGCTTATCTCTTTTAACCTGAGGTACATGTGAAAAACATATGCAACCAAAAACTTTAAGGTTCTTTACAAAAGGTTTATAGCCATACCATGCTTCAAAAGGAGTTTTTCCTTTGACAGCTTTTGTAGGGAGCCTATTCAGCAAAAAAACAGCAGTGTTTGCTGCTTCTGCCCAGAATTTTTTAGGGAGCCCTTTCTCATGTAACATGCATCGAACCATCTCCATTATTGTTCTGTTCTTCCTCTCACTAACCCCATTTTGCTGCGGAGTATAAGGGATAGTAAGCTGGTGTTCAATTCCTGCTTCTTCACAAAACAAATTAAACTGGTTTGACGTGTACTCTTTCCCGTTGTCTGATCTCAAAATCTGAATTTTGCAGCTGCTTTGGTTCTCAATCCAAGCTTTGAACTTCATGAACACTACTGCAACCTCTGACTTGAACCTTAGGAAGTAAATCCAACACATTCTGGTCAGGTCATCTATGAATGCAATGTAATACTTACTTCCTTGTAATGACGGTTCAGTTTGAGGTCCACAAAGATCAGTATGGATCAACTGCAACTTCTCTGATGCTCTCCATGTACTCTGCAAAAATGGCAGCCTTGTTTGCTTGCCATATTGACACGCTCGACAATTGGACAAGAGTTCATCTAGTGGTGGCAGGCCTTTCACAAGCTCCATTTTCTTCATCAGCAGCAATGCTGAATGATTGTAGTGTCCCAACCTCTTGTGCCAAAGCTCGGCACCATTGTTATCTGCAGTAGTGCTATTTGAACTCGAAAATGCAGTTTGCTCCACTTCCATCAGGTCCAACGCAAAAGCTTTCCCCTTCATTTTCACCTTGAACAATTGTTGATCTTTTGCATCCTTGATGACACACCTTCTGTCCTCAAACACAATTTTATATCCTTTTTCAAGCAACTGCCCAACACTTAGCAAATTTTGATTAATTTCAGGTACGTAAAGAACATCAGTGATTGTTTTAGTACCTAAACAACTTTCAATTGCCACTGTTCCCTTTCCTTTGACATCAATGCAGTCTCCGTTGCCGATTCTAACCTTTGATTTTGCAGATTTGTCGAGCTCCTTGAAAAGTTCTTCATCATACGTCATATGATTAGTGCAACCACTATCAATCAACCAGCTTTCACTTGAATTACTTGTAGCAAAACATGTTGCTACAAATAATTGTTCTTCTTCCTCTTGATCAGCAACTTTCGCATCTATTTGTTGTGGCTGCTTTTTAGTCTTGCAAATCTTTGCGATGTGGCCTAGTTGCTTGCATTTGTTGCATCTAACATCAGGTCTTCTCCAACACTTGGAGTGTGGATGACTTCTCCTTTCACAGTACTGACATGGAGGGTAACTTGGCTTGTTATTTCCTCCATTTTTACTGTTATTTGCAGCATCATGTTCAGCAAATTCTTTCTTTACAATCTTCTTTCCTTTTCCACCTTCATTGATCTGCAGTTTAGCTTGCAAAGCACCCTCAACTGAACCTTCATGCCTCATAAGCCTTCTTTGCTCTTGAGCAAGCAAAGCATTCAGCAATTCTGCTAAGGTAATACTTGACATATCTTTACTATTTTCCAGAGAGGAAATTGTTATCTCAAACCTTTCTGGAAGAGTTACGAGAATTTTCTGAACAACTCTGGAATCGGAAAGTTTACCTCCAAGCAACCTTTTAGCAATGCTGAGAAGTCTGTCAGCATACTCCTTCACAGTTTCTGACTCTTCATCTTCTGCATCTCAAACTCCCTGATCAGATTCAGCACTTGCATCCCTTTGACCCTCTCATCGCCTTCGTACTCTTGCTTGAGGAAGTCCCAGATTTCATTTGCTGACTTCAAGGTCATAATTCTGGTAAAAATTGTTGGAGAAACGGATGAAAACAAACATGACTTTGCTTTCGATTTCCGCTGCCTTCTTTCCTTGTGGTTCTTGATTTGAGCAAGAGTTGGGTTGTTTGGTAAAGGAGGGATTCACCTAGAGATCTACTTGAAAGGTAATCCTCATTCTAACCGCCCACACCTGATAATTTTCACCCGTGAACACCGGAGGAGCAATAGCTGTGAAAGGTGTTTCAGAATCCATAGCATGGCTGATTTGTTGAGCAAGATTTTGAATGTGGGTTACCCTCAAACTCTCACAGTCCCTCAAGAAGAAATAGCTCCGTACCAATTGTTGGATAAAAGGCTAAAGAAAGCAAAATAATCAACAAAGGCAGCAGTAACAAAAGAAGAAAAATATGAAAGAAAACTTGCATATTAATTCTAAGAACTGATTCTCTTTAAATAGAGAATTCAACAACTAAAAGTTCCTAAAAGACTGGCCATTATCAAGTAACAGGCTCACTCTTTACTAAAAAATAGAAACATACTAACTACTTGCTAAAAAATAGCAACAGTAAAAACAAAACAGAATAAATGCTAAAGACTTGGTCAGCAAGTCCAAGTTTACTTATTTTCAGCATATATTTCCAGCAGATAATGAGGCATACTTCAACAAATCCAATCATTAGTAGCAAAGTTATGATGAGTAAAAGCAGTAGAGTTAGCAATATTTGAACAAACAATTGTACCTGCCATATGAGCTTCAGGACTGCTCAGGGAAGGAACAGAAGTAGAAGAACTCCCAGTAAGACCAGCAGCAGTTAGAAGATTAAGCAAGTGATCATACTGAGAAGTAGTGATAAGGCCTTTGGGATCAGTTGTAGAGATGTCAGAGAAGTTGGAACTGGACTCAACCATGGCAGCAGAATCTTATTCTTTAGCTTGGGCATTTTAGAAGAGTCTGGCTTAGTGCCATAGAGAGCATGCCATTCAGGATAGCCATGTAAGTAAAAGCACCTGTCCTTGGTGTGTGTCTCCCAATGACAATGTTCACACCAAAACCTAGATTTCTGACCAACTCTGGGCTTGAAGGTTCTAGGTGCAGGAGCCATAGAAGACTGACCACGAGCCTTGCTCAATAAGGCAGTAGATATATCACTAACATTTATGGGAGAAGGGGTGACAGAGCACTTCCTTTGCCCTTCTTCCTCTACAAGAAGAGAGATAGCATTGGATAGAGAAGGAAGAGGCATCATCCTCAAGATCTGTCCTCTGACATGAGTGAAATTCTCATTCAGCCCCATAAGAAACCTAGTGAGCTTCTGCAAGTTCTCATAGGCCTCTTGCTTCTTGCTAGCACCACATGTACAATTGCAAGAGCATCTGGGCACATGACTAATACTAGAGAATTCATCCCATAAACCCCTAAACTTAGTGAAGTAACCATTCACAGTCAAAGCACATTGAACACAATTTGCAATTTCCTGACTTATATGGAAAATTTTAGGAGCATCACACAAAGAAAACCTAGACATCAGGTCATCCCAAGCCTCTTTAGCAGTTGAAAAATACACTAAACTTGTAGCAATGTCAGAACTGACAGCATTCAAAAGCCAAGCAATAACCATACTGTTGCATCTTGCCCAATGCATTGAGTATTTGGATGTAGCAGCAGGTTGCATGCATTCACCAGTCACAATTCCAAATTTATTTTTAGCTATCAACGCATTTGTAAAAGAGCGTTTCCATAGAGTAAAATTGAGATCGGTAAGAACCTGAGTGACTAGAACCATACCGGGATGATCGCTCGTGTTCAGAAATAGCGGATGAGATGGATGCAATTGCACCACATTAGCTGGTAGATCGTAGAACTCAAGCACTTCATCACCATCGGAGGAGCTGGAATCGTCAGGCATGATGATCGACGAAGAATCCAAAAGCAATCACAGATCGGAATAGAAGAACACCGTTGAATCAGAGAGATTCAACCTAGAATTGCAAAAAAAAAAAAAAAAAAAAAAAATTAGGGCACAAAATCGACAAATAAGAATTCATCGAATAGAACAGAGAAATTGATCGATCAAATGATTCGAATCAATAAGTATGGTAAGAGATTAAGCAAGCGGAAGAGAGAGGATCAGGCCATCATGAATGATAGCTCTGATACCATGTTAAACATGGCAGTCCAGCACATAGAAAATTGATGAACATTCATAGACAAAAGAGAGAGAAATGGGAAAGCAAACTAACACTTTCTTCTCAAGAATGAATTGTTACCATACAGAGAGAACCTATCTAACTTATATACAAGAGACAACAACCTAACTACCAATTAAAGATTAACAGTTGTCTTAACAAGATACACAAGTTGCACAACTAACTAACAAACTAACTAACTGACTAACAACCCTCATCAGCAGCATCATCAGCAGCAACCACATCAGCAGCATCATCAGCAGCAACCACATCAGCAGCAACCTCATCAGCAACAACATCAGCAGTTGATGATTTAATATATATAGTCTCTTCTTGTTTAACAGTAATATACCACAACTTTCATATGCATCTCCATGTAGTTCCTATATACCTCCCACTGTCATACATCTCCATCGCTGTGAGCTTGAAAAGTGGTGGGCTCAAAAGAAAAAACCCATTCACCCTATTTCAACACCTTTTTCACACTTCCTTCATACCAAACAAAGAATAATGTTTTCAATACTTCAAATTTACCTCTATCTCCATCTCCCACTTTTCCCCTCCACCATATTTAGCATCAAGCATTCACTTTTTTCTTTCTTTCCCCTTCACAATACCAATTGGAAAAAAAAAAAAAAAAAAAAGTGATCACATTACCAAACAAAAGCATTAGATGCATGAGAAATTTGTATTCTGCAATTACTCCCAGAAGTGGTGCAATTTCAAACTATGAACACTTTGAAATAAACACGAGAGCCAGACCTATTCATGCTCAAGAATAAGACCTAACACTTTCGCCTGTTCATCAATTTACCGAGAGAAAACAAATTAAAACAACAAAAACAAAAATTCTCTGCTTTGCAACCTTTTATTGAACCCAATTCTACTCTAAACTTAGTAAATATGAAGAAAAATTACCTCAATTGGGAGAACTTGGATCTTGAACTTGGGGATTCGCAATCGCATAGAGATACTCCAATAATGAGCATATTTGAACAAATTTTTGTTGCATTTGCCCTTTCCGTTTGACAATGACGAGATGCAATTAGTCGTGTAATGAATTCTTACTGAGGGATTAGCAACTAGGGCATCCATTGTTTTGTTTCCCTTTCTAATGTCACACACACACACAGTGTTACTGTCACAGCAGGAAATGGAATGGGAGAGAGAAAGGGGAGGAGTGCATGCACAAATATCTGTGTTGGTTGGATGGATTCATAGGGATTTGTTCTATTTTCTCTAGATTCCAGAGTACTATTTCCCTTTATTCTGCACACTCTTAAAATTAATCAAGGTGTTTTGTACTTCCTCTATCCCAAGTAGAGTAAGAGTCTTACCTCTCATTTGCACGGAAATTAAAAAATAATGGAAGTAAAGTACTCCCTTCGTTTCATTTCAAATTGCAAAAGTTACCAAAAAGGGTGTCCCAACTAAAATTGCAAAATCTAAAAATAGCAAGTTTTAACCCACTTGCACACTCACATCCACTAACCCACTAACTATTCTCTACTCCACTTCCTTTCTCCCACTCAACTATCAACACTCATAACACATCACTTTTTTCACTTTTTCCCTTAATCTCCGTGCCAACCTAGTACTTACAATTTGAAATGGGACGGAGGGAGTAAGTGTTGTGAGTATAAAAGTAATGTAAGAGAGAGAATGAGTGGAGGAGAATAGTAAGTTGATTTGTGTATGAGTGAGATGAATTGTAAAGATTCTTTGCCATCTTAGAAAAGAGACTCTTAATCTGGGACATACAAAAATAGAAAATATGACTCGAGACGGAAGGAGTACCATTTAAAGTTTCAAGTATACTACGGGTGTATTTATTAATTTTACGGGTGTGTATAACAACACCCTTATTCTTTTTAGGGTGTTTGATTAAATTCAAATAAATAATCAACCCATATAAATGACAAAAAGAAAAAAAAAAACGAACGTGTTTTGGTTTATAAGAAACTATGATTTTTTGATGATTCATTTGTGAGGACAGAAGTACTACATAAATATAGTAATGACTACATTTAATCTAATTTAAAAGAGGCAAAAGTGCTAGTTTTCCTTATTGTAAAAGAGGCAAATTATACCCATGTCACTAAATAAAATTTAGTTTTTGTTTGTCTCAAAAAAAATAATTTAATTTTTTAAACAAAAACTTTAAAATTAATGAATTTTCAAAACTTACTACTATAACTTTTAAATGTTGGTAAAGTCAAACGAGACTGTCATTTTGGGATAGAAGAAGTACTCTCTCTGTCACAAAATGATCTTCTACTTTTTTTTCGATGTTATTCCTAAGGAGCTTTGAACAATAATTTTAAGTTTGTTTAATTGTCCTAATGAACTTGTTATTGATAGTATTATTGATTGTGTATTAATAACAACTTTTAGATTTTCATAATATAACTAAATCAACTCAAAATTATTGCTCAATGTTCATTCGTAATAAAGACAAAAAAGTATGAAGATCTATAGAAGGAGTATATTTTAAGGATGAAAAACGATGTTTAAAATTTTTCTATTACTAAACTGTTACATTAAAAACGATTTTGTTACATAAGGTAGCCATTTTTCCTTTGGACGACTCTCAATTTACAAATTTAAATATGCTCGGGGAAGTTCGCTCATGCAAGCGGTTGTTAATTACACACGCCCCTCTTAATGGGGGACGGCCAAGATTTACGCTATATTATATCAATCATAGATTTGAAAGGTCAAGATATGTGACACAATTTGGACTGTTCGCAAGAGAACGCGAGTAAAATCCGCCTAATCGCTTCCGAATTCTCAATCTACCCCTCTCCACACTTTCACACATGCAATGGCCATGAAACACATCCACATACTAAGCAAACATACATAACTTGCTAATGAGTGAGCAAACTCCCTAGGAAAAATATACTCTCTCCGTCCTAAAATGATCTTTTCACATACTAAGCAAACATACATAACTTGCTAATGAGTGAGCAAACTCCCTAGGAAAAATATACTCTCCATCCCAAAATGATCTTTTCATTTGATTATTCAACCTTTTTAAACTTTTTAAAGATATCAACACTTGTTTGACTAGCCATGTTTTGTTTATGCACTTTTAAGGCAAAATTGTAGAAATGAGAAAAACTTTTTTAAGACAATGAAAAATAACAAAAATGAGAAAATCATTTTGGGACGGAGAGATTACTAATTAAATTCATCTTCCACAGCACTACAGTTGACTTTCTTGGATTAGACAGAAGATGACTTGGAAGTTGAACACAGTTATGCATTAAGGACCAGTAATGCCAAAGAAAGTGTAAAAAGACACAAACCCCTCATCCAAACCCTACTATTTTTGGGGCTATAGAAAACCAAAGTATAATATAAGCAAGAGGATCATTTATAGTATAGATACACATCAAATCTCCTTCAATACTTACTAATTTAGCAAATACAATACATTATCATTAAAAAAAAAAAAAAAAAAAAACATAAAACAGTTTTTATCATCTGTTCCTTCTCTTTCTTGTTTTTGTTTTCTTTCTTCCCAATCCTATTTGAAGAAAGAAATTAACCCTGATACATACACAAGGCTGTCATAAAATCACCTTAGCTTCTTTTTTTTCTTCTTCTTCACTTTTTGTTTTCATTTTTTTTTTTTACTTTCCTTTTTCTTTTCTGCATCAATCGGTAGTCATCGGGTGGCTCATGCAACACCTGAACCGGGCCTTCCTTACAGTTGTCATGACCTCGGTTTCTGCATGCTCGAGCATTCTGACGATTTCGGTGAAAGGGGGTCTGACATCAGGATTACCATCCCAGCAACGGATCATAATCTCGGAGAGGACTGGCAGACAATCGTGGGGGATGTTGGGACGGACGCCTTTATTCACAACTGCAAATGCTGCTTGCACGGCTGTCATGTTCTGGAATGGTAGCATTCCTGTGATGAGTTCCCACAGCACAATTCCAAAGCTATAAACGTCTACTTTCTGCGTGTAAGGCCTGTGCTGGATCATCTCCCTACAATACCAAGACTGTTAAGAAACCACTCAAGAAGTCCATAGTGATAAGGGATGATCATTAGGTATAACAGAGTAAATGTGAACGTTAAAGTTTAAAAGATAGTAAAACAAAACAAGGTAGAGAGGGATGCCCAAACAGAATAAAACAGATGGTTTGATTTCGTTTTCAACCACTGTACGTTGGCGTGACTTCCGTTTTAACCATTCTACTTATTTTTTGATACAGGAAACACTATAGTCTGGGACATGTTTGCCACAGCCCCCAAAAGTTAACCCACCCCGACTCTAATGGATGAAATACTTTAGTTATTCACACTTCCACTCCTCCATACAAAAGTTTAGGGGGTTGAAGTGTCAATAATTTAAATTTCCAATCCATCATAACCTAACGGGGTTAACTTTTTTGGAGCTTGGTCGAACATTTCCCAGAGTGTAGTGGTTTTTGTGCAAAAATCAAGTATCATTGTTAGGTGGAACTTGGAAGTCGGTCCAAAGTACAGTGGTTGAAAATGATAATAAACCAAAACAGATTAATACGACAAAACAAATTCAAAAGAACATAGACTACCCACGACCACGACCCATGTCATTTCAAACAGCACTTAGTTAAAACAGAGCATTAAGGCAACAGAAAGATCCAAGGAACCTCCGGAACCTAAGAGTGGAAAGAAGCAATCAAAGCCGCTCAAACATATATATAAATTCCAAACTATAACACCAATAAAAATAAAGATTGCACTCCCTTAACACCACAAGCATTTTCAAGGAGCAACCAGACAGACCATTGAAAGACAACACTAAAAAATTGTATCCATTGACATATATATGGAGAGCTCTGTAGGAAAATTCCCTTATTGACCTGTAATATAATGAAAAAGACTTCCACTACCAAATTCAAACTTATCCGCTCTTAGTCCCAAATGTTTAAGCCTTAGTTTTTTCTCGTGAAGCAAGCTACTAGTACTTCGGTGAAAGATGAGGAAAGAACATGACAAATAACCAAACTAAGGCCATTCCCAACATTAATAACTAGACGAAGAACCCAAATAATGTAGATAATATCCACCCGAGTTCAAGCGGGAATCAAATCTGTTTCTTAAGTCCAATGACCATCCTCATTCCACTGACATCTGCTAAAAAACCAAGGATTTCCTCAATCATGAACCCAAACAAGGAAAAATGAAAAGATCAACTCACCGACCACAAAATAAAGGGCCACAGGCAACATCAAATTCAAGACTAGGATCACAGTATGACCACAAATATATAGTATTTCCGTCCCGGAAAGTTAGTCTCACTTTTTTCATTGTTAGTTTGAATGAAACTTGAGCAATAATTCAACTTAATTTTAATTATCCTAATGAAAATCTAAAACTTGATATTGATAGACCATTATAATTATTACCAATAACAAGTTTTAGATTTCCATTAGGATGGTTAAAAGTAACCTAAATTATTGCTCAAAGTTCATTCAAACTAACAATGAAAAAAGGGACTAACTTTCCAGGACGAAGGTAGTATGTCATATTAACTGTGTACACTACTAAATACACACATTTAGCAGAAGGAAAGAACACCCTCTTCACCAGGTCCTGAAAGCATTAAGGGTACAATCTTCAAGAATATATAATCGGATTTCAAGCACACTTTAAAAGTAACAACGAAACGCTCTTCCTCGAAAATAACGCAGCAATAATTCAGAACAACATGCATACTTGCAGACATGAAGTCAATCAAATTTTGCATTCTTTTTCATCTAGTAAGTGACCATACGTTATGTAACCCCAACAACATCATAATCAAGTAACCATCAAATGCACCTTTTCATGTGAACTGAAAAAGTAAATTTCATGGTTATCTGTCGTCTGGTACCTGATTTATCCAACCCCAATAGTGCATTTACAGAGTCAGCAAGGCATATTCGAAGAAAAATTCACATAACCACAAAAAAGGCAATTAAACACAATAAGGAAATAAAAGTTGTGAAGACAAAAACACACAATCAAGCAGCAGGATTAGGAGGACGAATAAAGGTCACGAAGAAGGTAATAGATGCTTTCACGCCCTTATTTAAGAAATAAAATTAAGCGGTTGAATTGTACAATGCAAGAGCATGGACATTATTCACGTGAAAAATGTATCCCTTAACAGATTCTGAAGATGATATACATAGAAAATGAGGCATCAAAGAAACTGTCCAGTAAATGTGGAGGTGTTCTAAGAAGATAACCCCAACTACAAGAACGTTAAATCATGAATGCGCCAGCCGTCTCATAAAAGCATTCTAACTGAGGACATGAGACTAAAGAAGCATACAGCTTCAATGCTTTTTTTTTTTTTTGGTGGCTGATTCAAACTCTAAGTTGCTTTCTTGGTGTTTAGAACACATTAAAAGGGTTTCATGCGCAAGTAAATAAACATTACAGATGGACAGACTCATTTTAGGAAAACACAGCTTTTTTCAAATTAGAACTTGGAGGATTGATCTTGTAGGAGCATTCAATGTTACATCAGCGGTGTCGTCAGGAGGAAGATTCTTCCTTAATTTGAAAACATAGCAACATAAAAACAATTGTTCCTTCCTTTTTCATTTGATGGAGAAAGTGCTCAGAAGTCTCTGATAAAAATGCACATCCATTACAGTAAAATTATTACTCTATCTCACACACACTCGACAATCTGTGTAAAGTTGTGATATGCCTTGATCATCATCTTCACAACAAATTATAAATGTATGGATGCATTTTGAAGCAGTAGAAAAATTTATCTTTTCGTACGTGATAACAAAAAGACCAGTTGGAGGAACCAAGAACTGAAAACCAGTCACCGAACAAGAAAACCTCTTACATCCTGTTCAGTATAATCATATAAAGATAATATGCATTTGTAATATTAAAATCACCGATGATGAAATTATCATTAGCTCCCAAAGTCTTCACAGTTCCCACAACAGGTCCTCTTAACACTAGAATGACAGCAAAACGTCCATGTGGGGTAGCTAATCTTCCTCTTGCACGATCTATCATTTATTTCATTTTGAGACGTAACTATTTACTTCATCACATGCTTCAAAAAAGATTATTAAATGCACTTGTTGCTAGGGATGGCAACGGGGCGGGTTCGGGGCGGGTTAGGCATTTCCCAAACCCGCCCTGCTCAAATGTCGCAGAACCCGGACCCGCCCTGCCCCGTTTAGGTCAAAACCCGCCCCGTTTACTATATAACTTGTAAATAAAAACTTTTTCATTATTAAATGTTTTTTTTTTTTTTTATGAAAAACCCTTTCTTCAAAAGTATAAAGTTATAATATTGTATAAAATACAAAAGGACATTACATTATGAAAAATTAAATAGGACATATGCATAATTATAATCTAAGGTGCTCGGACTGTTTGGTTGACCTCGCCGGACTCGTGTTGACTACACTAAAAATAGGAGTGTCCGACACGGGTACGGCGGGGTAAACCAAAGAGTCCGCGCATCAAAGATTATAATAAATATTAAGATTATTATAATAAATAAACATGTACTCCCTCCGTCCCGTTCGAATTAGGACAAATTTCCATTTTGGGTGTCCCATCCGAATTAGGACATCACAAAATGGAAAGTTTATATTAGTTTTATATTAGGCCTACCCCACCCAATTGTCCTTAATCATCTTTAATTATACCCAATCTAATTACTTGTCCTAATTAATTAAATGGGCTGGCCCACTCCAAAATTCAAAACCCACATTCCAGATAAACCTAAAAATTACCCCCTCCCCCTTTATTTCTTCTCAAAACATAATCTAACCTAGCAGCCTCTCTCTCTCTCTCTCTCTCTCATATCCCAACCTCCCGCCGCCACCCCTCCCACCGTCTACTCGCCACCCCTTTCCCTTCCCAGCACTCCATCACACTTCTTCTTTCCCATCTCCATGGTTCCATCTGCATAGAAAACGTCGCCATTATCACCTCAATCACCGTCGCCGTCGCCGCCTTCAACTTCAGATGAGTACTCTTCTCCCTCTGTTTCTCTCTCTATCCCTCTCGCTTTCTCTCTTTGTCAAAATCTGATTTTTGAATTTTTGATTTGTGATTTGTTTGTGTTTTGTTTTAGATCTGGTGTGTGTGTTCGTGCGTTTATAGATCCATAGATCTGGTGAGTGTGTGTGTGTGTGTTTGTGTGTTTATAGATCCATAGACCTGGTGTGGTGTGTTTGTGTGTGTGTTTAATCTGTGCGTTCGTGTGTGTGTAGTTCTGAATGCTCCAGATGGTTTTGTGATAGCAGAGTATTTGTTGTTTAATTTTGTGTATTTTTTGTTTACTTTAATTTATGTTGATTTTTGAAATGTTTTTGGTAGTGGTGGCAGGGATGGCGGTGGTCGGCATGGCTGTGGGCTGATGGTGCTTATGATGGAGGAAAGGCTGGTCGTTTGTGGTCCGGTTGGCGTGGTAAGGTGGTTTGTGGTGGTGGAGGAGAAGAGAATGGTGATGAAAAATTGGTGGCGGGCTGGTGGTTGCGCTGGCGGCGACGGTGGTGGTTTCGTTGGCGGTGGTTGTGGGTGTGGCGGTGGTGATGGTGGCAAATTATGGTGGTGGTGAATGGTGTTCAAACTTTTTTTTTTTTGAAGCAATGGTGTTGAAACTTTTGAATTTGGATGAACTGTACATTTTTATTGTAATTTGTAATTTAATGTTTTTCTTTGTTACAACTGATTAGTGATCAAGTATAAAGGTTAAAATGTCTTAATTCTAACTCATTACCACTTTTCTCAATAGAAAACTAATAATCCTTAATCCCCGTGCCCGGAGAGAAAAAATCCTAATTCAGATGGGACGGAGGGAGTATATTAGCCGGGTTCGGGATAAACGGGGCGGGTTTATGGTAATCCCGAACCCGTCCCAAACCCGTCGGGTTTTGAAAAACATGTCCCAAACCCTTCCCATTAGGAGCGGGTCTTTTCGGGTTCGGGATTTTTGCCATCCCTACTTGTTGCCAAGTATCTCAGCCATACATTGGAAGAAATCAATGTCCACCATACATCTCACGGTTGCACAATCTAATTCACTAATGAGATAATCAGATCTGCAAATTCAAAGATGCTTGGATACACTCAAGAAAACTCACATATTAGACAGCTTCTCAAACCCTTGAAAAGATAAGAGCTTCCAACTTGATGGAAAAGGTATCAACATAATCTCCAAAAGTGTTTCTCATAACAGAACAGCAAAAAAAAGTTGGCTAATACACCACTAGCGCAGCAATAGCATGTTATTAGAGTAAGGCTGCTAGACGAGCGTCATGTCTAGGTTTTCTCACTTCTATTGCCCTGTACTTGTCCCCATAAAACAGACAAAGGAAGAAGAAAGATAGGAAAACTCATTGACACTCCAACAAAGGAGCATCAAGTATAAATGCGAGCCCAAAAAAAACTCGGTTCGCAACACAATTGCCCAAATGGCCTCATTTAACAAGTTCTGTTGAACAAAAATGTGACCCATCACCTTACCATGGTCAATTAAGCATCAACGAAGCACAAAACTATTCATCTCAGATTCTGGTGTATAAAAATTTTGAAAAGGCACATAAAGTCTTGCTAGTGTCAAACATCCCAATTTTAGTGAGTCTATAAATGACCTAACTGTCTAGTAGAGATAACACCTGCTGCTCAATAATCAACCAAAAACTTCATTCATCATTACACCAGTTAATTTTCCAACGGTGAATGAAAACTGTCAATAGAAAAATGATCCACATTACATCAGATGTTATAATGACCAAATCAATGACAAACAGTCAAAGCATGCAAACCTACCATAGAAAAATGATAAAAGAATCGCACAGTAACAAAAGGTAAATTCATGCCAATCAAAACCACACAGCCGGCTAGACTTGACAGCGAGTGGTACTTCATCCAAAGAGACAGAAAGAGAGACAAAAGGGTGACTACAGACCTAGCAGACAAGAAATCAAGGAGGCTTAAGGATGCAACTAAAAAAAAGTAGCAGATTTGCATTAACCTATGCTTCCCTCAGCCTTCTTCATAACCCAAAGTGGGTAAAAAAACAAATAGCTAACAGAAAAAACTTCAGACTTATGGCAGCATGGTAGTTCGCTTACAACTGTAAACCCACACAATGCAACCACAAATCCAAACAAACTTTGTTCTAATTTATTAAAAAAAAAAATAAGTCAAATAACAGATTAAGAGAATGGTCCATTTGTTGGTAGACAGAACATTAAAGGAGATATCAAATGATAGACTAAGTGGCAGGAGAGTAAAATAAGCGAAAGCCCAAGAGTAAGTAGCTTACGGAGCCATCCAGCGGTATGTCCCCGTTTCTGGGGTCATTCCTTCAGTTTGCACCTCAATTCGAGCAACCCCAAAGTCAGCAATCTTTATTGATTTATCAGCAGAGATTAGAAGATTGTCTGACTTCAAATCCCTGTGAATTAAAGTGAGCTCATGCACATACTCCATTCCCCTTGCGACATCCAAGGCCTGCTTTACTGCCAATTTCAAAGGCACTGATCTATTCTGTCGTTTGGCCAAAAACTGCCGAACGGAACCTCCCTTTGCATACTCTGTGACAATACACCAAACCATGGGTTTACGACATGCACCAATAAATCGCACTATGTTTGGGTGCTTTAATTGGGCCAACATCATGACTTCCTGCTGAAATTGTGTCTCCATCAAGTGTGCCCTCTCTAAGTCATTTTCTGGTCTCTCCAGAAGCTTGATGGCCACATCTTCACCATTGTATGTGCCCTTGTAGAGTTTCCCGAAAGCTCCTTGGGCAAAGGCGGGCCCCATGTTCAGCTTCCTCAGATCAATTGTCCACTCGTCGAAATTCTCAAGCCCCTGTGTTGGCAAACGAGGGTCTATTAGAGCTTGAGCCAGGGCATCGTCACTCAAGCCTTGAGAGACTCTTCCTCGGTTAACACTCTGAGCAACAGAGTAGTTATTATTGACAGGCTTCAGACCTTGGTGATTTAAGATGCGAGTGTGGGAATCATTTGATCCAACACTACTATTATCAACAGACATTGCAACAGACCCTCCACCATTGCTCATTTGCAAGCTATTAAAACTGTCGATTGACATGTTGGAACCCTCACCAAGTTTATGGTAGAACCCTTGAGACAAATCAATGAAATGATCATGGTTATTATTTAGCCCTATAATCCCGGTAAACTTTGGACCCTCCAACATTTTTACCAACACAGCGTTAACCTTCAAAGTCTTCTTATCACTTCAGCATTAGTAAGAACCTAATGGTCCAACACCCCTGCTCAACCAAACCTGCAAAATGATCATTCAAAATTTAAGTTCCCAAGCAGGTACGCACATCCTGACCCCAAGACCCAAAAAAAAAAAAAGAGCACTTATATACTAATGAAGTAACAAGGAAATGGTGTGAGATGTGTGTTGAATCAAAAAAGTTATTATCTTTTACCTATTCTAAATTAAAAGGCTTGAGAGCCTAGGTGTTAATTATTATTATTTTATTATTTTATTTTGAGTGGTGATCAGGAGGGAGTACGAGAATTGAATTAGATTCCAGTATATGAAACCCCATACACAAAAACCCACTACATCCAAACCATGTAACTGATGTCTTTTAAGCCGAAAAATCAATTGATGATATACAAAAAAAACATGTACAATTGACAACAATTATACCCTAATTAGCAAGTTTTCCGCTACTCATCAAACCTTTTTCACGCTAGCCACTAAATGGACACAATATAACAATAATTTCAACAAAAACCTAATTACCATTTCCTCAATTAGTTTCTCTAAACACCAAAATAACAATAACAAACAATCAATCAACCCCCCACCCCCCAAAAACATACAAATTGCACTAATTATCTCAAACTTCAACATTTCAAAGACAATCAAAACTTAAAAAGAGTTGAAATTAGCTACCATTTCACTTCAATTCAAGCAAATACAAACTCAAACCACAAAGTATACAAACAAACAAAGTGATCGAGCTCTAAATTGACGGAAAAGGGGAGAAATTACCTCGATCGAGAGAGGTACGAGTGCGATATTCCGATGATTGACCGGGTCAAACACGATTACCAGAGACGCGGATATCGAGATCGAATGTGCACAAATTCACAGCCCTAAAATTCCTTCCTGAAACCTCACACTAGTACGAACTAGTCTAGAGAGAGAGATAGATAGTGATAGAAAGTGAGAGAGAGAGAGAGAGAGAGAGAGAGAGACGACGACGACGGAGAAAGAACAAGGAGAGAGAGAGAGAAGCTCCGAACTTCTTAGTCTTCGTCTTGTATTTTTTTTTCATTTCTACTAGAACGAGGATGGAGTAGTGGTGGGGCCCAGTTTGGGAGAGATCGGACGGTTTAAAATGTGGCGGTGATGAGACGGGGAAGTGGGAATGGGACCCTGATTGTTGATTGAAGCCAATGAGAATGTGACACGAAAGCAGGATACTCTTTACCTTTGTTTTAATTTTTTAATATTTCATTGTACATCGATCGATAGGAAACCCGAAACATTTCAATTAAAAATACAAAAATAATTATGATACTTCATTTTATAAATTACATTTTATACGTATTTTTGTAACTTTATTGTTTTCCTAAAAATTTTTTTGAGAATATGTTTGTCTTAATTAAAACATTTTTTTAAATGATCAAATTATTTTGATTAGACATTTGAATTGGATGCACTAGTGGCGGACTTAAACATAGATATAGACTAGATTAATCCCGTGCGATGCACGGCATATAATATCTTTAAACAAAAAACGAACATTTAAATTGTTTTAGTAGCATAAATACATACATGACCTTTAGCAATTTCATAGTATTGTCATTATGAGGTTGATTTATAATAAAAATAAACACTTATTATGATATTTTCTTAAAAAATAAATACTAAAAAGAATATTAGCTGTTCATATTCAAGAAAATTATAAAAGTTCCACTATACATACTAATGTAAAATTTTATTTTAATAATCCAAAATCTGGTTTATTAAAGAAATAAAATTAACTATACTACAAATTAAAACTAGCTTAAAAATTGTTTAAAAACTAAAGCAATAAGATTTATTTATTTATTGAGAAATCGAGATTGTGAGTTTTTTCAGTTTCATATTTTAGAAACTAATTTAAATTATTCATTCCATCTCAAACATATTTATCTACTATTTCTAAGTTATCCCTATATTAGGGCATCTCCAATGGAGAACACCAAATTTGGTGTAAGTTTTACACCAAATGTTACACTAAATAAAAATCTTCTCCAATGTATCACACTATTTTTCACACTAAAAAAGAATATTCTCTATCCACCTTATTTTTCCACTAACACTCATTGTTACACAAACAATACTTGAAGTCTATGATTTTACATATAAACCCCTCTCTTTTAATTGAGATGATATAATATTATGTTTTTATAATTATTTTTATGCATTGTACTTTAATAATTAAGTAAAATATATTATATAATTTATTAACATATAAGTTAATTAACATAATTTACAATGTGTGAGTTTTTAAAATTTAGAGGGACTAAATGTGACAAGTGAAACTATTACACCAAATTTGGTGTAAATGAATAGTTTTACACCAAATTTGGTGTAACACTATTCATTTACACCAAATTTGGTGTAAAATATAGTGTCCATTGGAGGAATGAATAGTGGGTATTTTAGTGTTATAGTGTGAAATAAGGGCATCTCCAATGGACACTATATTTCACACTATAACACTAAAATGCCCACTATAGTGAAATTTGTTGCAAATAATAAGTGGAGGGGAATAGGGAGGAAATAAAAAAAAAAAAGTGTGGAGGGGAGAGAGGATGTTGTGGGCTCATTGTAGTAAATTTGCATATCAATTAATGCAAAGATAAATATTTAAAGTAAATAGTTATAATTTAATTAATTGATTTAATAAATGATGGATGACATCATCTAGTGATTTTGGAGGGAATTTTTTTAATGTAGAGCTGTTATGTGTCAATGATGATGTCAGCTGCTTTTGTTTTAGTATATAGTTATTATATTATACTAGAAGATTAGAAGATTATAGATTATAGATAAGCTATAGATAAAGGAGTGTAAGAACATTTATTTAATTGAATTTATTTATTTTTTCAAAAGAATTTAATTGAATTTTCATCCCAAAATGACCTTCACACTTTTTTCGCAATTACTATGAAAGAACTTTGAGCAATAATTTTAGGTTGATTTAATTATTCAAATGAAAATCTAAAACTTGTTATTGATAGTATTATTGATGGTGTATCAATAAAAAGTATTAGATTTTCATTAGTATTATTAAATTAACCTAAAACTATTGCTCAAATTCCGTTCATAGTAACGATTGAAAAAAGTGTGAAGATCATTTTGGGATGGAGGAGTAGTCAAAGTGTTAGATTTTCACTTGAGGCACAACCAGCTTCTTCTTCTTTTTTTTTAATTATTATTTTTACCATTATTTTTTTTTAAAAATAGAATGTAATTTATGCATTTAATTTTTTAGTTTTACAATTATATTAGTGTTGTCATAGCATAATTCCTAAAGTTTGGTTTTCGTTTTGTTGTCCACAAAATTTTGAAAGTGTAAATACAAATGGTGTAGATTGACGGATAACATAAGCATTTTTCATAAATAAAGTTAATGAAAGAGGACAGTGCGATGAAACTAAATTTCAGATTTCAGGCAGCAAGTCTTGTTGTCTGAATTTCATAATGGACACTAAAATTAACTGATGTGCACGAAAAAATAGATTGCAACGCCTCAAAAATACTTAGATCGTCCCCGGGCGAGCTCGCAAGCCTTACGGTCGGGGGTCCGCTCTGATACGATTTGTAACAACCCGAGCCCGCATGCCCGATCCGCTACATAAACACCACAAACTGATACACTGAGCACACATAACTGGGTCCACCCGTCTTACCCCAGGCCACAGTGGCGAGGCTAGGGCAAATGCCCTTGAATTTTGGAATGTGTCAATTTTAGTACCTTCAAAATTTTAGAAAATGACATTTTACTACTAAAAATGATGAATTTATTCATTTTGACCCCCCTTAAGTTTGAGAAAAAATTGAACTATTTGACTCCCTTGTATACTAGATTTGTAAACCTCAACAATAATACTTATCCCACAAACAACCTTGACCCCCTTTTTGAAAATTTCTAGCTTCGCCACTGCCATGCCACCCAAAAGTCCATGGATGTTATTGGTGCTCAATAGTAGTATAGTGGATGCTTATATATCACAATCAAAGTCCATATCTTTCCGATGTGAGATAGGGGATTTCACACATTTGGGCTAGTCGGAGGCCCGAATCACATTTCCTAGGCCCAACCCACCCATATGCCTTGCGGATTTCAGGCGGTAAGACCCAGACAACTCTTGGGCCTGCTTTGTCATCTCCAGTATTACCTACCATCTGCTCCATCCGTCTAAAATGAATGTAAAAAAAATTTCGGATTTGCTTTTGATTAAGAGCAAATTTGAAACCTTTTGTTTAATTCTTTCACTTGCAGTAAAACTTCAGACTACATTTCAGAGCTTCCAGTATTGACAGAATTGGTCGTAAATTTTCACTGGGAATCATGTTCATCCTAGGATCCATTTTCCTAGGATGAACATGTTTCAGTAATTCAATAAACATCTTACATATTCATGACAGTCCAGTGGGAGGAAAGGAGGCTAAAATAAACTTGCTGGCAATTTGTTCATATTCCCAAACAGGTGATGCATTAATGGAGCCACAATCTCTGATCCGAGCTAATACTATATTATTTTGATTTAACTAGGAAAAAAAACCCGAGCGATTTGTAGAAACAAATGAAATAGCGAGGGTAGATACGGTCTTACAGATCACAACTCAAAGAACAAGCATGTTCAGCTGACTTCCATTTCTTGACCAGCGAGCTTGACCAAAACAACCTAATAATCTGCAAACAGATGACAGATTAGGTTAAAATGGGAATTTGTAATGTATGCAATGCATCTATTAGCCATATCCGTCCAAGCATGCTCTATAATGCAATGCTAATTCACGCGTCATTAAAATCAACAAAAGTTAGTATGTCTGTCCCTAAATGAATGTTCAAATTTCATTTAGGGGACATTCAGAAAATTTCCACTTTTTAAACAATTAAATGGCAAAGATGTATAAATATTCTTGTTATCCACATTCCAAACACTTAGTTTTGCAAGTATAAAGTAACTGGTGATTTTTTTTTTTAGTGAAAGCACATTTAGGGAGAGTTTTTTTTTTTCTCAAAAATGGTATTCATTTTGGGACAATTTTTTTTTGTAAAAAGGAAATTCATTTTGTACAATCTTGAAAATGGACATTCGTTTAGGGACGGAGGGAGTAACACTTTACGTTGTAGGATGCCAGTTAGGTCCAAGAAACTCAGAAGAGGAACTACTTCTGTACAACATGAACATTATGCTCTCTGCCACTATTTTTCTTTTTCTTGTTTCTTGATTTTGTGTGTGTGTGCGCGTGAGAGAGAAAGAGAGAGAGAGAGAGAGAGAGAGAGAGAGAGAGAGAGAGTAAAACTAACCTTGATGCGAAACGGGTTTGGCGTTAATCATCAGTTGATCTGATTGGAATAAAAGCATGGAGATTCGTGAGCTGCTTTAAAAGAATGAATGTCTTGAAGTTGGGTGATGCCATTATTTTGCAAATCCAATTTATCAGACCTGGGCTGGGAAGGTGTTTGTTCAATCCGAACATATTCAGAAGGCAATAGTTCCCAATTCAGGAGTTGTGATGGCATCCCTGGTTGAGCCAAACTGATATCATTTTCATGCCCAAATTGATCCACAGATACAGATTCAGGCTCGTTCAAACCCCAAGAACTTGTTGACAGAAGAGAGAAAGCACGTCGAGCTTCTGGTTCAATGACTGAGCTAGAAGTGACTCTAGATTCCAGTAAACCTGAAAAAGAGTTTCCGGCAATTTTTTTAAGAGCTTTCCTATTTGAGGCCAGAAAAAGAGAGAACAGTTCCTACTTAGAGGTTTTCAATTTTAGAAGACATGGTAGCACGGAAATTGGCCTGCTATTTTTTCTTTTTATTTTCAAAAGGAAATGAAGTTATATTCCTCCGTCCCACTTTAATTTACAAAAAACGAGCTTGGACACAAGAATTAAGAAAAAGGTTGAAAAGATGATGTGTTGTGAGTGTAGATAGTTGGGTAGGAGAGAGAAAGTGGGAAAGGGAATAGTAAGTGTGTAGTTGTTGTGAGTATGATAAGTGGGTCCCATTAAAAGTTTTCAAATTGAGATTTTGTAGATTAAAGTGAGACAGCCAAAATGACAAGTTTTGTAGATTAAAGTGGGACGGAGGGAGTACATAAAAAAAATGAACAGCTGGATAACTAGCTCTTCACCGCTGGAGGTACACCTACTGGTTGTCTGTGTGGGATTCTTGTTAAGAGTAATAGTTGCATTACATGGAGTATGTGTAGGGGGAAAGAACACGGAAATGCTAAGTAGGAAAGAATGCAACTGCTGGATAACTCTTCCTCGCTGACACAAAACATGTCAGACCACAAACAACATGATTGCCAACGTTTGTTATTGTTCAAGGTGGATGAAGTTTAGGCTTGAGCAGCAATACCACCCTCTCGCGATTAGGAGTACATTTGTGGTTGGGGAGAGTTAGGGATTGTGTGTGGGGGGGGGGGGGGGTTGCCACCCACCTTTCTAGCTGAAATACTAGTAGTATCAACTATATAGAGAAATAATAAACACACAGATCAAGATGAAAGAGATAACACAAAGATTTAACCCAGTTCGTCACACATGACTACATATGGGGGATTGCCAAACCTGGATATTCACCATAATCAATATGCGTGTGTGTATATATTGTTGGGGAATTGGGGGGATCTCCACATTCACTAGCCCAAACTAGCAGTCATCAACATGGAGAAAGTAATTCAACACATGAACAATAATATAAAAGAACATAAATAACACCATGAATTTGTTAACCCGGTTCGTTCAACACATGAACTACATCCGGAGGCACCAAACTAGGATATCACTATAATAATATATGTAGTTGTTACAACTTAGTACATACACTCACACAGATCCAGTATGACTACTCTCCATAAACAACCCTATCCTACATATTATTATCTCTCCCCATGAACACACACAACACGGTCATGGACGGGTTGTAGGATCGCCCCCCATGGCTCTCCTAGGCCCTCGGCCCCCTCCTTGACACTATTTTGTGGCTCTCTTGTGTATCCTAGCTTTCTCCTATCAAACACACAATATTCTCTGGGCGAAATCCCCTTTATATAGGTGTAGGAGAAGTCCTAAATCAATACATGGAAGAAATCTAGTCAAAATAGGAAACTGAGAAAAACTGGGCTGTCCCCCGACATGCACGGCCGTGGAGAATCTGCTACTCGGCCGTGTAGCTCGGCCATGCACTATGGATGGAGCGGCCGTGCTCTATTTTTTCCACAAAAAAGTAGCCTCCTTTAGCCTCCCCCCGTAATGCACGGCCGTATGCCTCCCCATGCACGGCCGTGCAGCCCCTGTTCTGCACCTTCTCGATTTCCTTCTCCTTTTTTGACCTCTCCTTGATCTCCACCAACCCCCTATGATTTAGACTCCTTTTCTCCCTCCGCCTCCTCACGGTTTTAGGACTCCACTCCCAACATATATATGTGAAGGTGTTTACAACTATGCGCTTGTGATCCTCACATGTAAGAGCATGATGTTGTTATGGGATGATTTAGTTATGGAACGTCACGGGCCTTCGGTTGTTAGAAAGGAGGATTTGGGACAGCTTGAGTTAGCTATGTTGCTGTTGGAAAATGGCTGGGATGATAAAGAAGAAAACTGAAATACACAAAGGGATAGGAGTAGGAATTTTTTATTGAGAATTCCCCAAACTCCCTAGGAATTTTTTATTGAGAATTCCCCAAACTCCCTAATGCTTTCTTTGCCTCAAAACTTGGATGTCAATTCCATTATTCAGCTAGCCTTTTATAGGCTTTGCAAAGACTGCAAAATTAAATGAGTAAACTACCAAGTTAACCCGCGTACTATTTCATATTTTCATCTTTACCTCTGTACTATCGAAACAACAAAAGTAACATGCGTACTATTGATAAATTAGCAAAATTAACCAAAATTGTTAACCAATGTTAATGAAGTTAACGAGCGTTAGTAATTTAACAAGTATTACTATCAAAAATTTCAAATTGCCCCATAACCCAACAGACTATTAACTTGCTTAACTGAGTACTAAAACAACATATTTACCCTTTTCCTAACATCACCACCAACACCACCATGATCTAACTCAGTCCATCAACACCACTCTAACACCACCACTGTCCAACCACACCACCACCACCAATCCATGAGATTCAAAAACCAACCCATCTCCAAACAAACCCACATATTGAAATTCAAAAAGCAAGTTCTTTACTTGTACATATCTAGGTTGTATTAAAAACACTTAAGATACCCAGATCTGGCAATTGGATATCAACAACACGAATATGAAAGGGGAGGGACATGCGTTCAAACAAAAGATGTGAGTACCAACTTCAAGGAGTGAAATACAAAAACATATTAGAATTCCTTTTCTGCATGCACCTCCATCCCAATTTGGGATTTAAACAGTCTCAATTCTCTCAAGAACCTTAATCCCAAATTCACAATCTTTTCAATTCCAGGAAAAAATGACAGTGTCAAATCTACAGACCCAGCTTACCCAATTGCAAAAGAACCCATTTTGCGTTCTGGGTCGTCTTCTAGGAACCGAGCTGCCGCGTGGATGAAGGGCCCTCCTCTAATTCTTGAACCGAATTAAGTGTCAAACATTACCAAACCCAGAAACAGGAAGAGCTATTCCAATGGAAGAGATGAGAAGGCTGTGGAATCATTGACCCATAAAGTGAATGAGGCTAGGGGCAAAAAAGCCATGAAGGTCATTTTCCAAGGCATTGATAAACTTCAGGAAACACACAAGTTGGAGGAGACCAAGAAAAGCATAGACCATTCAATTAATTTTCATTAGAGGGAACTGGAAGGGCCGACTTACGAGGAGGGGATGAAGGGGAGAGAGGAGGGTGGATCTGGAGTATGCTGCTTCATTTAGCACTTCTGAAGAGATGGAAGAAATTTGTTGGAGGAGAGGTTGGTCGGCCAGTGATCGCTGGTGATGGGGTGGCCGGAGAAGAAGGTTGCGAAATCACTTAGGTTTCCAAAATTTGATTGAGATCTAAAATCTGGGCTGTTTCTATAAGGAGGCTTAATACCTAAATTGATGTGTTCCATTTAGCCCTCTTAAATTTATGGGAGTAATTTGAAAATTTTAATTGTAAGTTTCGTTAAATTAGTAACGCCAGTTAACATTTACAACATTTATTAACGATTTGAGTCAATTTGATTAATTTATGAATAGTACGCATGTTAGATTGGTTGTTTCAATAGTACGGAGGTAAATTTGATAATCTGGAGTAGTACGCGGGTTAGTTTGGTAGTTTACTCAAAATTAAATGACATAATTAATAATATCCTTATCAAAAGAGTAGCTAAAACTTATCCTAATCGATGGCTGCTGGCTTTCCATCTCTTGTGTTGTTTGGCTTTCCATTGCATGCTGCCTTTTGCATGCATCAGATGTCAACCCCTCTCTCTCATAACTCATATATCTATCCTTTCTAGAAGAACACACACATCTCGATCATGACAACGGGTTGTAGGAGAGCCCCTCACAGCTCTCTTAGGCCCCGGCCTCTAGACACTATTTTGTGACTCTCTCCCTTGTATCCTAGCTTTCCCCTCAAGCACACCTTGTTTCTGGTTGTCATTCATGTTTATAAAGGGTTTACACCGAAAGCCCTTAAAACCTATTTCAAGTTGGAAACCGTTCAGAATAGGAAGCTGACAAAATCCTTGAATCGCACCTATGCGCGCGAATGGTGCACTTGCATAGCACTCTCTGATGCCTATGCACGCAGATGATCTGGCCGCATAGCACCCAGAAACTTCCTCCGTGTTTTCGGCTCCACCTCGGACTCCTCAGTGGCTGAGACTTTCACCCCAACAAGGAGGGGAAGGAGAGGAAAAGAGAAATCTGCCACTTTCGGAGTCAACTGTTCGGTGGCCAATGTAAAACCTCCAAGAGCCTTCTTCCCTAGAGGGTCACTCTCATGTATCTTTCCAATCAAAGAAAAGGCTCTACACGTCTGACGCCCCTAGAAAGATCCAACATGACACGTACTGGATCTCTGATTCAAAACCATGGATCCAAATGTTGGTGCGCTACATTAACCTTATGAAGCCCATTAAGTACCTCTCCTACGGTTACCTATCCGGTTACTCATGAATCGTGCGTTCCACCATCTACGCTAGTAGGTTTCACTCATTACAAGGGAGTCGCTATGGGCCATCAGTTTATCTAAGAACGCCTCTACATGGATTTCAGTGGGTGAAACTATTGAGACTCTGCTGAGTATCCCAGGCAAGGTCAGGGCCAGTGCTCCATGGATGTACTAGGTGGCATGCTAATATTCTCATATCCAGGGCAACCTTGGCCTGAAATTTTATAATACATTGATTCACGTTAGCCTGGAAGTGGTATCGATCCCATTTCATAGGCAGTGATATTGGTCTCAGTTCAGTTCCACTAAATTCAAGGAAGAGATAAATACACTGCCAAATGATTTCATATAGCTGAAGAAACTGTAAGCACAAAATAAGTCTATGATGTATAACCTCCAAGAGCCTTCTTCCCTAGAGGGTCACTCTCATGTATCTTTCCAATCAAAGAAAAGGCTCTACACGTCTGACGCCCCTAGAAAGATCCAACATGACACGTACTGGATCTCTGATTCAAAACCATGGATCCAAATGTTGGTGCGCTACATTAACCTTATGAAGCCCATTAAGTACCTCTCCTACGGTTACCTATCCGGTTACTCATGAATCGTGCGTTCCACCATCTACGCTAGTAGGTTTCACTCATTACAAGGGAGTCGCTATGGGCCATCAGTTTATCTAAGAACGCCTCTACATGGATTTCAGTGGGTGAAACTATTGAGACTCTGCTGAGTATCCCAGGCAAGGTCAGGGCCAGTGCTCCATGGATGTACTAGGTGGCATGCTAATATTCTCATATCCAGGGCAACCTTGGCCTGAAATTTTATAATACATTGATTCACGTTAGCCTGGAAGTGGTATCGATCCCATTTCATAGGCAGTGATATTGGTCTCAGTTCAGTTCCACTAAATTCAAGGAAGAGATAAATACACTGCCAAATGATTTCATATAGCTGAAGAAACTGTAAGCACAAAATAAGTCTATGATGTATAAGTAGTTAGAGAATGGTCTCGAACAAGATACGTAGTACGTAATTGGGGATAATATAGATTGATAACATTTTGGGTAACTCGGGCCAGGCCCTTGTAAACTACTCCTTCCGTCCCAAAATGAATGTTAATTTTTTTTTAAACATTCATTTTGAAACAGAAGAAGTATTTCAATGAAAGCAGTATTCACTTAAAATTGACTACAACCCAAACTAATACTCCGTGATTAAGGACAGGAACTAGAGTTCTATTGATAAGGGAAGCATACCGTGATTAAGGACCTGAGGTGTTAGTCCCTGGAACAAGGTGTCCCTTTCTGAGCCTAGATTTAACGTCGAAATGGAACTTGGCATCACATCACTTGACGAATGTGATTTCTTATAAACACCTCCACCTTTTGAAAGACTAAAGAGAGATTCTCCGGCAAGAGTAACCTTGAAGCCGCCACTTTCCCAAGTTGGATTTGGATCTGGGATGTGGAACTTGTTCACAAAGAAATTCATCTGCGATCTCCTATCTGTACAAGTTGAAAAAGAGAAAGAAGTGACTTACATGAACGCAAATGAAATGCACAAACTGAACCAGACCTAGAAAGTAAATGCCTTTATCTCATGCTAAACCAGAAGAAATGTAAGAACTTTGGTGGCACACATGAACTGAAGTTAGCGAGCAACCAAAACAAACAAATGACATCGCGCATAATCATTCTCAAAGATTGAATTATGTCTTGAAAGTAAGTGCAGGGTAACTTAAGGATGCAATTGTCAGTAAAGATCAATAAAATCGCATGGAAATTTTGTTCACGTCAGGTTTGAACCAAGAATAGACGTAATAGTATAGGCTTCAGGATTAATAATCACCATATATTGAAGAGGACAATGGTGTAGAACCGAATCGGATACCCTCTGTCTGTGGCCTGCGGCGTCTGGCATTGTGATCAGAGAGGCGTCTACGACAGCTTCGCTTCTTATCATCAAATTCAGACAACCCATGAAACCTACAAACAATAACAGTCTTGTTACTCTGTACAACAATGGCCTCAAGATGAATTATCAGGGCCAAAAACTGACAAGTACCCGTAAAAAGAATGCATTATTGTCAATCTTGAAGAGTTCAAATACTTCTAAAATTTCCATTTTACCTACTGTATAAAAGGGAAAAACGGAAAAAATGAAGAAGAAAGAAAGTACCACCACTGTCCCAAAATGAATGTCCAAAACAACTTCAAATTTGCTCTTGATCAAGAGCAACATCAGAAACTTTTTGGACATTCGTTTTGGGATAGAGGGAGTAGTAACTTGCCTGCTGCACTGTTGACAAAACCGGCGCACCACCCCAGCTACAATGACTTTTGGGCTCTTGGAATGGCTTTCACAAATTCTATGTCTACGATGGTAATCTTTGGCCGAGACAAGGTCTAGACTGCATCCTTCAACTTGACAACGTGGGGACGTACTCTGATACGACGCTCTAGATCTCTTCAGTTGCGAAGAAGATGATGATGTATGCGTCTCAGAAAAAGATTTAGTCTTATTTGACAGCGTGCCTAGCTTTAAACCAACCATTGGTTCAGCAGACACAACAGAAGCTTCCACCATCTCAGGGAAAGTTCCATTTTTGGACATCCAAGGAAACTCGTCCTTCTCACTGGCATCTTTAGGAACATCATCAATATCCTTATATGCATTGGTTCTCTCCCTCGATGAAGAATTTACAGAAGCAGAGACAGAACTTGTGTGCCAAGAACCATGCCCCAAACCAGAGAAGCCGCCACTTCCTGATGAATATATTGACCCGTTATCTACCACAACGTTTCCTTCAGTCTCATTGTTAGAAATCTGTCCTTGCTTGGGAATTTCAGATGCCCTTCCACTGTACACGGACAGATTCTCCCAGTCCCACTCCGAGGGAGTATTAAAATTCCACTCCATCACAGGAACAGACCTCATAAAAGAAGTCTAAAACACCAGATTCCGTGCAGTATGCTACAATAAATTATTCTTTTTATACAGAACCTGCCAGCATTAACGTATCATTTGCTGATGCCATAGCTAATGATACAAGAAAAACTAGCAAATAATGTGTAAACAAGCATGAGTATGTAAGATTTGAACAGGAAAGATAAACAGTAAGCATAAAGGGAAAGAAGCTGCATGCAATTGACAATGAAAGCCAAAAAAATAAGAAAGTACAAGCAGTCGTTGAACAAAGATAGTTTCTGATGCATTCTAAACATATAAGTCAGAGGAGAAACTCAACCTCACCTTCAATATGAGATTCCTGGGGTTCCAGAAGCTCCTTTATGTTTTGAACAACAAAAATATAAAGTGGGTAGCAAGTAGATTTGGTGTTCCCCTCTTGCGAACAGATTAGATAGGTAGTTATTCGATCTTGAAGAGACCCACATACACTAATATCATTGAAAGGTTGGAGGAGAAGCCACTAACCAAATACTGACCCATACTAGCATTAAAATACTGTAGTTGCTTTCGGCCCATTAGTCTCTTCACAGAGTTAAATCTTTTCTTGACACCAAGAACTTAGTTTCATTTAATCTGTCAGACTTTCCCATGTGAAAGTCTTCAGTTTCCTGTATTCGCCAAGACAATATACGCTAAGCACACGAGTCGGCATGGTCCTGCCACTCCATTTCTTGCATTAGCACCACTCACTCTCTCAAGCCCTACCAATTCTTACTTGCATAACCACTAAGCATAAACCATTTTAATGATGTGCATCATTTAGATTTACTCGGATTTTTATTCAATAAAGGCTGAGACCAAACTCAGATTACTGTCATCAACCAAAACATGACCTTTGTCATATAAAGCTAATTTTTACAGTGCCAAAAAATGACAGTCCCGAAATTCTTCACTGCCCACTCTCTCTCCAATAATTTCTGTAAAGGCATTATGCTTTTTGGCTACAAAGGTTTTTACTCTGCCTTCGACAATAACTACCTCGTAAAGCAGGTTGTTGAGTGATCATTAAGGCACAAACAATCATTCACTGGCATCAGTCCATCACTTGCAATTGACAGATCCTGCCCTTTCGCTTTCAGCAATTAATTTGAATCCAATACATTGGCAAACAAGAAACCATGTTTCTAGACGCCATGTGCTTGTATGGTTCTCCAAAGTGAATTCACACTTGAATACCCACCTGTAAATCACACAACTTGTTTCGAATTGGTCCAGATGCAATCAGTCTACCTTCTATTATCACAAAATATATTGACTCACATTCATACATATATATACATACATATATACACATACATAAATACATAAATACATACATACATACAGGCAAGCAAGCCTACAGAAGAAGAAGAAGAAGAAGAAGAAGAAGGAGAAGAAGAAGGAGAAGAAGAAGGAGAAGGAGAAGGAGGAGGAGGAGGAGGAGGAGGAGGAGGAGGAAAGGAGGAGGAGGAGGAGGAGGAGAAGGAGAAGGAGAAGAAGAAGAAGTGCACCCCAAAACAAGAGCATTTAGGTGAAGCACAAGCACTAATGAGTCATGTTAAAGAAGATCCTTGATGAAGCTAAACAAACACATTGTGGCTTAGACTTCTTGATACAGACAATCACTTCCAAAGATGTCTATGCAGTCAATTAATCAAATAAAGTTTGCATTCATACTTACCACAAAAAGCAACCATACCATAAATACTGCATCTTACTTAGCCAATCCACATGATTCTAATCTGAAATCTCAAGCGTTTCCATAATTCTCAACCACAGAGAAGCCATTTGACAATGCCATAACTGTATAAATCAACCAAGCTTAGTACAACACAATTATAATCAATTTCTTAAGGTATCCACTTGCGTAATCTCGAGTGTCGTTGTATTCATATTCCCAAAAACAAAGCAAACTGTACGGTTAAATCATCGTACTGTCCGAAAAAGGCACACATAGTTATACAAAGATTCTGATGTTTATTTTTCTCATACAATATTCTCAACAAGCTAAATTTCAACCAATAATAGCATAAAAAGATCTCTAAAAGTATAAGTAAGAGAAAGTAAGTATAGTATTTTCTATACTGGGAAAACCCAATTAAGATTGGAAAAGAAACAATAAATAATCAATGAGAATCCAGTGGTTCAAGTGTTTAGATAGTAAAGGGTCAATTTTTCTTTTTCTTTTTTTTTCCAATGCTTTTAAACACAGATGCAGCACTCATTCATTCAATCATCAAGAAATCCACTTTCTCTCTCTACCCAATCAAGAAACTCTAGAGAGACTGAGTATGAATATACTTGTAGTTGTATACAGAGTGACAAAAGAGAGCTTGTGTTGTGGGTCTGGGCGTCACTTCCACTATTGACGCATTATGACAAACAGTTGGAAGGCAAGAAACCCAATGACAAATAACCTCGCCCCCACTAATCCAGAAGCTCAACCAATCGATTCACTAGCCTTCATTAGGAGGAGAGGGGTGAGTCGAACCGCCGACTCAGTTGACTCAGCGATGAATCTAATCGACATGTACAAAAATGGAAAGTTGGGGGAAATGGAGTTTGGTAACGGCCACAAATTTCTTGCTATTTATAGAAAGAAAAAGCTGTGGACACCTCACATTTTGGGGGTATTTATTTAAATTAAATAGATTGTGGTCCATTTTTTTTCAATTATTACAACTAAATTTGATAAAGACATGTGTGCCCATATTTCCACTTTTCCAGGGCCATTATAGTTTATAGAGGTTTAATTTCCCATGCCCTACACCTGTTTGATGTCTTGTCTGTTTGTACAATTAATACCCTATGGTGCATTTGTTGGAAAATTTGGAATGGAAATAGTCAATATAAGTTGGCACTTTTGATATAGAAGGTCAATTATGTAATTGAGAAAAACTAGTGCCAAAAGTAGGGCCGACATGGTTGGCATACCGACTGTCTTTTTTTCATGTACCGTGTACCAACCAAGTTAAGAAGGTACACTAAAATAAGTACCGATACCAACTGTCAATGTCGGTATACCAACATAATTGGTTCGGTTGGTATTGGTTGGGTTGGTACGGTTGATACTAATCTCCTACCATTAAAAATCCAAACAAGAATAATGTCCAATATTATATGAATAAGAAAGTGAAAAGAGCAGGATTACGCTTTCATGCCATCAGCTAAGACATGGAATATATATATAGACACACACACATACATATAGCACAATTTCACTACTTCTTATAACTGCTGCTAAACATTAACAAGATAAATGGATGTCCTAGTATATATCAAGATTGACAACTAGACTACTAATAACACCATGGTCCGAGCTGCTAAGCCTAAAAGAATTAAGTGCTTAATTATGTAGACCTGATCTGTACTTCAGAACATATAAATATAAATATGTTTTCAATGAATAAATATAAAGTATAGCTCCAAACTAAACATTAGGCAAACAAGACATGGCTCGGCTGATTAGAGAAGTAAAATTTGTACGAAAACTAAACTTTTTCCTGGTATCTTGTCTTAGCCAGCTCAAAACTGGTGAGACAGGCCGAAGCATAATGATATTTATTAAATTGAGACTCTCTATATGTGCTATTCCTAGCTATACCCATATACATATCACTTTTTGAAGTCCCTGAAACCATATTTTAAACACCAGTTCAATTTTATATACTAACACTCATGTCCAGATCCATGAACAAAATAATAATAATAATAAAAACTATATATATATATATATATAGGTAGGTGCTCAAATGAGAACCTAAATATCGTGAGAACCGTGAGAACTTAATGTATCCAAGTGCACATTGGATACATTAGTTTTTACCTAATGTATCCAAGTCAAGTAATATATCCAATGATGTATCCAAGTGAACCATTGGATACATTAGTTTTTTTACCTAATGTATCCGAGTTCTTATGGTTCTCACAGGAGCACGGCTATATATATATATATATATATATATATATATATATATATGTATGTATATATATGTATATATATACACACACACATATATATATATATATATGTGTGTGTGTATATATATACATATATATACATACATATATATATATATATATATATATATATATATTGTTGGTCCCAGAGGACAACAAGGTTATAGAACCACTAGAGGGGGGGTGAATAGCGGTTACAATTTTTCGAAAATACCCTTAAAATTCAACCGAGTACTTATCAGTTTGGCCAACTGCGGTTCAAAGCACTAGAACCGAACAGATAAAATGCACAGCGGAGGTTTGCGGTTTGGCCAAGAGGATAGATAAAGAGTTGGGCGGTTTGAATGGGTTGAAAAAACACAATGATGCACAAGATAATTAAATCTTAAAGATCAAAGGAAAACACAATTCATTTTTCTGATCATATCATAGATGAACTTAGTGAGAAACCACAAACAAGAAAATTAAAGAACATGACAGAAAGTAAAGATCAAACACACAAATTTGAAGAGGTTCGTTCTTGAATGAACTACGTCCTTTACCTAGATGGTTAGTCTAGGATTTTTTAATAGCTACTAGACTTGTATTAATTTAGAGGAGCTTTTACAAGATTACAATGAAGAATCTAAACTATAAATAATCAATCTAACCTAACAAAGCTATTATAACAACCGGTGTATTCGAAGTGTATAATCTATATGATCATACAGATCGGGTGTGTGTGTGGAAAGGAATCAAATGCTCTAATGATCTAAATGATGTTGAGCAATTGAAATCTTTCGGTGTACAAGGCTGAGTATGAATGGTTGTTTGGCTTGAAGCTTGATGAAGAATTATGGGTTTGCTAAGGAGATCTTTGAAAGTTTGAATATATGGGTAAAATCTTCAAAGCAAACTTTGAACACTTGGGAATTTCCTCTCTTGAAGCTCAGCAACCTTCATTGTTGAAAAATGAATGCTATTTATCGGCAGTGCACCCTTGTGACCGTTGGACAAAGATTTGAATCAAATCTTGATGGTACAGCTGCTGTCAAAATCTCATTGGTTGAGCTGTCATTTTCGTCATTGGTTTTGTCTTGTAGTACTAGGTAGTTGTAGCACCACTACGTTACATTGTCCTTTGTTGCATAGAAAAGACTAACGGTAAACATTTGAATTTACTGGACAAAACCGACATTCCTTGCAGAAACTCCAAGTTAATTCGAAGTTATTTGTCAAGTCATAAATCATTCTTTTATGGTTGTAAAGGGAATGTTTGTTTCAAGGAATAAATGACATACTTGAATTCTTCATTCAATGATCTGCGGTTCCACCAAGGTAGCATGAGCGGTTCTATGAATGAACTTGAAGTGCGGTTTCATCAAAACTGCAGCACGTGGTTTTGATGAAAACTTGCGGCTCCATGCTGGAGGTTCGAGTAGCAACGAGTGCGGTTTGAAGAACCAAATTGCTGAGGTCAAACCGATCATAATTCAGCCTATGACAAATAAAAATCTAGAAATGGACTTATCTAGAAATTGAAGTATAATTTCATTACATGATACCTAAAGTCCATAAAAAAATGAGCAATGCTAGGGGCACAAAACAAAGTCACAAAATCATCTTCACACAATGAGGTGACGATATTTTATTGGTTGTAGCGAAAGTGAACCCGTCACACTCTATTTAAAAACACCAATAAAATCACTACACCTAGGATTTTGTGAGTGAGATTTTGTGACTTTTTTGTGCCCCTAGTATTATTCTAAAAAAATACGTGGCATAGAACAATCAAATTAAGAGGGTGTACTAACGAAGAATCTTACTGTCCATTTGTAGTTTATAGAGTCGAGAGGTTTAATTTCCCATGCCCTACACCTGTTTGATGTTTTGTCTGTTTGTACAATTAATACCCTATGGTGCATTTGTTGGACAGGTCGGAATAAAATAAAAATTGGAATGGAAATAGTCAATATAGGTTGGCACTTTTGATATAGAATGTCAATTATGTAATTGAATAATGACTAAAGCATGTTTGAATAAACTTAAATAGTCGGTATACAACTGTATATCATTTCTGCATAAAGGGTGAGTCATATAAAATTCCAGTTTTTTTTTTTTTTTTTTTAACAATTGGAATTTTTTTGAGTCTTTTAGAGCTTAAAACTTCAATACATTAATCAAAACTTCAATTTGATAGCGTGGGTCTGAAAAAAGGATTTTAATTAATACCTCTCTGACCTAAAATGAATGACGGAATTTACTTTTGATCAAGAACAAAATCGGTCATTCATTTAGCAGCGGAGGGAGTACTAAATTGTTACATCTAGACGCTTGTCTATATTATCATTGTCAATACACAGAATGCTTAGAAATATGTAAAATTGTGTATAAAAATACTATACTACTTATCCGATGTATTACAACAAGGAGCTCGGCTTGAGAAATTTACGAAGCAACGACCAGTGGCGAAGCTAAGGCTTAGCCATGGGGGTCAGCCGACCCCCTTAAATTTTGAAACGTGTCAATTTTAGTACTTCAAAAAAAAAAAAAACATTTTACTACTAAAATTATTAGATTATAACATTTTGACCCCCTTAATTTTGATAATAAATTGCACTAAAATATTATTTTGACCCCCTTAATACTAAATTTGTATACCTCCATTATCATCGTTATCTCTAAAGCAACTTCGACCCCCTTGTCGAAATTTTCTGGCTTCGCCACTGGCAACGACTAGATATTCATGTGTAAACCTCTATACGTAAGCGAAATGTAAGCGAGCAAAGACAACGATCTCTAGTGCCGTATAATTTCCTCAAAAATGTTCGCTTCAATCTTGGCAGATACTTGAAGATCTAAAGAGAAAAAAAAAAGATGAATATCAATAAAATTGGCAGAAGATATAAACACAAGTAAAGGTAATAAGTTAGAGAAAGTAGGGTCGTTTTAAACATTATCAAAAATCACTCTATCCTCAAAGTGTTGCGAGTCGAAAGAGAATTTGTAGATAAATAAACAGAGGCCTCTAGCCATAGTAAGATTTTAGCTTTACTTATTTTTGTAGATCCAAATCCTTGAAATTGGCAAGAAATATTGACAAAACTAAATGCACACAAAAAAAAAAAAAAAAAAAAAAAAACTTTTGAATAGTAAAATAAATTATGAAAACCAAAACACGAATAGTAAAAACAAATCTCAGTGTCCTAAAAAAGTTCTTCCCGTTTCTACAATTTGGGCGTAAAAGTGTATAACCAAAACATAGCTAGTGAGCAACTGTTCATATTCTTAAAAAGTTTGAATAGTAAAATGGGAAGATGAATTTGGGACAAAGGGACTGAGGGAGTATACCCTTCATTGAATGAGTATTTCAGTTTTGTTCAATCACTTAAAATGAAAGCTTACATAAACATTCCTTGAAACCCCAAAACCCAACCAACATACTCACTCCGACTTAAAATGAACTTCACATTTAACTATTCAAATTTTATAAGGATATGAACACTTGCTTCACTAGATATGTTGTAATTATGAACATTTAAGCCTAATTGTAAAAACGGAAAGATTTTTTTAGGACATTGAGGATTGGCAAAATACAAAAATATGAATTGAACATTAATACTACAATTTTAGTTATATGATATATTTTTTATATGATATATTTTTTTTGTGATATATTTTTTTTATGAGATACTTTTTTGTGATATATTTTTTAGTTATTACGAATTTTAATACAAAATGCAAAATACAAAAATATAAATTGAACATTAATACTACAATTTTAATACAAAACGACAAATTACATAATACAAAATACAAATTACACAATTTTTTGCACAAAAGCAAGAAGCATGTAGAAAAGATGTGGAACGTGCATTTGGAGTCCTCCAAAGTCGATTTGCAATTGTAGCAAATCCCGTTCGATATTTTTCTAGTAATGATTTGCATAACATAATGAAAGCATGCATTATAATGCATAATATGATAGTCGAGGATGAGCGAGATCCTAGCGCCGAGTTTATAGAGCTGCCAACTCCACAGGCACAACCGCCAAATAATGAAAATTCGACATTTCACAATTTTCTAGCTCGACACCGCCAAATCAAGGATGCAAATGCTCATTACGAACTTCGGAATGCTTTGATTGAACATATTTGGGAAGAATATTCGAGCTCGGAAAATTAGTGAATATGATTAATTTGTAATTTTTATTTTAGCATTGCGTTATGTTTTTTATTTGCATTGTGGTGTATTATATTTCTAATTTTCTTTAGTATTACTATGTAATTGTGACGTGTTATGTTATCTATTGTATTTTAGTATTTTTTTTATTATGAATCGTTTTTTATTTTGTTAATTAAATAGAAGAAATTTCAATTTATTTAATTTTTAAATATTTAAATAAAATATCAATTATAATTTTAATTATATACAAATATAAGAAAAATAAATGATTATGTGATTAAATTGAGAATATTCTAAGAGAATATTCTTTTTGAGGGAAGGAGGCAAATTTGCCTCCCCACGATTGGGAATGCTCTCATTAACGACAAATGGGTATAAAGATTATCCAATTGAAAAAACAAATTAAGCACCCATATCCCCAAATTTTGACATAATTCATCATAAGAAACCAAGAAACGAGAAAAAGAACCCAGTAGCAAGAATCTTATCGGCTGAAAACCCTAACTTTATACAACAAAATGAAGCAGAGAAATGGGAGAAAAACCCTTATAGTTTAACAAGATTAAAGGGCTTATTTGGAAATTGTGGCAATATGAAATTTCTTTTGATGAAAATTGGGCAAATGTGCTTAACTTGAATGTATAAACACATTTGATATCTTTCAGTTTTAAGTTTAGGTTGAGTAGCTCATTAGTCAATCTCAAATGTGTTAATTTAGTCTTCATATGCAGGAATTTTTCATTAAAAACATTTTAATAAATTCTTAGTGCTTTCTCAAAAGTACATCCCAAGTTGGTTGTATAACTTTTTTTTTTTTTTTTTTTTTTGAGAAAAGTTGGTTGTATAACTACGGGAACTTGGTCTCAAATAAGGTTAATAAATTGTAACACTGGTCAAGTTCAAGAAATTTGATTCTATATAGAACACAAAGTTTGCGATTTGATTACCCATCTGAATTCGCATCTGAAATTAAAATCACAACATTAAACAAAGTACAGAAGGAGGCGGGTGAATGGTCGTTGATCTTGTGTTTGGGTTGGGTATTTTTGTAATTACGAGTATCGAATATATATATATATATATCATTTTTAAGGCAAATAAGTGATAGTCTTACATCCGAAAATTAAGTGGCAAAAAAAAATAAAAATGTATTGAATAAAGTATAAATTTAAAGATTTCAAATTATACAAGTTCTTGATTTCTCAAACTAACAAATTTATGAAAAAGGAAAGTACGGGGGATTAGAACTAATATAAAAACTAACCAAAGACTATAATAACATAATCACAAAGTGCGAGGACTCCACAGGAATAACAAATAAACAATTACAACTCCCGTGACTCTTCTCTAGCTACTATTACAAAAGCAGAGGGTCAGGGGAGCCACATGTACAAAGTTGAGGGATTGAAAAAAAAAAAAAAAACATTTCAAAAGTTTACAATTGGCGGGTTATATAAACAACTAACGGTAAATACCTTCATTCAAACGAGATCACAACTGCACTTTCTTCCAAGATTCCAAGAAACAGTTTCTTGAAAAAGATACCAACTCCATTGATACGAACTCCATTTGAACGATCAAAAGCATCCAGAGGAACAAACGAACAAAGAATCGAGAAGAACAAACGAATCATGCAAGAACAAGAAGGTACAACCAAATTTAGTTTCTTACCCAATTAGCTAATTCAAGATAAAAAAAATTGTATTTCACGTTTATGACTTTCGATGTTGAATGAAGTTACGCTGCATGATTTTCTTGATAAAGTTTTTCAATTTCAAAGTGTAGCAGTAAAAAAAATTCATAAGAACAGGCTGTTTATTTTCATATTATGAAATACTTGAGATTTTCTTGGTTTAAGAAAAACTATGCATGCGCTCTGTTTGTGTGATTTTCATGAATTTAGACTTATTTTCAACAGATTTTTCATACCCATTTTCAAAAATGCTATATTCATTAACTAATACTCCCTCCGTCCCGAAATGTTAATTTCCATTGTTACATTGAATGATATTTGAGTAATAACTTAGGTTACATTTAATTATCTTAATGAGAATCTAAAAATTGTTGATAATACTTGCAAAGGTTTATCAATAACAATTTTTCGACTTTCATTAGAATAGTTAAAAGTAACTAATTACTCAATACAAGCTTTCCGTGACGGAGGGGGCATAATTAGTGGTTTCAGAGTATATTAGAGTATGCTAACCGAATATTACTGGTTCCATTTACGTATGCTAGAGGCTGAAACTCATCCCCAGCGGTTAATTCAACCTGATCAAACCCCAGAACTATATTCTTGAATAACCATACCAGACCATCTTGCTCTGACTTTCACTCAATGTTTTCTCCATGTACTCTAATTGAGTCATAATTCAGCTCCATCAATCTCATCACTGCTTCATATACGTAAACACAATGACAATAGTATGGGTAAGAAAAGTAAAACAGAAAGGGTAGCACGGACAACATTGCATGTAGAGTAGGTAGTTTTTGTAGGTCGCTAAGAAAGTTTACAGCATGTTATCATGATAATATCTTTTGCAAGGAAGTCTAGAATCTGGAAAGAAAGATACCCAATGCTCCTTCCGTCCCAAATAATCTTCCCACTTTTTCAGCCACAAATGAACTTTTAGCAATAAATTTAGGTTGATTTAACTATTCATAATGAAAATCTAAAACTAGTTATTGATTGCATAACTAATTGTGCATAAATAACAAGTTTTTGGGTTTCATTAGCATAGTCAAATCAACCCAAGATTTTGTGCTCATAGTTCATTCGTAGTATCAGTCAAAAAAGTGTGAAGATCATTTTGAGATGGAGTAGATAAAAGAAAGTAGAAGACTAAGAATTCCCATAGCCAAATCATAATGTGAGCTCAATAACGTATAAAAATAACGGAATAAATAAACAACAATTTAGTTAATGAGTAATTATTGCTAAATGTGTTAGGACACCCCATGAATCTTTATTGGTACAGAATAAGTATTGCTAACTGTGATTGGGTTCAATATTCTGTGACTATTTTTTTTGCCATGGCATTGCTGGTAGGTAACAAGCTGGAGAGAGTAGGATTGATTGACATTGTTCACTCTATCCTGAAACTGTAGGGACACTTGTGATACTCATAAATGTTGAGATGGGGAAGATTTCAATACTTAACTAACGCATTAGAGAAAACTAGAAAACCGGAGACAAATACGGATGATTGAAAGAACTCAATACCGTAATGCTCCAAGAATACGTCCACCAAGGTATACCATTCACCTTCAGAATAATACCTGAAATTATACAATTTCACTAGTTAATACTAGGAAAATTAGAAGCGTAAGATTGCTTGTTATCATTGACAGAAATGATCAACAAAAAAAGGTCAGTGTACAAGCATATTAACATAACTCCAGAAAGATTAAACCCAAGCAACCAAACTTCTAGGTACTAACAAGGATGACCCTTGGTGTTTCCAATTCTAGATCTCACATTTTAGGAATATGTTTGCCTGGATTACCTTATAAAACTAATGAACTTCTTGATAACATTTATGTACTAACGCATGTCGACGAGACTATCCATAATTACCAATTGGTGTTGATATTACCGACAAATTTTGGGCCCACAAAAAACCATTTCTATTCTCATTGACAAGTAAAGAAAGTAATAACAGAACAACAATTATAAAACGGGTGTCCAAAGATCAATTGACAAATGACGAAGAAAATAACAATTGAGTTACGAAGTCCATGTATGGTGAGGCCAGAAGTGAGACCTTTCAATACATGCATTCTACCCGTTTACATATGTAGTTTCTATAAGTAGGATTTACCATTGAACATATTCGCAACAAATATTAAAACAACCATTGCGCACAAACACAAACAAAAAAATAAATTTCTAAACTGAAAAGGAATGATCTAACTCGTTCCAAGGCTCCTCATCAGAGAGAAGATGATAATTACCAATCTCCAACACAAGACAGAATATTGCTTTCTCAAGTTTCAGTTCCCTGACCAATCAACCTTTTGTTGTCACACAGAGCCTTTTAATGTAGTATAGGTTAATAGTGAATCCCCCTTAAAAAAATTACGCAACTTTCAAGGTTTATTCAATGACTGCATATTACATTTTTATACAGCGTCTATAATTAGTAGGAGAACATGCAAATTTGAACACTCTGTTTTCTCAGATTCTTTTTGCCCTTTGTCTTTTCAGATATGGGACCATCAGCTATTTTCCTATACAAAGATCTACTAGTTTATACAGGAGGGTTCAGCAACAAAGTTGCTGAGGGCGGATATGCAGAAGTCTACCTTGGTCGAATCCCACACAGAAATGCATATAAGATACAAAAGCAAAGAATTGCAGTAAAAAAACTGAAACGAAATAAAAAGAATAAAGAGTTTGAGGTAGAAGAAATAACAGACTTCATTTTCTACAATTTCAAATAGTATGTAAGAAATGAACTGACACATGCATTTACACAGAATGAATTGAAATGGCTGGAAGCTTTTCATCAAAAAGGCATTGTGGGGTACCTTGGGAAATGCTATGAAGATGGAGAGATCTTTATTGTACTACAATACATGAAAAAGCTTGACTTAGGAAGGAACATCGCAGGTAAGAATATTTCTCGTTACAAAAGTTATTACTCTGTCCATCCTAATATGTAAGTCAATAAAACCACAAGTTTACTCTTGATCAAGAGCAAATTTGGCTTTTTTTTCAAGCATTCATATTGGGATGGAGGGAGTGCAGGAAAACAATCTTGTTTATGTGCTAATAGTAAAGAGAAGATATAAAGATTCATGTATCAAGACTCTCTTGTAATGTTGTAATGTCACCGGGGTTAGCAAGAAAATGGTCTAACCTATTAGTCAATCCATTAAACCCATAATAGAAATGACTAAATTTTTGTAAATAATGCTAGAACGTTATTTTTCCGTACCTCGAACATAGGTAACGAGTGTTTGTACAACTCGCAATATAAGCTTCACAAAAATTTACGCAGAATACCTACTTTACGACCCCTAGTTATCGCCTACGTATTTGATAGATTAAGATTATAAACAACACCCTTTCTATTCAAATCATAGCAGTTATTAAATTTATTGATTACCTATTATAGCGCTCAGCTGGACCGCATCTCTACGAATCTTAAGACGGGTTGCTGCAACAATAAAATATATACACTCGTTCAACCAATCAAATGGCCGCCTAGTAATTGCAGATTTAAAATGCTCGAACATCCTTTTGAGCAAGGTAATCTGAATCAAATATTTACTTCCTCTTTTTACATAACAAAAATTACTCTCCCTTTTTTTTTTTATCTATAAACGCTAAAAAGCAAATGTTGTTTTTGACCAGGGAAATATACCAAGATTGTGCGATTTCGGCAGCATAACTATCGAAGCGGCTGATTTGGATGACTACACCATGGGATATATTGATCCATATGCACTTAACAGAAGTAAGTATTATGTGAAGAATTAAAAATGGTAACACTGCAAGCTAACAAGTCCTTGATAATTACTTTCATGATCAACAAAATGGAGCAATATATAAAGGCATTAATGCAGCTGTTTTTTTTTTTTTTTTGGCAGGGAAAAGAAAGCAAGGAGATGATATATACAGCTATGGAGTTATAATGCTGCAACTCCTGATGAAAGAGAAACATGCAATAAATGATGGCAGAACAATGAGACAACTTGCAGAAAAGGTTCTTGAGGTTAAACCACACTTGGTCCATCAGGATTTAATCGATACTGGATGCAGCATTGGGGTAGCAATTAAGATAAGTAATATGGCCATGGAACTAACGTTGTCGCGCCCCGACCCGTGGCCCTACTTGGCCCCACGTCCGGGACACGCACGGAAGACGTCATAAAACATTTATAAGAAAAAAATTTCGAAATATACTTTCTATAAAAAGGTTCACACCACCAACTCGATACAAAACATGACTTCAAGTCACAAAACAACCTTTCACAAACAAGTACTAAGCCACTTGGCTACAACTACTAACTTTACTTACTTAATTACAAACACGAACATCTACTAAAAGAGATGATACCACAACTGAGTGACGGGTACACTACCCAAAAGGTATTACATTTACATAATGTATCCTTTACTTACACAACATTTCCCAAAATGTCTTACCCAAAGATCTCCTCGACGTCCTCCCAGTGTGTGTGAACTATCCCCTGGGCTCCTTCTTATCTAAAACGGTAAACAAATAAAGGGTGAGAATAAATCTCAGTAAGTTACTAAAATGCAACTACATTACATGCTAATATGATAAACATAAAGGAACAACGCCACAAATGATCATATAGCACATAGCACATAACATGAGAGGCTCCCTATCGCCAACCGTCCCATACCGGTTGGAAATAACGACCAACTCATCATGCAACACATAAAGCGGAAATGAACACTCATACATGGATACTGAGCCAAGGTTCTCAAACCAAACAATAGCCATCTGAGAGGCATCAACTGAGCAGCATCGAAGAGCTGAAACGGGTTCCGGAACCAAACAACCACAACAACAACAACGGGGAAAATGACACAAAGTCATAACCCAAAGTGCCCAACATTTGGCCTAAGGAAGGGGGTTAAAAATGGGAAACCAATGATAGGAGCCTTATAATGTACTTGGCTCGGAGACCATTATAATCCCTATCACTGCCCAACACACACAAAAGTACCAGCTGGACTTTACACGCAAGCACCACATAGAAATACTTGCTTAAACGACAATCAGGGACAATGATTCCAATGTAGGGAACCATGCCAAACACATCAAGAAGATGAACTATTCCAACACATTACAAAGTGTTCAACAATGCTCACATAATCAATTACTAACATTTCACAACACTTGTGTTCACAAAGGAACCAATTCTACCACTTTAGTGATCCACATCAACCATCTAAGTACTTTAGGACACTACCCAAAAACTAGACCAAGATTGACCTCTAAACCCCTTAGTTTGAAAACTCTCAACTTTTTCAGACAACTGGGCGGTCGCCCAAACAGGGCTGTGCGGCCGCCCAAAATGCTCTGTCCCAAGAACAAAACCCTTCAGATAGATGTGCGGCCGCACGCCCATTTTTGGGCGGCCGCCCACATCACCCGGCAGGCCTAAAACTTAAACAAAATTTACTCCTTTTGTTTCACAATCCAAAATTACCAATACTTATAACTCTTAACATTGCAACTTACACAAAGGCTACAACTCAGCCTAAACAATACTAACACCCCAAAAATACCATTTTCCTACTACTCCCTTTGTCCCAAATTTACAAGTATAAATAAAACATACCAAAACATTGTTTTAGCACATATAAAGCATACAAAGCATATTTATGACCATTTTAACATTTAAAGGGGGATTAGTAACTTACCTATTTTCCGGAAAAGATGTCAAGAAAAATAATATGGATCGGTAGATGTACTCTATTCAACACCCTGATCATTTATATGTAATTAGATTTGAAAATGGAGTAGTAAATTAAAAGAAGGAAAATTAATAAGAACAAAACCTTACCTTCACTTTCTTTTTCTTCACAACAATGGAAATTCTCAGGGAAATTGCTAAGGAAAGTGGTGATGCAAACTAAGGGGAGGGAGGGATGAAGAGGTGATGATCAACTAGTTTTTATCCCAAGTTCACAATTAAATCACCCAAGTTTCAAATTTTATCAATTAACCCCTCAACTCCCACTTTCATTAAAGCCCCCATATAATTCCACTAACTCAACTAACTCCCAAAATAAATTTTACTACTAACATTTTAACTAACACAATTAGTCAAATAAAATGTGCAATTCATATAAGATGATGCAACACATAAAATGCACACAAAATTTTAAATAAAAATTATCAAAATATAAAATAAATATTAAAATAAATAAGCGGATTTTGGGGTCGTTACAAACGTACTATAAAGAAAAGCATCCAATAGAACCATTTGTAGAAGATGTCTTCATGGAATTATTAATAGAAGCAAGGATGGCCAAAGACCAAGAAATAGTGCAAGATGTACAGGTAGAGGAAGAGGTAGAGGAAGAGGTAGAGAAAGAGGTAGAGGAAGAGGAAGAGGAAGAGGAAGAGGTAGAGGAAGAGGTAGAGGAAGAGGAAGAGGTAGAGGTAGAGGAAGAGGAAGAGGAACTGGAACTGGAAGAGGAAGAGGAGGAAGAGGAAGGAGAAAAAGAAGAGGAAGATGAACAAGAACTGGAAGAGGAAGAAAAAGAGGATGTTAAAGAGGATGAGAAAGCACAAGGGGAAGAAGTGTACAAAAATGAAGAAGAGAAAGGAAAGGAGAAAGCGGAAGAGAAAGAAGCAGAAAAAGAGGAAGAGAAAATTCCTAAAGACATTATTCGTCCTCGGATTCAAGAAATTTGAAAGAACTATACAAATTTAAGTAAATAAGGAAGCGAACTGAGCATGTTTGTAATAGACATTTTGTGACTGATTCAATCATAAATAGACTGCAGGTTCACATGTACATAGAACTGATCATCCAACACAAAATAAATGATGATGACTGAGATCAGATTCATAGACCACTGAACAAATAAGCTGCTCAGTCATAATTTCTAGAACCATCATCATTAAGCCAAAATCCAAACATAATACTCCCTCGGTCCCCAAATGAACGTCAAAAAAATTAATAAATTTGCTCCTAATCAAAAGCAAAAGCAAATTTGAACAATGAGAATTATTCTGATGACATAATACTCACACTTACAAAGTTAAACCATTTGGCAGTCTTTCTTATGGTTAATCCCTATTTGACTGTACTTTATAAGGATGCGATTAAAAATTTTGACATTGTAGAAATAAGAAAAAAGGTTATATCGTTTGTTCTACTTGGGGAAAACCCAAAAAAAAAAAAAAAAAAAAAAAAAAAAAAAAGTTAACCAAATTTACAGTACAGATGATGAAACTTAACAGTGTGCAAACATAAGGATGGAAAATCCATTCTTATGGATGCTAACATTCTCTCTCTACAATCCTGAAATTAAGAAAATCCGGAATCAATGACTTCTTGTCACATAAGGATGGAAAACACACTCAAGAACGATAGTCAGAGAGTGAAAAATTCATTAATATTGATTAAAAGAAAGAACTTTGAAACAATTTTGAAATGGGTTTGAGATCGTTAGAAAAATGTGTGATCGGTAATAGAGGGTTTCAAAGTCTTCCGTTTAACAATCTTAGATTGAAGTGTGAAAAATAGAAAGATGCATACAAGAAAGAAAAGAAAGCATTTAAAAATAAGAACTACAACATAATTCTGAAAAGGGTCTGTGCTAATTTGTAAATCTGTGATGGATAATATGGGTCGCAAAGTTTACCCCAGGGAAGAAGAACAGGCAAGAAATAACATAAAGCATATGATTTACAACAACATCAGGGGGAAAAAACACTCGCGGACAATTGTCACAGAGCGAAAATTCATTTGATTTCTGTTAAAATAAGAAATTTGACACAATTCTGAAAAGGGTTTGAGCTAGTGGTACAATTTGTGATGGTTAATTAAGGGTTTCAAAGTCTTATCTTATACTCCCTCCGTCCCAAAATGATCTTCATACTTTTTTGAACATTACCACGAAGGAACTTTGAGCAATGATTTTAGGTTGATTAATTTATCCTAATGAAAATCTAAAACTTGTTATTGATAGTATTGATGATGATGTGTCGATAACAAGTTTTAGATTTTCATTAGTACAATTGAGTCAACCTAAAATTATTGCTAAAAAATCCTTCGCAATAACGTTGAAAAAAGTATGAAGATCATTTTGGGACGGAGGGAGTATTGCCATCTGTTGAAGTGTTGAACATAGAAGAAAGAGAACAGACAAGAAAAAACATAAAGCATTCAAAAATAAGAGCTTTGACATAATTTATAAAAGGGTTTGTGCTATTTACTACATTCAGTGATGGTTAATAGAGGGTCTCAAAGTCTGCCTCAGCTAGAACATACAAGAAATAACATAAAGCTTATAACATTAATCAGCATCAGGAAAGAAAAAAAACGCTCAAGAAAAATAGTCCCAGAGTGAAAATTCATTCATTTTCCATTAAAAATAAGAGCTTTGACAACAATTCTGAGAAGGGTTTGAGCATAGAAGGCAGTAGTAGAACAGACAAGAAAGAACATAAAGCATTCAAAAACTTAAAAATAAGAACTTTGGCATACTATTAAAAGAGGGTTTCAAAGTCTACCTCTGGGAAAAGAAGAGAGAATTACTAGCATAAATATTCCTAAACATCAGGAAATTTACCAGGAAAATTGCAGAATATATCTGAGCGCATCCTTTCGCAAGTGCTTCGTTCGCACGGAGCGATGAGAAATGAAAGCGAAATTGTTATAATCGATAGGAGTGGTGGGAATAAGAAAGGGCGATTCTAGAGAATCAGAAAAGGTTTCTAGGGTTGTGAATATTTAGAAGGCATTTTATATACAAGGCATGAGTAATTGACTAAAATACCTTGTATATATACCTAAAAAACACCCAATTCCATTCATTTTAAAAAAAGCTTCAGTCCCTCCATCTCTCTCGCACACGACGACGCCGACGACCACCTCCTCCGCCATTACAAACGATGACAACCACAAACAATGAAGAAGAAACTCCCCACCGTCGGTGGCATGTCCGTTGCCGCCTCCTCTACCGCCGCTACAAAGGTAACCTCAATTTATAACCCTAAATTTCAATTTCAAAAACTTGACTTTTATGCCAAAAATTCGCTCTTATAATGCTTAATTGTTGTTTAAATTTGATCATACATTGTTGTAATTGTGTTATATTGTTTTATTTGTTGTTTATTGTTCGAATTGGGTACGAATTGGTGGTTGTTAAAATCTGGAATTGTCGGGCTAGGTTTCGTGTGGTTTTACACGAGTTGGTTTTGTGTGTTTCGTATGAACTGTACACGAGTTAGTTGTGTACATTTCGTGTGTAGTCATACGAAATGGTTCTCAACATTTCGTGTGTACACGAAATGTTGAGAACCATTTCGTATGACTACACACGAAATGTAAGCTGTCACTGAAGATTGTTGTAGCACTGTTTGTTTGTTGAATTGTCCAAATTTACTGTTGTTAACTATTTCAACTAGAATTGTCGCTTATTTATTGTCTCTTATTTAAATTTTTTGTAGGGACGTGAACGTTCGAATGCTTCTAATAGAAAGAGGAAGGCCGAGCAGGCAGCTTTGCGCACCAAAAAAAAGCATGACAAGAATGTCTTGCTTGATGAGACTGAGGATGTACAGACTGAGGATGTACGACAGGATGAGCGTACAGGTGACGCCTCTTATGTTCCCGAGGCAGATGCGGAGTCGTCATCTTCTGATTCTGATGAGACGGCATCAGACGCACCCGAGGGAGATGCGGAGGCACGAGCATCTGATGATGGTGATGAGAAGGAGGAGGAGGCACCTTTGAGGCCTCTCAGGAGGCATAGAGGGAGGCACAGGCCGCAGAGGGGAAGAAACCATGGGAGATTGAGAGCGACCCAGGTGGTGGCCCAGAGGTCTGTGAGCTGTTATACGGGTTCGGTCATCACCGAGCCCGAGAGATTTGGCGCAACCCCACTTGTCAGTCAGTGGTGAAGTTCCATACCAGACATCAGCATTTGGATAGGTAAGCTATTTGTTTATAAATAGTTTTATTATTTGTTTTTAGTGTGTTACTCCCTCCGTTCAAGAAAAAAAGTCCCATTTTGACTTTTTGTTCACCACAAAAAATCAAAATGAGACTGTTTTTTCTGGAACGGAGGGAGTATTAATTATAATGTTTTTTTTGGAATCAACAGGTTCTCGCGTGCTGGTCTGGCGGAGGATGATAGAGCTTGGTTGACTGGAGTTGATGCATCGGGTATCCAGCACCTTCATGATACCACCATTCGCCGGACTAGCTCGGCGCTGCTGGCGGCATTTGTGGAACGGTGGTCTCCTGACACTAACACGTTCCACATGCCGTGGGGGGAGATGACGATCACGATGCATGACGTCACTCATATTCTAGGTATATTGTTGTTGTTTGCTTTTATCAATTTCATAAATTTTATCAATTTTTTCATTTTCAATTTATAGGTATCAGCTGTATAGGTTTTCCTGTTAGGAAGGCGGATCCAGAGCCTGACCTAGCCGAGATCCGGAGACACCTCATAGGCTGTCTGAGGGGCACGGCCTACACTTTACATGACCTTCGGCTTTCCTTTCAGGCCCCTTTAGCCATGACAGATGAGCAGCGTGCTTCTACTTATCTCCTGTTCCTCTTGGGTTGCACGTTGTTCGTGGACAAGAGTCAGGATAAGATGCCTGCAGCCTATCTCTCATTGTGCATGGATCTTCCTAGAGTGGGGGGTCTCGCCTGGGGATCAGCTGCTTTGGCGTACTTGTACCGGGAGATAGGGAAGGCGTCCAGAACCGGATGCGCTCAGATGGGTGGTTGTGCGACTCTGCTAGAGGTAATATTTAATATTTTTTTAATACTCCGTCTGTCCCAACATTTAATTTAATTGGTAGTTGAAATTTTATAGAGGTGATTGAGTCTTTTTTACAAGTAATAATTACATTTGTTAATAATTTATTTACATACATTTCAGGGCTGGATATAAGAGTACTTTCCGGACTTCCGACGACTTTTGGACCCGCGATGGCAGGAGGGGCAGCCGAGAGCCCTTAGATGGGCACGTAGTGATAGAGCTGGGAGGGAGATGGAGCATCTAGTGAACTATCGCCGCACCCTAGACACGATGCCAGTTGAGAGGGTGAGTTATTTATATTTAAATTGTTACAAATTGTTATATTTGTTGACGTTGACTAACAAAGTGAGTTATAGGTTTGTTGGACTCCTTATGGTACCGGAGTAGACGCGCTTCTGCCGGTATCATACTTCAGATGGATTATACGCTTCTTAGACATCATTGAGGCGTATATGCCTGACCGGGTTACCAGGCAGTTCGCGATCCAGCAGAGGATCCCCAGGCAGCAGCCATTGCCTTACGTGACGTGCATTTTGATGGCTGGTCAGAAGGGTTACAAGAAGGCATATGGTGACCGGGATGATATTTGGACAAAGTGGATTGAGTTCAACATGGATGCTTACGATCCACATCGTCGTCTGGGGCCATTAGTGATTGAGTCTTCTCTTGTGACTCCGGACTATATGGAATGGTTTCGGATGAGGATTTATGTTCGGATTAGTAATCCGATACATGAGCCCGCAGTTGACATTCCACCTCACACTGGGCTTGCAGAGGCGCTACCCGGCATCAGAGATATGCTCCTTCCCTTGCTCACGGATCAGAGGATACCTGAGGACGCCAGAGCTACTATTATACGGGCCTACGATATGTTAGGAGATCACATTTAGGTGATATTATTTTCATATTCGACTAGGAGGACACTCATATTACTTTGATGGATCTTTATTATGTATATTGGATATTTATTATGTATATTGGATCTTTATTATGTATATATCTTTTGTTGCATTATTATTGATTTATCTGTTCTTTCAAAAGTGATTTATCTGTATGACGTACGAGTATATGACCCATGATATCGTGTGTAACGGTGAGATGTTATTCAGATGCCAGTACTGTTTTACCCAGTAAACAGATCATTTCGTGTGGAAATATACGAAACCTTATGAATCATTTCATATATTTCCACACGAATTCTTCAACTCATTGCATATATATATATATTTCGTATTCCAATACACGATATTTATAGTGTTCTACGTATGAATATATACGACCTGATCTAAAGCATTTCGTGTGAAGATAGACGAGATGAGGCACACCATCACGTGTACGAGACCAAATAAACCAATAAACAGATAATTTCGTGTGGAAATACACGATATGTGGCAAAACATCTCGTGTACGAAACAACTTAATAAAAACAAAAAAAAAATGATTATAAATAAATGTGATTTGTTATATGCTATTGTATGATGTTGGTTCATTCATATATGTAATCATGTTTGTTTGTCCAACTTATTATAACAAGAAAAATATAATCTTGATTAAGAAATATGATGATTAGAAATATATAATCTTGATTAAGTGGTATTCCTCTCATGTACAACTTATCTCGTTATATAACATGTTTAATAACCTCGTTATATATAATCTTGATTAGAAACATATAATCTTGATTAAGAAATATGATGATTAGAAATATATAATCTTGATTAAGTGGTATTCCTCTCATGTACAACTTATCTCATTATATAACATGTTCAATTACTTGATTATGATCCAATACGTCGTTTGTTAGTTGTCATGTCTAAAATGTACAAAATATATTGCTCAAATTAACACCACAAATCAATAATTTAATATAGTATATGCGTATCATTAACATAGTGTGGCAAATCATCGAAGAACACCTTTATTTAGGATTTCGTATGAAAATATACGAGTGGGACGAGTTGTTTCGTGTTAAGATACACGTGATACCGAAGATGAACACGTGTACGAGACCAAATAAACCAATAAACATAGTATTTCGTGTGTCAATACACGAGATATAGTAAATTAACTCGTGTACGAAACAAATTACTAAACCCTTAACCCTAAACCCTAAACCTTAAACCCTTAAACCCTAAACCATGAAACAGAGGTTTCGTGTGACAATACACGTGTTAAATATCTATGTCTCGTGTACGAGACCATTAAACCAGCAAACAAAGTGTTTCGTGTGCTGGTACACGAGTTGTTGTACTGTAGCTCGCATATAGATACACGAGATACGTAAAACGCAGAACCCTTACACCCTGAATTTTATCTTAAACCCTACTACTTAACACCCATTCTTAACAGCCCCATTCACCATTCTTAACCCATTATTAACCACAAATTCAAGTCTCTAAGTTCATATTATGGATTCTCCACAACATTCTCCACAACATTCTCAAACTTCTTATGATCATATTAACCTTGATGACATAGAATTTACCTTTGAAGAAGATGGATGGGCACCAAATTCTACACATCAGAATCAAAATCCAAGCGGCAATGAAGTAAGTTTTTAGGATTTTATTTCGTATGGTAATCAAAATCAGAATAAAAATACAATCTTGAAATACACATCAAAATAAAAACCGAATCTTGAAATACACACAAGAATAAAAATCCAGTCTTGAAACTAAAGTGATGCTAATATAATTTGCAGGGTCAATATCCGGGTGTCAGTGATCAATTCAACACATCACTATTATTTTCAAATAGGGATGAGCTTCTTAAACACGTACGGGATATTGCGGTCCGTCAAAATATAACCCTTTCTATACAAGATTCGAGGAAGTCAAGTGGTAATATCATGGCCTACGCAAAGATAGTATGTCATTTTGGTGTCAATTATAGGGCTGGCAGATCAAAGAATCAGAGGTTGAGTAGCACCAAGAATATTGGGTGCAATTTTGAAATTCGGGCCAAAGAAAGGGGTGATGGGTGATGGGGTTACGTTGTCAAGCATGGTTATCATAATCATGACTTTCCAACGTATCCAGAAGGTCATCCGCTCGGAAAATTGACAAATGATGAATATGAGGAGGTGTGTACCGCAAATCAATCTTCAATGCGTCCAAATAACATTCTCACGATGTTAAAGACGAAGGATAAGAAGAACGTGAGTACTCAGACACACGTCCACAATGCCCTGCTAAAATTTAGAGCACAAGAACGACAAGGGAGATCCCCGCTACAACAATTCATCAAATTACTCAACGATCATCGATATATCATCTTCATGAGGAAAGCCAATGAGAGTGACATCATCTGTCGCGACCCCGACCCCGCGGGTCGGGAACTCGCGAGCTGGACGTCGACTTAATAAATAAAACACCAAAATGATGAAGATAAAAAATTCTCTTTATAACAAAAGATATGATACACGGTTTTAGAAATCCATACTTAACAACAATATAATACAACTAATATAAGCTCCACAAGCTTACACCAAAATACCAAAAAGTACAACTCTTAATGACGTCTGTTTGGTAATACTATCCCATAGGTTATACATTTGATAACAATGTAAACCGAATAACAACCTGCCCAAAAGTCACGAACACTCTCGATGTCCTTCTCGTGATCAGCGGGTCCTATCACTTTCCTCCTGGGGGGTGGGGTTAAGGAAACAAAGTTGAAAATAAAGGGGGTGAGATAAATCTCAATAAGTCACTTATGCAACTATATGACAAGTTATTATGCAATAAAGAATAATAAGTCCCACATAGCACTTAGCATATAACTGTTAACAGATAGCAGCGGAAATAAACAAGTTACGAAGGATACTAAGCCAAGGTTTCACCAAACGGATATATTAAAGAATCCCTGCGCAGGACCAACCGATCAACCAATCAACCATAGTAGAATAACAGCTGAAGAGAAATCCCCGGTACCGGAACCATGAAACCAATAGTAATAAGGGGAATATGACACAAAGTCATAACCCAAAACGAACTAGCTAGAATACTCACTCAAGGGAGCTAGCTCATCCCAACCAAGGCTATATAGAAGGGGAAAGAAGGACCAATGGACACTATCATACTAGACTCGGCTCGTGTGCCATTATAATATTCCCCATTGCCTGACTCGAACACAAGTACCAACTGAACTTTCAAATAAATGCTAAGTAATAAAATACTAGCTCGATAAACAACCAATGATTCCAAAGTAGGGAACCATTCCAAATAGTCATCATAAAGATAAGTCAAACCAAAAATACATCAAGAAGATGTTCCAAAATCCCAATTAACACTTAATCAAATTCCATCACATATTTGATCACAAAGGACCCATTTCCAACACTAAAGTGTACCAAGATGTTCATAAAGGTCAACTAGGATAGTACACAAAACCTAGACCGAACTACACTCTTAAATCACACAAAAAGAACAAGTATAAACTTTCAGCAACCACTGGGCGGCCGCCCATTTCTGGTTGTGCGGTCGCCCACTATACCCTGCAACTAAGACAAAAACCTTTCAGATAGTTGTGCGGCCGCACGCCCCATTTTGGGCGGTCGCCCACCCTACCCGACTGGACCAACTGCACTAAATTATACTCCCTTCGTTTCACCGTCTCAAAAGTATTACACATTAACACTTATAACACTCACATGAAACAACCCAACACATTATACTCAGTTAAACTCATCCCAAAACGTCCCAAGACAAGTATTTCATAAACCCAAACCAAGTAATGATCCAAACATCAATTATCATAAAAATAACCAAAATACAAATCAACTCCAAATTCATCCATAACACAATATATAACCATCATAGCATCATAGAAGCTAAGGATGAACATTTTTAGCATAAAAGGGGGAAAGCAACTTACTTGGAAAATTATGAAATGAGACGGAAATTGCTCTTACTTAGCTACAAACGATCCTAACGATGATCTGAGTATTTTATATAAAATGAGTATTAAGAAAAGATGAATAAAAGAAGATTAAAAAAAGGAAAATGAGAAGAGTTCTTACCTTTCTCTCCAATGGAAGAATGCAGAGGAAGAGAAAAAAAAATTGGTTTAAGTGAGAATGAAAAGCATGGGAGGAGATGGAGAAGATAATATCTAATAACCAAAATTACGGATTGGTCACTCCTAGTTAAAACATTTAACAAAAATCCCCAAAGTTTCTAAAATACTTCAAAAGACTCCCAAACTCAAATTTACACTACGAACCTTAAAGTTTCAACTTAACAAAACTAACTCAAATAAATCATTAAAATGATTAAATAAATAATAAAAAAAGTGCCAAGGTTTCGGGTCGTGACATTCACTCGACCTTAAAAGAAAATTCGTCCTGAATTTTAGAAATACTTACCCGAATCAAAAAGCCACAGATATTTCCGTTCCATCTCTTCTCGAAGCTTCCACGTTGATTCTTCGACATTGTGATTCCTCCATAGTACTCTCACCAACGCTATACTTTTATTCCTCAACTCTTGAACTTTGGTATCAAGTATCTGAACTGGTCGCTCTTCGCATGACATGTCAGGCTCTATATCCTCAGGTACCCTCGGTAACACGTGAGATGAATCGTGCAAATACTTTCGAAGCATAGAAACATGGAAGACGTTATGCAACCGGTCTAGAGAAGATGGCAATACAAGTCGATAAGCAAGAAGTCCACTTTTCCCAAAATCTCGAACGGTCCAATATACCTCGGAGCCAATTTACCTTTCTTCCCGAACCTTCGAATACCCACCTTCGGAGATAATTTCAAGAACACAAAGTCTCCAGTCTGAAAATTAAGATCCCGTCTTCGGTGATCAGCATAGCTCTTCTGTCTACTCTGGGCTGTAACGCCCTGAATCCTTAGATGTGATATAAACCATAGAATTCAGACACGCTACTTTAAAAACGGGTAAAATTTAAAACTAAAATACAACTATACTCCTTTAATGACGTAGGATATACACTACTTAGGATGGTTCAACACTTGACCACCTCTTACCACTTTACATAACCCAAAAACTAACTTTTACACTTCCATTACTCGGCATACAAGCCGGTAAACAAAAGAAGACTACTTTAATTACATATACACAACTGTACCCCAAAAATTCTGAGTTTAACATACTCAGTCTAACTAACGTCCTCACAAAACAAAAGTATAATAACCTACCCAAAAGAAATTTCCCTTAGCCCCAGAACTGGATACTACGATCCTCGCCTCGAGCTATCGCTAGCCTTCTTTGGATCTAAGGAAAACAAAGAAACAATAAACGGGGTGAGATAAAATCTCAGTAAGTTACTACTATCATAGCATGATATGCATGCATATAGAAATGAAGCATGGAAGCAGTTCATTAACAATATATATATCAAGTAGCAAATCACATGAGTAGCTACTCCTACTCATTATGCAACACGTATAGCTAAGTACACATTACAAAGGATATTTCTTTCCTCCTTATTACTCCATACCCAAACATAACGTTGATGTCGATCTTCATGTTGAAGGCCGCTTCACAAAATCAGAGGAGACCCATTACCCAGTATCTCAAACCGAGAACCAAGAACAAAAGAGCTATTCAATCATTGTGCTTAATGCTCCAATCATTGAGAAAGCTAGACCCCTACTGTGATCAATAGTAGGAGCAAACGGTCACAGATGCATAGATTCACGGTTATTACTCAGCCCCAGCTCTCATAATAAACGTGAACCTATACACCCCCGAAACACTTAAACCAGCTGTACTCACAACCAAGTATACAAGTATTATTTACTTGACAATATGAAACTAGTATTAGGCCCAAAGTAAGGGACTAGACCATTAACCATGTACATCACTTAGGCATAATTGCATAAAATGCTCAAATTCACTTGTAACACATTTAGTATGTATCATTTACCAATTCATATTCTAGTAATCATGAAGAGTGTAAACAATCATTTACTTATCAATATAATCTTTCATAACACATACAAAGTACTCCCTATCAATTACCAACACTTAGGAATAAAAAGGATCAAATAAGGCTGAAACAGGGGAAGGGTGCGCACGCCTCCCCCTCCAAGGGTGCGCGCGCCTCCTTAAGACAGAAATAAAGCCTTGACAATTTCACTAAGGGTGCGCACGCCTCCCTTTCAAGGGTGCGCGCGCCTCCAACTACTGAAGCTATGGTAATTTCAAATTTTATAGGATGCGCGTGCCTCTCTCCAAAGAGAGCGCACGCCTCCAACAAACCCAACAAATTTTCAACTTCAGTTAAAGGATGCGTGCGCCTCCTATTATGGGATGCGTGCGCCTCCTAGTCAAAATTCAGTTCCCAGAATTCAGTTCCTGGGTTGTTCTTGCCCAAATTTCATTTTTACAATGACCAAACAAACCCAGAAATACTCCTACCATTTCCACCTTTACTGAACTTGTTTTGGGTGTCAAACACACCAACACTAACTGAGCAACACTCTTTGAATCAACAGAAACACAGAACATAGAATTCAATCACCCAAACCTAAAATTTCACCTATTTCAAATAGCTTCATGAACTAAGAAAAAAAATTCATAGATTTAACACATATACCTCATACAACTCAGGAAGGATTCTTTTTATCAATAAACAGGGTAAATTAGTAACTTACCTATTTCGAAAAAGTATCGAGAAAACGGAAATTGAATTGGTAGAAATACTCTATTCAATGCCTTGAACATTTATATATATTTAGAATTTGAAATAGAGTAGTAAATGAATTTAGGGGAATTTATACAAAATATTTTCTTACCTTTTCTTTCTTCCAAGCAAGAACAATGGAGGGAATGGTTTTTTTAGTGTGTGTGTGTGTGTGCTGATGAAGGAGATGGGGATAAAAATCTCCATCAACTTGCAACTTTACACTTGGACCCCCTCAAATTTCATTTTGAGCAACCAAGTCCAATAATTCTACATAAGCCTATAAGTCGCACTAGTTCATTAATGCAACTTAACAAAGTTCTACTAACACATAAACTAACATATATTCCCAAATAATATATGCAAGCCATAAAATCTTATCTATCATATAAAATTCGCACATAAATCACATAATAGATTTAAATCATATAATACGCAAAATATGAAAATAAAATTGGGAGAGGCGTTACATCCTCCCCACCTTAAAAGAAAATTCGTCCGCGAATTTTATTTATCTAAAGGATCACATTACTTACCAACATTATCAAATAGACTCAGGTATTTTTCTCGCATCTCTCGCTCAGTTTCTCAAGTAGCCTCTTCGATCTCGTGATTCCTCCATAATACCTTCACAAGGGGAATTCTCTTGGTACGCAAGACTTGTTCTTTCCTATCCAGAATTCCACTGGTAATTCCTCGTAGGACAAATCGGGTTGGAACTTAATTGGCTCATACTCAAGAACATGAGATTCATCCGCGATATACTTACGAAAAGTAGAGACATGAAACACATTATGTACCCCGGATAATGATGGCGGTAAAGCATGTCTATAAGCCAATTTCCCAATCCTCTCAAGTATTTCAAATGGTCCTATATACCGAGGAGTCAACTTCCCTTTCTTCCCAAATCGTTTCACACCTTTCTGAGGCGACACTTTCAAGAACACGAAATTCTCGACTTGGAATTCAAGATCTCTTCTTCTGTTATCAGCATAACTCTTTTAACGACTTTGAGCTATCCTCAATCTATCCCGAATAAATCTCACACTCTCCACCGACTGTTGAACCATTTCGGGTCCCAAAAGCTTTGCTTCTCCGACCTCATCCCAACATATAGGTGATCTACATTTACGACCATACAATGCTTCGTAGGGGGCCATCTCAATACTAGACTGGTAGCTGTTATTATAAGCAAATTCAACTAACGGTAAATGAACATCCCAACTACCTTTGAAGTCAACTGCACATGCTCGTAACATATCCTCAAGAATCCGTACTAGCCTTTCCGACTGTCCATCTGACTGTGGGTGAAATGCCGTGCTGAAATTCAATTTAGTACCCATTGCCCCTTGAAGAGCTTGCCAGAATCAGGATGTAAACCGAGGATCTCTATCGGATACTATACTCACCGGATCCCCATGAAGCCGGACTATCTCTTGAACATATAGAGAAGCCAACTGAGTCAATGAATACACCATAGAAACAGGCAAAAAGTGAGCCGACTTGGTTAACCGATCTACTATAACCCAAACTGCTTCATAACCCTTTCGAGTACGTGGTAAACCAGTTACAAAATCCATGGTGATATGCTCCCATTTCCATTCAGGAATCTCTAAAAGTTGTAACAGACCTGCAGGACGTTGATGTTCCACTTTCACCTGTTGACATGTTAGGCATTTAGACACATAATCTGCAATCTCCCATTTCATACAGTTCCACCAGAAATGCTTCTTCATATCTTGATACATTTTCGTACTTCCCGGATGTATGGTATACTTTGTTTTATGAGCCTCCTCTAATACTCGCAATTTAATCTCACCATCAGCTGGAATACAAATTCTACCACGAAAAGTAAGAATCCCATCATTATTAAAGGTAAAGTCGGGTTGTTTACCTTCTTTCATTCCATCAACAATCTTCTGCAATTCGGGATCAATCTTCTGAGCTTCTTTAATCTGGTGAATAAGAATAGATGTAGCCTTTATATTCGCAAAACTCAAGCCATGACTTGACTCATATGGATTCCAGTCTCGAAAATCATCTAGCAATTTCCACTCTCGGGCCATCAAATGTGCAACATAGGTGTTCCTACTCAAAGCATCTGCTACCACATTAGCCTTTCCCGGGTGATACAAAATTGTATAATCATGATCCTTCAATTTTTCCATCCATCTGCGTTGTCTCATGTTAAGTTCCTTCTGAGAAAATAAATACTTCAGGCTCTTATGATCGGTGAACACTTCAAATTTAGCCCCATATAAATAATGCCTCCACTTGTGTAACGCAAATATAATCGCAGCCAGCTCTCATGAGTAGGATAATTCACTTCATAAGGAGTTAATTTTCTCGAGGCATAAGCAATTACCTTATCATTTTGCATTAACACACAACCCAACCCTTCTTTGGAAGCATCCGTGTAAACAACAAAATTATCTGACCCACTAGGCAAAGCTAACACTGGAGCCACCGTCAATCTTCTTTTCAACTCCTGAAAACTCGCTTCACATTTGTTATCCCATTCGAAGGCTATAGATTTCTGAGTCAAACTTGTCATTGGTGTAGCAATTTTAGAAAATCCCTCAATAAACCTCCGATAATAGCTTGCCAATCCCAGAAAACTACGTACCTCTGTGACTGTAGTTGTTCTCTTCCATTTAACTATGGCTTCTATCTTTGAAGGATCAACAGAAATACCGGCTTCTGACACTACGTGTCCCAAGAAAGAAACTTCTTCTAACCAGAAGGCACACTTACTAAATTTGGCAAATAATTGCTTGTCCCGAAGAACACCCAATACCATCCTCAAATGTTGCTCGTGCTCCGCCTTGGATTTAGAATAAACCAAGATGTCATCTATAAAAACCACCACAAAACAATCTAGATAGGGTTTGAAAACCCGGTTCATCAAATCCATAAACACCGCAGGAGCATTCGTCAACCCAAATGGCATAACCACGAACTCATAATGTCCGTACCTGGTACGTAAGGCTGTCTTTGGTATATCTTCTTCTCGGACTTTCAATTGATGATATCCGCTTCTTAAATCAAGCTTCGAATAAACCACAGACCCCTGAAGTTGATCAAACAGGTCGTCAATGTGGGGTAGCGGATACTTGTTTTTAATTGTTACCTGATTAAGCTCTCGGTAGTCAATACATAACCGCAAAGTACCATCCTTCTTCCTCACAATAATACTGGTGCACCCCAAGGAGACACACTAGGCCGGATAAACCCTTTCTCCAGTAACTCCTCGAGTTACTTATTCAATTCTCTTAACTCAGCGGGAGCCATTCTATATGGAGCTTTAGATATCGGTGTGGTACCTGGTAACAACTCAATACAAAATTCAAGTTCCCGGTCCGGTGGCATACTATATTCAGTAGAAAACACATCCGAAAACTCAGACACCACAGAAATATCTTCCAGCTTTGCTACAGATATATTCTTGTCAATTACACAAGCAAGATACCCCGTACAACCCCCAGACAACAACTTCCTAGCTCTCAAAGCAGATATAACATGAAAACTACACATAAGTTTATCACCTTCAAAAATAAATTCAGGCAAACTCGGCACAGAAAAAGTAACCACCTTTTGATGACAATCAACAGATGCATAATGCATATAAAGCCAGTCCATACCAAGTATCACATCAAAATCCCTTATGGGCAACACTACTAGATCAGCTTGAAGGGTATGATTACCTATAAGCACATCACAATTCTTATATACTTCTGTAGCTAGCATGCAATCTGCCATTGGAGAAGATACTTCTAACACATAAGGCATAGCATCAGGAACAACAGGTAAATGAGACACAAAATGTGATGCCATATAAGAATGAGATGATCCTGGATCTATAAGAACTCGCGCTCGCGTACTAAAAAGAAAAATGGTACCTCCTATCACTGCTGTAGACTCAGCCACCCTGTGCTGATCAATAGCAAACACTCGACCCAGAACCTTAGGCCGACCCCCACTATCCCGCTTACTACCCGAAGCTTGATGTCCGATACCTTCTCCTGAAGTTCCCTTATTCTTTGGGCAATCCCTTTTGAAATGTCCACTCTCACCGCAGTTTAAGCATTTTCCCTACTTTAACCAACATCGGTCTTCAGTATGGCCATTCTTGGAACAATACTTGCAAGTCCACTTTGAACTCGAAACATTCGTCTTTGAACCCACTGATACACTTCCCATACTTTCTGATTGCTTCTGAGATCGACCACTCGGTCGGTTAAATCCACCCCTTTTACTTTCGGTACTCTGAGCCCTTTCTGGAACACGTACTGATGGTTGACCTCCCGTAGCAAATCCCGGTTTAACTCTATGTTCATCAATGTCGTTCTCAATTGCATATGCCCTCTCAACTGCTTGTCGGTAACTAGTGAGTTGTAAGGAAAGAAGTTGCTTCCTATACTCCGTCTTTAATCCCTTCACGAACCTTTGAGCCCTCTTTATTTCAGTTGGAACTAGATGACTACAATACCTCGCAAGTTTAGTGAATTCGGAGGAATATTGCCCCACCGTCATGTTCCCTTATACTAGATTCAGAAAATCCATCTCTCTTCGATCTTGGACAACCGAGGGAATGAACTGTGAGTTGAACTCTTTAAGGAAATCCGCCCAAGTATGTTGTACATCTTTCTCTTGCTCCCAGATTTGGCATAACACCTTCCACCAGTGCTCCGCAGCCTTTTCTAATTTAAAAGTTGCAAAGGTTACCTTCTCTTTATCCTCACATTTCAGAGCAGCGAATATCTTCTCAATACTCTCTATCCATTCCTCAGCTTTCACCGCATCGGGTTCTCCATCAAAACTACGAGGTTGCATTTTCAGGAACTTGGCAAGACGACTGGCATAACCCTTGTCATCAGCTCCTGACTGTGCCTGCCCCGAATTATTCTGTCCTTGTTGGTTGGAGACAAATTGAGCCAATAATTGAAACATCTGCTTGTAATCCACATTATGATCATTACCCACTTCTACAGAAGGAGTTTCGGATTCCTCATTTCCCTGAGTACTACTACCAATATCCTCAGAATGACTCATCTCCACCCTACACATAAACACTCGACATTAATAAAACAACCCAAAACCAACCCACCTAGGCCATAGACCCTATCCAGGCTTAGAGCTAACCATAGCTCTGATACCAACTGTAACGCCCCGAATCCTTAGATTTGATATAAACCATAGAATTCAGACACGCCACTACTTTAAAAACGGGTAAAATTTAAAACTAAAATACAACTATACTCCTTTAATGACGTAGGAGATACACTACTTAGGACGGTTCAACACTTGACCACCTCTTACCACTTTACATAACCCAAAAACTAACTTTTACACTTCCATTACTCGGCATACAAGCCGGTAAACAAAAGAAGATTACTTTAATTACATATACACAACTGTACCCCAAAAATTCTGAGTTTAACATACTCAGTCTAACTAACGTCCTCACAAAACAAAAGTATAATAACCTACCCAAAAGAAATTTCCCTTAGCACCAAGACTGGATACTACGATCCTTACCTCGAGCTATCGCTAGCCTTCTTTGGATCTAAGGAAAACAAAGAAACAATAAACGGGGTGAGATAAAATCTCAGTAAGTTACTACTATCATAGCATGATATGCATGCATATAGAAATGAAGCATGGAAGCAGTTCATTAACAATATATATATCAAGTAGCAAATCACATGAGTAGCTACTCCTACTCATTATGCAACACGTATAGCTAAGTACACATTACAAAGGATATTTCTTTCCTCCTTATTACTCCATACCCAAACATAACGTTGATGTCGATCTTCATGTTGAAGGCCGCTTCACAAAATCAGAGGAGACCCGTTACCCAGTATCTCAAACCGAGAACCAAGAACAAAAGAGCTATTCAATCATTGTGCTTAATACTCCAATCATTGAGAAAGCAAGACCCCTACTGTGATCAATAGTAGGATCAAACGGTCACAGATGCATAGATTCACGGTTATTACTCAGCCCCAGCTCTCATAATAAACGTGAACCTATACACCCCCGAAACACATAAACCAGCTGGACTCACAACCAAGTATACAAGTATTATTTACTTGACAATATGAAACTAGTACTAGGCCCAAAGTAAGGGACTAGACCATTAACCATGTACATCACTTAGGCATAATTGCGTAAAATGCTCAAATTCACTTGTAACACATTTAGTATGTATCATTTACCAATTCATCTTCTAGTAATCATGAAGAGTGTAAACAATCATTTACTTATCAATATAAGCTTTCATAACACATACAAAGTACTCCCTATCAATTACCAACACTTAGGAATAAAAAGGATCAAATAAGGCTGAAACAGGGGAAGGGTGCGCACGCCTCCCCCTCCAAGGGTGCGCGCGCCTCCTTAAGACAGAAATAAAGCCTTGACAATTTCACTAAGGGTGCGTACGCCTCCCTTTCAAGGGTGCGCGCGCCTCCAACTACTGAAGCTATGGTAATTTCAAATTTTATAGGATGCGCGTGCCTCTCTCCAAAGAGAGCGCACGCCTCCAACAAACCCAACAAATTTTCAACTTCAGTTAAAGGATGCGTGCGCCTCCTATTATGGGATGCGTGCGCCTCCTAGTCGAAATTCAGTTCCCAGAATTCAGTTCCTGGGTTGTTCTTGCCCAAATTTCATTTTTACAATGACCAAACAAACCCAGAAATACTCCTACCATTTCCACCTTTACTGAACTTGTTTTGGGTGTCAAATACACCAACACTAACTGAGCAACACTCTTTGAATCAACAGAAACACAGAACATAGAATTCAATCACCCAAACCTAAAATTTCACCTATTTCAAATAGCTTCATGAACTAAGAAAGAAATTCATAGATTTAACACATATACCTCATACAACTCAGGAAGGATTCTTTTTATCAATAAATAGGGTAAAATAGTAACTTACCTATTCCGGAAAAGTATCGAGAAAACGGAAATTGAATTGGTAGAAATACTCTATTCAATGCCCTGAACATTTATATATATTTAGAATTTGAAATAGAGTAGTAAATGAATTTATGGGAATTTATACAAAATATTTTCTTACCTTTTCTTTCTTCCAAGCAAGAACAATGGAGGGAATGGTTTTTTAGTGTGTGTGTGTGTGCTGATGAAGGAGATGGGGATAAAAATCTCCATCAACTTGCAACTTTACACTTGGACCCCCTCAAATTTCATTTTGAGCAACCAAGTCCAATAATTCTACATAAGCCTATAAGTCGCACTAGTTCATTAATGCAACTTAACAAAGTTCTACTAACACATAAACTAACATATATTCCCAAATAATATATGCAAGCCATAAAATCTTATCTATCATATAAAATTCGCACATAAATCACATAATAGATTTAAATCATATAATACGCAAAATATGAAAATAAAATTGGGTGAGGCGTTACAGGGCTGTCTTCAATCGATCCCGAATAATTCTGACTTTCTCGACTGAATCCTGAATCAAATCAATACCCCATATATTCGCTTCCCCGATCTCATCCCAACAGATAAGTGATCTACATTTTCTTCCATACAAAGCCTCATAAGGAGCCATCTCAATGCTAGTCTGATAACTGTTATTATAGGAAAATTCCACTAAAGGTAAATGCATATCCTAAGAATCAGAAAAGTCTACCGAACAAGCTCGTAACATATCTTCTAGAATCTGAATAGCCCTCTCGGATTGACCGTCAGTTTGAGGATGAAAAGCTGTACTGAACCTCAAATCTGTACCCAAAGCTTTCTGTAACGCTTGCCAAAATCTGGAAGTAAACCTCGGATCTCGATCTGATACAATACTAACCGGAACCCCATGTAATCTCACTATCTCATTAATATGAAGGGTCGCAAGATTTTCCATCGAGTATCTAATATCAATTGGTAAGAAATGAGCAGACTTGGTCAATCTATCCACAATTACCCAAACACTATCATATTTCCTACAGGTACGAGGTAATCCCGTAACGAAGTCCATAGTCACATGTTCCCATTTCCACTCCGGAATCTCTAATGGCTAAAGTAGTCCTGCGGGTCTCTGATGCTCAGCTTTGACCTGCTGACAAGTTAAACACTTTGATACATACTCAGCTATTTCTCTCTTCATGTTGTTCCACCAGAATTGTTGCTTCAAATCTTGATACATCTTCGTACTCCCGGGATGAATAGTGTATCTCGATTTATGACCCTCATCTAAAACTTGTCTCTTTATCCCATCGACATCAGGTACACACATACGTCCACAAAAAGTCAACACTCCATTCGAACTGATAGAAAAATCCTCAAAGTTCTTCTCATTCATTTTACCCATTATTTTTACTAACTCCGGATCTTCTTTCTGAGCTTCCTTTATTCTCTTAATTAGGGTTGGAGATACCCTAATGTTCACAAAAATAGCCCAGTGTCTCGATTCCCGAGGACACCAATCCCGAACATCTTCTAACATCTTCCACTCTCGAACCTCATCGAAGCCATATATGATTTTCTACTAATAGCATCAGCTACTACATTCGCCTTTCCTGGATGATAAAAAATGGTACAATCGTAGTCCTTAAGAAGTTCCATCCATCTGCGCTATCGGTTATTCAGTTCCTTCTGAGAAAAAAGATACTTCAAACTTTTGTGGTCCGTGAAGATCTCGAATTTTGCTCCGTAAAGATAATGCTTCCACTTATGAAGAGCGAAAACAATAGCTGCCAATTCCATGTCGTGAGTAGGATAATTCTGTTCACTCGGACTCAACTTCCTCGAAGCATATGCGATAACTTTCCCATTTTGCATTAAGGCACAACCCAATCCTTCCTTCGATGCATCACTATAAATCAGTAAATCATCGTTCCCATTAGGCAATGCTAATATCGGTGCATTAGTCAACCTCTTCTTCAGCTCCTCAAAACTGTTGTTACACTTTTCGGTCCACTCAAATGGAACATTCTTTTGAGTCAACTGAGTCATCGGTGTAGCAATCTGTGAAAACCCTTCTATAAACCTCTTGTAATACCCTGCTAACCCCAGAAAACTTCTGACCTCAGTTACTGTTTTTGGTCGCTTCCAATCAACTATCGCCTCAATCTTCGAAGGATCTACCGAAACTCCTTTATTAGAAATAACATGTCCCAGAAAAGAAATTTCCTCGAGCCAAAATTCACAATTACTAAACTTCGTGAATAACAGTTCTCTTGCGAGTACTGTCAAAACTGTCCTCAGATGTTGCTCATGCTCCTCTCGAGATTTAGAATAGACAAGTATATCATCAATGAATACCACTACGAATGTATCAAGATAAGGATGGAAAATCCTGTTCATCAAGTCCATAAACACAGCTGGTGCATTAATCAACCCAAACAGCATAACTAAGAACTCATAGTGACCATATCGGGTGCGAAAAGCACTCTTCGGAATGTCTTACGATCGAATTTTCAACTGATGGTATCCACTCCTCAAATCAAGTTTAGAAAATACCACTGACCCCTGAAGTTGATCGAATAAATCATCAATATGCGGTAGAGGATACTTGTTCTTCACCGTTACCTGATTCAACTTCATGTAATCAATACATAACCTCAACGAACCATCTTTCTTCCTCATAAACAAAACCGGTGCTCCACACAGTGAAACACTAGGTCGTATAAATCCTCTATCACGCAACTCCTGCAACTGGACCTTAAGTTCTTTCAACTCTGCTGGAGCCATTCTATAAGGTGCTTTCGAGATCGGAGCTGTACCTGGTAATAAATCCACACAGAACTCTATCTCTCGATCGGGTGACATATCATACACAGAAGAGAAAACATCAGGTAATTCTCTAGCTACCCGAACACTTTCTAACCCATGTAATTCTTTCTTAGTATCTAGCACACTAGCCAAATAACCCTCACAACCACGATGCAACAATTTCTTAGCTTTCACATAAGAAATTATACGAATATTTCTACCCAAAGGAATAGCCTCAAAAACAAACTTAGGCATATTAGGAATAGAAAAAGTAACGACCTTTCTACGACAATCAACTGAAGCATGAAATTTGCTCAGCCAATCCATACCCAAAATGATGTCAAAGTCTTGTATCGGAAGAACTACTAAATCCGCACACAAAACATGACCACAAATAAACACATCACATGCACGAAACACTTGATCAGTAACCAAACACTCTCCCATAGGAGTTGACACCTCTAACACATAAGGTAAGGACTCAGATGAAGCATTTAGCAAAGAAGCAAAGTGCACGGATATATATGAATGCGATGATCCTGGATCTACTAGTGCACGAGCGCTCACACTACTCATAGAAATAATACCTCCTATCACTGAAGGATCATCAGTAGCCTGCTGTTGGTTCATAGCAAAAACTCTTATTTAAACCTTAGGCTTCCCTATTGCATCTCTCTTCTGGCCTTGTGAAGTACCAGCTCCTGTTCCCGGTGGTTGATTTTTGAGTTTCAGACAATCCCTCTCAAAGTGTCCCATCTGACCACAATTTGTACATTTACCCTGCTTCTTCCAACATCTGTCCTCAGAATGTCCTTCCCTCTGACAGTAAGTACAGAGTCTTCTATTCTGATTCCCTTGGTTCCCCGAAGTAGTGCCTGGATTCCTTATTATTGGTTTCCCTCTAAATTGTGACTGTCCTCCCGAATTTCCTCGGTTATCCAAACGTTGTTGTGGTTCTGATCTGATCTAACCTCCTTGTCTACCCGTGTTAATTACCCCTGTCTTCCTCTTGTGCTCTCCGATGTCTTGTTCTACCAAGTAGGCACGATCTACAACATCCTGATAAATCTGAATTCTCTGAGCGATTAGCTGAGTTCTGATAGTTGTTCTCAAACCTCTGATGAACCTCATCGCCTTCTGCTCTTCGGTTGTTACAAGATAGCTACAATACCTAGCTAATTCTTTGAACTTAGCCGAATATTGAGCTACTCTCAAAAAGTTCTGCTCCAAGTTTAGGAACTCAATCTCTTTCCTGTTCTGATCAACTAAATGAATAAAGTGCTCTCTGAATTTCCTTATAAACAGTTCCCAGGTATACGGTACGTGAGTTTCATCCCAACTTGTCTTCAAAGCATTCCACCAGTGTTCTGCAGCTCTAACCAGCTTATAGGCTGTGAACCTTACTCTGCCCTCTCCCGCGCAACCGAACACACTAAAGATTTTCTCCATTGACTCTATCTATAATTCTGCCTTTTTCACATCCGGCTCTCTATTGTATTCAACTGGTTTCAATTCCAGGAATTACTCTAACCCTTGCCTTGGTGGTGGTGGTGCTTGTTCCTCTCTCGCCCTCTGGTCATGCATAGCTTTAAAGGCCGCTTCAAACATACCCTGATACATCATACGGGCTTCCTCTCGTGCTTCCTCGTGAATTGAAGAACCAATATGACCTTCTCCACTCCTCGTTCCAACCATTTTCAAATAAATACCTGCATAAAACACTCATCGTTACTCACTCCGAACACAACTACCCTCTTAGGTCATTCTAGTCCACCTATAACTTATACTTAGAGCTAAACCAAAGCTCTGATACCAACTGTCGCGACCCCGACCCCGCAGGCCGGGAATTCGCGAGCTGGACGTCGACTTAATAAATAAAACACCAAAATGATGAAGATAAAAATTTCTCTTTATAACAAAAGATATGATACACAGTTTTAGAAATCCATTCTTAACAACAATATAATACAACTAATATAAACTCCACAAGCTTACACCAAAATACCAAAAAGTACAACTCTTAATGACGTCTGTTTGGTAATACTATCCCATAGGTTATACATTTGATAACAATGTAAACCGAATAACAACCTGCCAAAAGTCATGAACACTCTCGACGTCCTTCTCGTGATCAGCGAGTCCTATCACTTTCCTCCTGTGAGGGGGGGGGGGTTAAGGAAACAAAGTTTAAAAGAAAGGGGGTGAGATAAATCTCAACAAGTCACTTATGCAACTATATGACAAGTTATTATGCAATAAACAATAATAAGTCCCACATAGCACTTAGCATATAACTGTTAACAGATAGCAGCGGAAATAAACAAGTTACGAAGGATACTAAGCCAAGGTTTCACCAAACGGATATAATAAAGAATCCCTGCGCAGGACCAACCGATCAACCAATCAACCATAGTAGCATAACAGCTGAAGAGAAACCCCCGGTACCGGAACCATGAAACCAATAGTAACAAGGGGAATATGACACAAAGTCATAACCCAAAACGAACTAGCTAGAATACTCACTCAAGGGAGCTAGCTCATCCCAACCAAGGCCATATGGAAGGGAAAGAAGGACCAATGGACAATATCATACTGGACTCGGCTCGTGTGCCATTATAATATTCCCTATTGCCTGACTCGAACACAAGTACCAGTTGGACTTTCAAATAAAGGCTAAGTAATAAAATACTAGCTCGATAAACAACCAATGATTCCAAAGTAGGGAACCATGCCAAATGGTCATCATAAAGATAAGTCAAACCAAAAATACATCAAGAAGATGTTCCAAAATCCCAATTAACACTTAATCAAATTCCATCATATATTTGATCACAAAGGACCCATTTCTAACACTAAAGTGTACCAAGATGTTCATAAAGGTCAACTAGGATAGTACACAAAACCTAGACCGAACCACACTCTTAAATCACACAAAAAGAACAAGTATAAACTTTCAGTAACCACTGGGCGGCCGCCCATTTCTGGTTGTGCGGTCGCCCACTATACCCTTCAACCAAGACAAAAACCTTCCAGATAGTTGTGCGGCCGCACGCCCCATTTTGGGTGGTCGCCCACCCTACCCGACTGGACCAACTGCACAAGAACAATAAGAACATCCTCCTCCCCAACCTGTCGTCAAAGATATGGTATGATTTCTTTCTCTGCTTTTTAATTTCCGCCATTGTTAGGGTTTACAGCTTTACAAGCTCCCCTTTGTGATTGCGTGCTTGTTTGTTGATCATTTTTGAAATCGATTGTTGTGTTGTGTTCGTTTTTCCCTGATCTACTCTCTCATGTAATTTATTTCATGATTAATACTCTTTTTAAGTGTTTTCTGCAAAATTTTTTGTCCAAAAACCTCCATATCAGACGAACAGTTATTCTAAATTTCTGGGTTTGTTTTAATGTTGTTGACTATATAACTTCGTCCTGTTCATGCGGTCATTTCGATGTATTGTTTATTGGATTTGGACAACTTTTGATTTTTGGAATTCTTGCTGTACTTCGTGTTCTTGAACAGTTCATTTCGTGTTCTTCATTCTCTTGATTTTTCTCTTATGCTTTGGTTCGCATAAGAATTGCCTAGTGTTTACGTTTTGCGCATGCTTGCTTGGCTTTGCGCATTACTTTTATGCTATCTTTTGTATGGAGTTACTGCGCATAGGTACCCATGCGTTATCTGCGCATGCGCAAAGCTCTATGCGCAACATAATTTCTAATTCCTATTCTTTGTTTTGCGCAGAATCCCTTCTATTTCATTTGTGGATCGGAAGTCAATCCGCAAGATCTCAACCAGGATGCTGTTGGGCGCAGGTTGATAAGACATCTGCGATCCTCTGGAATTCTTCCTCTCTTCACTTTGGACCAGCCATTCTATGTTCCTTCTCTTGTGCGTGAGTGTGAAGTCCTAAGCTAGTCACTGTCGAGTCAACTTCCTCATAAATGCTGAGTCAGTGAAAGGACGGGCGCACGTTAGCAGGGTGACGTGGCCGAATGGGGGACGCGCGTGCGCAGTCTTTGCGCGCGCGTGTGTCAGCGAATAGAAGCTGACTGCTGTCGCATCACCTTCCTCATTAAATGGTGAGCAGACATTCGCAAGGTGCGCTGTCATTAATCGCAGTTTGCATTAAATGACAATGAGACATGCGCAGGGGTAAAAAGGTAATTTCCCAAAATAAAAAAAAATAAAGGCGCGGGAAAATTTGAATTGCATAAGTACCTTTGTGACTAAGCGTTGACTTTTCTGTCAAGGACCTATGTGCAAAATCTAATGAATAGAGTACTTACCTGCGGTCCACTTAGAAGTGCGCATGTCGTTTTGCACAGAGCGAATATTGTGCAAAGATTTTTCAAATCCCAACTTAATTTTTCATGCGCATTAACTTACTGCGCAGTGGCTGCGCAGATGCATGAAATATTAAGCTTTAAAAACTTATCAAGCAAACACAAAAATATTAGTATTGACAAATTATATGGACAAGTTAGCTTAGTTCAAGCATACCCATTTCTCCTCTCAAGAAGACAAATCTTTTTGCGTCAAGAGCCTTTGTGAGGATATCAGCAATTTGATTATCTGTGCCCACGTGCTCTAAGTGTATATTTCCTTTTTCCACGTGTTCCTTGAGAAAATGATATTTGATGTCGATGTGCTTTGTCTTTGAATGCATGACAGGATTGTTGGAGACTGCTATGGTGGACATATTGTCGCAGAAGATTGGGCAATTTCCTTCATTAATTCCATAATCCACTAGTTGTTGCTTCATCCATAGGATTTGGCAGCAGCAGCTTCCAGCAACAATGTATTCAGCTTCTGTAGTGGAGATGGACACAGCAGCTTGTTTCTAGCTTGCCCACGCAACAAGTCGATCTCCAAGGAAATGAGAGGTTCCACTTGTGCTCTTCCTGTCAATTGTGCATGCTGCGTAATCTGCATCTGAATAACCTAGCAAATCGAAATTCGAATCTTTGGTGTACCAAAGTCCAAGGTTAACAGTTCCAGAAAGATAACGAATAATGCGTTTAACAGCAGTTAAGTGCGCTTCTCTAGGGTCCGCTTGATAGCGCGCACAGACACTAAACATAATATCTGGCCTACTTGCAGTAATAAAGGAGAGAGCCAATCATACCTTGATATAAAGTTTGATCAACTTTCTTACCTTTCAAGTCTTTATCAAGTTTATTGCCCGTAGCCATTGGAGTGTCGTATGCTTTAGCATTCTCAAGTCCAAATTTCTTGATTAAGTCCCTTGTGTACTTGGCTTGATTTATGAAGATGCCATCATTCAATTGCTTGATTTGAAGTCCGAGGAAAAATGTGAGTTCTCCCATCATGCTCATTTCAAACTTGCTTTTCATGAGCTTCTCGAAGCGCTTACAAAGTAACTTATTAGTAGAACCAAATATAATATCATCGACATAAATTTGGACAAGTAAAGAATGATCATTATACTTCGCAATAAAAAGAGTTGTATCGATTTTACCGCGCTTGAAGCCTTTCTCTAGCAGGAATTTTGATAGAGTATCGTACCATGCTCTTGGAGCCTGCTTAAGTCCATACAAAGCTTTCTGAAGCTTGAAGACGTGATTTGGAAATCTGCTATCTTCAAATCCAGGAGGTTGAGCTACGTAGACCGTCTCTTGGAGTTCACCGTTGAGAAATGCGCTCTTCATATCCATTTGATAAAGCTTGAATTTCTTGTGAGAGGCATAAGCTAAGAAAATTCTGATAGCTTCTAGTCTTGCTACAGGCGCAAACGTTTCATCGTAATCGATTCCTTCCTCTTGCCTATAGCCTTGCACAACCAACCTTGCTTTGTTTCTGGTGATGCTTCCATTCTCATCCATCTTGTTTCTGAATACCCATTTTGTACCAATAACTCCTTGGTCATGAGGTCTGGGTACTAAGGTCCAAACTTTGCAGCGCTCAAATTGATTAAGCTCTTCTTGCATAGCAGTAACCCAGCTTGAATCTTGGAGTGCTTCATCAATCTTCTTTGGTTCGATTTGAGAGATAAAGGAGTGATATTCATCATCAAAGTTTGATGCTCTCCTAGTACGAACCCCTACATTGAGATCACCAATGATATTTGAAGTTGGATGATCTCTAGCTTCACGAACCTCAGGAGGTAAGTTAGGTTGAGTGGTAGGAATACGAAGATCTTTAATGGGTACTTCATTTGCTCCAGCATCGAGATCATCAAAAGTGATTTGCTGAAGTGGAGAAACAGCATGCGCAAGAGGAGGTGTTTGCGCATCAGGAGTCGTTACTTCTAGCGCAGCATCTAGTGTATGCGTATGAGATGGGCTTCCTTGATTCTGGTTTTGATCAACTTGATTATCATTCTGCGCAGGTGAAGTTTGAGGCTGCGTACCTGTCTCAACATTCTCACCAGAATCATCAGAATCATTTGGAGCCAAATGTGGCTCAAGGAGAGAATGCTCATCAAAAGTAACATGTACGGATTCAACAATTACTAGAGTAGTTCTATTAAAAACACGAAAAGCTTTAGAATGTTTGGCATACCCAACAAAAATACCTTCATCTGCTTTGGCGTCGAATTTACCTCTATGATCTTTGCCATTGTAGAGAATATAGCATTTGCAGCCAAAAATCTTGAAGAAAGCAATGTTGGGCGCTCTTCCTCTCCATAGCTCATATGGAGTCTTGTTGTAGGCTTTGTTGATGAGGGATCTATTCTGAGTAAAGCAAGCAGTGTTGAAAGCTTCTCCCCAGAAATACTTTGGAAGCTTAGCTTCAGCTATCATTGTTTTTCCAGCCTCAATCAACGTGCGATTCTTTCTTTCCACAACGCCATTTTGTTGAGGAACTCCAGCAGCAGAGAAATTGTGATCAATTCCATGGTCATCGCAGTATTGAGCAACACCGTTATTCTTGAATTCAGTTCCATTGTCTGATCTAACGCTCACGATGTCGTCTTCCTTTTGAGTTTGGAGCTTTCGAAATAGTGCAGTCAAGATATCATAGCAGTCATCTTTGGATATCATCATTTCGACCCATGTGTATCTTGAGTAGTCATCCACCACAACTAAAGTATATTTGTTTCCTCCAATGCTCGCGGTGGTGACCAGTCCAAACAAGTCTATGTGAAGTAGTTGTAAACATTTGGAAGTTGAGGAGGCAATCTTGCTGGAGAAAGACTGCTTAGGTTGTTTACCGAGCTGGCATGCTGCGCATTTTCTGTCATGATGGTCAGCTACTTTCGGAAGTCCTTTGACAATATTTTCCCTTCCTAGCTTATCCAAATACTTGAAGTTCAAATGACTTAAGCGCTTATGCCATAGCCAGCTGCTTTCACTTACATTCTTTGCTACAAAACAGAGATTAGTGATAGAATCTATAGCAGTAAGATCAATAATGTAAACATTTGTCTTACGAGTCCCTGTGAGCAAAGTCAGTCCGGATATGCCATCTTTGATATAGCAGTGCGTTGCAGTGAAGTGACATTCCAAACCTTTATCGCAGAATTGTGATATGGAGAGCAGGTTGTGCTTGAGACCTTCTACGAGCGCAACTTTCTCAATGCACACTTTATCTTTTCTGAATCTTCCATATCCAACTATGTGCCCTTTGTTGTTATCTCCAAACGTTACTGACGGACCTCTTCCTTCATGCACATCTTCAAGAGCGGTGACATCTCCAGTCATGTGTCTAGAACATCCACTGTCGAGGTACCATATATGCGCTTTAGCTTGTGAAGAGTGCGCAGTGAAGCAGGAGACCTGAAAAATAGACATTAAGAACGTAGGTCCCCTTTATTTTTGGGTCCTAGAGTTAGCAACTTTTGACAACCCACTCCTGTCTGACCTTAGGATTTTTACGTCCCTTGGCATTAGGAGCAAATCGCAAAAGGCATTCTGCAGCCTTGTGACCTAAACCATCACACACAACACAATGATGAAAGCCACTTATAGATTGGGTTTTTACAAACTCTTTACTTTTCTTTGGTGCAGCATTCTTTACTGGAGCAGATGAACTTGCTTTGACAAATATCATTTTCTGAGGTTTGGGTGCGCTTTTCTTAAGAATGCGCATCTGGCGTTGAGGCGCATGGCTTTCATGCGCATGACCCTTTTGCGCAGATTTGGCATTTGAAGTTGAAGCGCAACCATAGTCAGAATATGAGTTGTCATGCGCAGGTTCAGCTTTAGCCTTACCCTTGGCTTTTCCAGTTTGCATTTCTGGGTAGACATAAGGGAAATTTTGTCTCTGGACTTTCTCCTGTCTTTTACCCATTGAAGCAGAGTGCTTTGCTTTAGGAATTTCAATAGTTTGCTGTGGTGTAAACTCCTTTTCCTTTTCAGAGCAAACTGCGCATTTAAAGTTATCACTAGTTGAGAACCCCAAGCCTTCCTTGTCTCCACTGGCTTTTTGGGATTCTAGAATTTGGTCCATAGTGACACGAGATTTTGTCCACTCATCAGTGATCTTTGTGAGATCAGCTACTTGAGCAGCCAATTCTTCGTTTCTTACTTTAAATAGCGCATTTTGATCTGTAAGAAAACGGTTCTTTTCAGTAAGAGGAGTCATGCTCTTAATCTGCTCCTTAAGGAGGGTGATCTCAGATTTTAAAAGAGTTTTCTCCGTCTTAAGCTGTGAAATTTCTCCAATTGATAAGTCCACTGCTTCTTTCATAGAATTAAATTTCTTATTACCTTTTCAGTTTGCTGAAAAATAGACTCGCGCTCAGCAGCAGAGTCATTCTTTTCTATTACAATTTAAGCAGGAATTTCAAGAGATTCTTTGCGCGGAGGCGCAGCTACAAATTTCTTTGATAGGTCTGCTCTGGCAAACAAGTACTTGCCATTCTGTCTGCTTGGAGTCAGATGTCCCATTTCCACCAGTTCTGTGATAGTGGGACCTTTCTTTTGAATTGTCCTTGGCGCAGCCTTTGTGTCCACATCGGGATCATTGTCTGAATCGGCATTGGCCACCAGGCAGAGCAGTCCATCCTCAGAGGAGTCATCATCACTGTCTTCAGTGTCCGTTTCTATCCAAGTCTTCAGTTCCTTTTCAGCGCAGTCTTCTTCAGCAATCATTCCGCGCTGCCTTGATGACCTCTGCGCAGTATTCCTCTTCATGTACTAATATTTTGGAGTGGGACATTTTGAAGCAAAATGACCGGGCTTTCTGCAGTTGTAGTAGACCAACTCTTCATCTTTCTTTGAGTCTCTGCCACGAGAGAATTTAGCAGGTGGTTTGCTCGAGGATCCAGGTTTAGAGAATTTTCTGAATTTTTGGAATCGCTTAACGAACATAGCGAAATCATCATCATCCATTTCAAGTAAAGAGGAAGTAGAGACTTTGTCTGAGGTTTGAGCAGGCGCAGGTTCCTTTTGCGCAACATAGGAAACAAGTTTTCCTTTGCCTTCAGTTTCGTCAATTCGATCAAGCTTTAGCTCATACACTTTTAAGTTAGCGTATAAGCTGCGCAGAGGCCAAGTATCTAGAAATCCAGAATCTTCCAGATGACTTGCCTTGTGCACATATTTGGAACCTAGTGCATCTAAGAATTGAGAATTCACTTCTTTATTGGTGAAGGTAGTTCCAAGAGATTTATAAGAGTTTACAACAGCACAGAAGCGATCATAAGTTTGTCTCAAGGTTTCACCATCCTTTCTCATGAAGCAGTTGAATTTTCTTTGCACCACAAATCTTTTGTTTTCCTTGCTTACTTTGTCTCCATTCACATATCCTTCAATAGCGTCCCATAGTTCCTTTGCAGTTCCATCGCTCACAATTTGATTGTGCGTGGAGAGATCAAGAGTGATAAGAATGATGTTCCTTGCTCTTCCATCATAGCCAACCCATTTCTTTTCTTCATCAGTCCATTCCTCCTTGTTCTTCTTGATGGTAGGATTCTCCTTATTTGTAGCAGCATCAGGATTAGCCTTCATTGGAATGTAGGGTCCTTCAAGAACGATGTCGTGGAGGATCTCGCCGATAGAAGAAAAATGAGTGAGCATGCAGTGCTTCCAGATTTCGAAATGATCTTCATTCAGCACTGGAACATGTGAATAGTTAGCCATTGCCCAATATTTTGAAGCCATCTTGAATCGGCACCCAAGCTGTTAAGCTTGAAAAACAAAACAAGTTTTATGAAGGTGTTTGCTCTGATACCACTTGTTGGTCCCAAAGGGTCAACAAGGGTATGAAAAATGCTAGAGGTGGGGGGGGGGGGGGGGTGAATAGCGTTTTAAAAAACTTTTCAAACCCTTTTTGCAAATCAATGGCTTATGCGCACAGTTCTCAAATAAGCTAAGTATATCGCGCAGAGAGAGTGTGAAATGCACAGCGGAAGTTTAAGCAGCACCTGCGCAGGAAAAAGCTGCGCAGAGATAAAAACGCACGCGCTAAGTTTTGGCTTAAAGTGATGGATAAAATGTTCTAAGGCAATAAGCAATAACAAACACAGCAGCAATAGCAGCAATCTGATAAGATCAAACACAGCAGTTATTTAGAGATGATTAAGCAGGAAATAAACAGCGAGAATAATGAACAAGCTATTTGGAGAGGTTAGATCAATGAAAGATCTACGTCCTCTACCAAGATGGTTAGTCTTGGATTTTCTAATGGATATCTTATTATATGAGAGAGTTACAAGATACAACAATGAAAAACAAACTATATCAAAGATCTATAATCTATGAAGAACAAATCCTAGACTAAACCGGTGTATCTCAAAAAGTAAGATCTAAATGATCGAAGCTTCAAGAGGTGTGTGTGTGTTCAAAGATTCTGGGCTCTATGAATCTATGAGATAAAGAGCACGAAGAATTCTGGTGATTTAAGGCTTAGGATCTGGGCAGGAGTTTGAAGGTATGAAGGTTTGAAGGTTGATCTTGAATCTGGGAATAGTAAGCAGCAATCTTCAGAACTTCAAGGATATTAGAAGGCACAAACTCTACCCACTTGGAAATGAAGATGAGCAGGCTATTTATAGCATAGAGCTTAAAACTAGCCGTTGGTGCTCTGAGAAAGGACGATGAGCTGGCACAATATGATTGGTGCGCATGTGTCCTTTATAGCCGTTTGGGCTCTGATCAAAGTTGATGACCTGGCACTATATGATTGGTGCGCAGGTATCTTAGAGCCGTTGGAGACTGAGTATGAAGACCAAATTCAAAATCTTCTTCTAGAAGGTTGACAGCTGTCTTCATTTGAAATATTTCTCTTAAGCGCGTCTCCACCGTTGGATCTGCTGAGTGTGATTGCTTTGTCGATTCTGCACACCTCAGCATTTTTAATAAGTGAGCATCTTCTAAGCGCTTTCCAAGTTAGGTGATCTGAATGTATTGAAAACTGAGCAAGATATAATGCTGCTCAGGAGAGACCTGCGCAGTGGTGTACTGCGCAGGTAAGTCCTGCGCAGCGACCACTGATGCTATCTTCAATCCTTAACTCCAAGTCCTATATTCTAAGCCTATACTATAAAATGGACTTAGCTAAAAATTGAAGTCATAAGACTTCTTACATAGGGTCCTAAAGTCCATAGAATATTCTTAGGTGATGGTATCAATCAATTCTAACAAAATTAGGAGGGTTAAGAGATAAACATACCCAACAACATGAAAAGCATCAATCTTTAACACATAAGAACAACAATTCAATTTTCCGATGGAAATACCAAGGAGAGAAAAAAAACTTAGAAAAATTATGCCTAAACACACAAGTGAAGATTGTCTCAATTTAGGTGTGACATAGAATGGTCAACTCAGTTCATGACTCGGTTTCAACTCACAAGAATTCAATGAGATTCACCTTCAATCATGCAGCCTCTAGAACACTCCCTTTGAAGGCTTATGACTTATGAATCAGTTACGGGGAGAAGCTTTTCACTCTCACAATACAGTGTTACACTGATTCTCAAGTTATGTATGAATACACGTCAGCACATTGCCTAAATGAGTAGTAACTTCAAAGATTGGAGGCAGCTTGTTTTCCCCGCAACCTTAGATTGAGTGCCCACTCCATGATAAACAACACGAAGGAATTAACAAGACAATTTTCATTATCAGGTTAAGAAGGGTCACATTCAAGGGTCAAAGCTTGGAGTCAAGGAACTGAAGGAGACCAAGTGGTCACAAGAGACAATCGTGCAAAGATGGATGCAATCTACATTTTTTTTTTTTTTTTATAAATTAGTGTGAACTGTAATATACAATTATACAGTTATGCAGTCAGTTGTCTGCACAAGTGTGCAGACAACTGGTATCACACAGTCCGAGAGAAAATCTCTCGAAATCCAAAGCCTTGGTAAAGTTATCAGCAAGTTGATCCGTTGTGCTTACATGTTCTAGAGTAATGATTTTTTGATCAACGAGATATCTAATAAAATGGTGCATAATATCTATGTGCTTTGTTAGGAAATATTGTACCGGATTCTTGGCAATATTCAAGGACCTTAAGCTATCACAAAATACAGTCAATATTTCACTTCCAAGATCATAATCCTTGATTATCTGGTTCATCCTCAACAATTGAGTACAACAAGTAACAACTACCATATATTCAGTATTAGATGGCCTACGAACCAAGAACCTAACATCTTTCCTTTCAAATTTTACCACTTCCTCTTGCATGACATTGTTTCAATTATTAACTTTTAAAGTTTCTGACTCATCCTCATGCTCAAAATTAGCAACGAAACAACAAGAGCTTACCTGATGGTACACGGATTGCATGCATACCAAACCGGCTAATTCCCGGTAATTTATTCGTTTCCCTCTTGTTTTTATTCCTTCATCCACTCCCCCAATGACCTGGGACGTTAGATGATCTCCTTGTATGCTTGCATCATCATCATTGCCTCTGCTTACCTGATCTTCAACGATTTCAGAATCTGAACCAAAATCAGCTGCGGTCTGACCATCTGTCATGTCAGTTTGACTGTTCATTTTGACCGTCAGTTGTCCTCACAGTTGGTGCATCTGCAGATTCTGTCGTGGATTTAGGTTCAGATTCATCATTAATTCTTTCATGCTCCCAAGTGCAACCTGAAACATCATCCTCAACACAATTGACAATAAGATCAGGAGCATTATCAAAAATTGAGTTAAAACGTGAATGATTTTCAACCAACTTGTAACAATGATCAGAGGATCTTACACCTTTCAAAACACATCTGTTTGAATCATCAAAGACCTCACAAATCTTCTTATCAAACTTGACATGTAGATCATCATCACACAATTGGCTTATGCTAATTAGGTTTGCCTTTAACCCATCAATATGCAAGACATTATGTACGTTAGGCAAACCATTAACATTCAGAGTACCTTTGCCAATTACCTCACCTTGAGCACCTCCACCAAAATCGACTTTTCCACCTTTAAAGGCTTCATATTCTTTGAAATGCTCAAGAGAGCCAGTCATGTGGCGGGAGCAGCCACTGTCAAAGTACCAGGCTCCTTCCACACTGCTTTTCAAGGAGGTAAACACCACTTGACACTTTAGAGTATCCTTTCTTACCCATGTGGCTTTTGGAGCAGACTGTTGTTGACTGGGCAGTTGTGACTCCAACTGTGCCCACAGTTGTCTTGTCAGATGGCTGCTGTTCTTCTCCAAGCCAAGTTCCTGTTTCAACTTGTAACAAAATGGACGTATATGTCCAGGGGCAAAACAATGGTGACACACGTATCTCCTTTTCTATTTCTTCTGTTTTTGTGAGGAGATACGTGATTAGCATTAAATCTCTCATTGTTTTTCGAAGTGCCCACACCTTCCTTAACAAATACAGGATCTCCATAGCCTAAACCTGATTTTCCTTGGTTCCCCATGTTCAGAACCCCTTCCAATTTAGCCTTGCCATTGTTAAGTTTATTGAGTGTAATGGTTTCTTTTTCAAGATTGCTTTTATATTTCTCACACTCATTGTCCTTTTTGGTAAGCATGACTTCTAACCTAGCTATGGAGTCATTTTGAGTATCACTTTCACTCGACAACCTCTCATTCTCTGCTTTTAATTTCAGATTGTCAGAGGTGAGTTTTTCATTTACCTTCTTGAACTCCTTGAGTTGATCCATTCGTTTGGACCATTCTGCAAACAACTCAACGTATATATTGTGGAGGTCCTCATACGTGGCACTATCCTCTTCTTCCTGTGAGGATTCTTCAGATTCACCTGCAGAAGTGGAGTTAAAACAGGTATACACATTAGTACCATTTGAGCTGACAGTTGTGATGACAGTTGACTGTTCATCTTCACTGTCAGAGAGGGAGGATTGTGATGATCGTAAAAATGACAGGTTTGCTGTCTGATCGTCATCATCTGAATCACTTAAGCTAGCAGAAAGACTCATCCCTCTCTTTTTGAGCTTGTTAGCACACTCATTGGCATAGTGTCCAAATCCTAAACACGCTCTACACTGAACGGACTCAATAGATCTTTTGTTTTCAGAAAAAAAATTGTTCTTACTTGTTTCTTTCTTGAATGATTCAATCTTAGGGGAGGAAGCAATACCCTTATTGGGAAACCTTTGTTGACGTTTTTTGTTCAACATTTTGTTGAATTTTTTTGAGATCAAGTTACATTCATCTTCCTCTAAGTTTGAATCATCAATATCCTTTGATAATTCTACAAGATCTTCGGACACATTAAGAGCACTAGCAAGAGCAATTGAATTTACTTTGCTAGTTTGTTGCACTTCAAGGTTCAATTCAAACGTAGTTAGAATACTTAGAACCTTTTCAAGACTCACGGTCCGAGTATCACAAGTTTCTTCAATGACAGAGATTTTGATGTTAAATTTTTCTGGGAGAGTTCTTAAAACTTTACTAACCAACCTTGCATTGGAGATGGATTCCCCTAATGCGAAGGATTCATTTGAAATGTCCATTAATTTAGCAAAATAATTTTGAATTGTCTCATCTTCTCCTATTCTCAAATTCTCAAACTCTGTCATCAACCTTCTTAACTTAGTTTTTTTAACACTATCGGACACTTCACAATGGAGTTGCAAAATGTCCCAAGCATTTTTGGCCACTGTATGGTTTGAGAACAACCGATACAGATTAAAATCAACGTGATCAGAAATGGCGGCCATTGCCTTTGCATTGAAATTTGCAAGGGCAATTTCCTCCGCATTCCAATCTTGCTCGGGTTTTGGAATAAATTTTCTTTCTTTCTTTTCTTCGTCAGACACAGAAGCTTTAGCTTTTGGATCATCCACTTCCATGGTAGGGGATTTATATCCCACTAGAATGCTGACCCAAGCACGATGATCTATGTTTTTGATGTACATAGTCATCTTTGCCTTCCAAATGGTATAGTTTGAACCATCTAGAGTAGGCGGCTTATTACGAGTATGAGTACAGTCCATAATGACCACTTTCAAAGATCGATCTCAGTATGTCGAGACCAGGCTCTGGTGCCAATTGAAAGAAATTATGCGGCTAGGACTGTTTTCTGGGAACCGACCAACTGTGAGTACAACTGTGCTCACAGTTGTCAAGACAGTTGTCCTGTCAGTTGACACGACGAACAGAGAATAATGCAGCGGAATTAAAACGAAATAAATTAAACACTTCAGCAAGAAATACCTTGCTGGAAAACTTTCATATATGAAAACGATCTTGCAGAATACAAGATGAATGAAAGAAACAAAACAATAAAAAGATCAAACTATTCTAGATCACTAGAACTCACTAAACACTCAAACACTTAGAAGTCTTTTTGGAAGAACTTCTAAGAAACAAAGGACTCTTCTAAGCTTCTGACTTTGGAGAATAAAAACACAGAATCCGTAATCAGCAAAGGAATACGACGGCTTCTTTATATAGGGTTTCTTGGCCGCTACTTCAAATATCACAAGATCTTCAAGCAACAAATCAACCTTTCCTTTTGAGAGTCCTTCCTTACCTATAACACAAAACCCTAACTTACCAAAGATAAACATTAGTAGGATAGTGAAATAAATCTTAACTAAAATAAATAATCCTAATATAAACTATTCCTAAATAATTACAACTAATTCCTAAATTAAATAAACTCTAAACTAATTATATACAATAATTATTATCAGAATCACAAAGATACATAAAATAAATATAAGAGTATTTCATACTCTTTCATATGGGGTTTTAAAAATAGAGAAAATACCTTTCCGGTGCCGGGAGAACCATGACGCAGCAAATTCATGAAGCTACAAAAGGATCATTTCTCGCCACTGTCGTTTCTTCTAAACCTAAAGCCGTCGGCAAACAGATCAGGTGCCATCATCTTGAAGGATCAAGTTCACGGAAAAGTTTGAAGAGAGGAGCCACCAGATATTTTAAGCTTCCTAGCGACTAGTGACCAATTACACACTATGTCCATGCTACTTTGGGCCTTATGGAAGGAGAGGAATAGTCGGGTTTGGCGTAAAATTGCTCAGCCTCCATCCATAATTAACTAATACTATTAATATAAGAGTTATCTTATATAGTACTCCCTCCGTCCCAGTTTAAGGTTCTTACTTTCCTTTTTGGTATTTCTCAGTTTAATGTTCTTAGTTGTTTTATTTCTTAAATGGCAAAGGATGAATAGTGTTTTGGACATCTTTATCCTCATAAAGTTCATATATTACAAAAAAAAAACATCACTTACCCATCTATTTTTCACCTACTTGCTTTATGAATGAACAATTATATCCTCCACACACTACTTTCTTGACTCAAATTTGCTTTGCTTTCGTAATAAGCGTGTAAAGTCAAACTAAAAATCTTAAAAGTGTTAGGTAACTTCACATTGGGGTCAACTTCGACCTACCACTTTCGTGCAACTAAAACTCTCAGACTCTAGTCTGATATACCTTTCTTAAGTTCACGGAATAAGCTTTGAGCTGTAGACATCTTACGTTGAAGCAGAAGCGGTTGCAAGAGGAATAAAACGAAAACAAATTAGCATACAGAAAACAAAAAGGAACGCATATTATCAGAGAGAGCCGGGGTGGGGGAGAGGACGGACTTGGAATTACCTCAAAATGTCGTAGCAGAATGACTCAATTCCACGTTGTAAATAGTTGGTTCAGTTAGTTTATGATATATTAAGTCTATCAAGAAGCCAATTGAATTTAAATTTGTTTAAATCTGATATGTATGTCATTAATTAAATCTGATTTTGTAATTGGATATCCTCTTTAACAGCTTTATGGTTTGAATTGTTTTGAGATAAGGTCAACATTCATCCAACTTTTAGTAGGAGTAAAATGGTTTCATTTTTATATGTATTTGATTAATCAATATGATTTAACGAGTTGTTAAAAAAACTGTAATTGATTATTCAGAAACAAAGCGGTTCAAAACTAACTTGATTCATAAAAAATGAGATACAACATGGACACACAGATTTAAATAATGAGTATCACGTTTTGTTTTAATGTTACAGGCTTACAGCCAATGATTTGCATGGTTGTAGTTGTTTAGGTAGCTAAATGATGGACAAACAGTACAAAATATGATGGTTAAAAGTTAAAACCCATGTCTAAATTCCAGTTGGTTCATCCAAATTATGGCTTCTATAAATAGAAATTTCAATTTGAGCGGGAAAACTAAGTAAGAAAGTTGTGCTATGATCTATTGTGCCATTATATAATAGATAAATATTATACTTTTATTTTCCCATGCGCGTATGAATTGTGGATTTATGATTTTCACAAACAGTTTTATAATTAATTTATTCAACAATGCAATAATTACAAATATGTCTTATTATAAGATGAATTTATTATATCAATAAATAATACATTATTATTTTCTTGTAAAGTTTAAAGAAATTATCTAAACTATATTAAAACAATAATAATCTATATATAATATATAAAAGGAGAGACGTTTCAAGCTCCCACATTAAGCCACATGGAATTATGATGTGGAATTCCATGTGGCACCATCTCATAGGTTGAACACAAATGTATGAAATAGGAAAGATAAAATATTTTCTATAATAAAAACTGATATCAAATTCAAATTTCAAATATAAATTCTATGCTTATTTTAGTTAGAAAGGATATTGATTGACAACATCATATTAAATATTAATCAAACAGGTTATCATCAAGATTTTAAATCTCATTAAGCGCTTCTTATATTTAAGAATACACGTTATTTAAGATGGTTATAAAAATAACATTTATACACTCAAAATAAAATTCATATATTATAAAAAAACTCAATGGCTTCAAAGAATTTTTTTATTTTTTTTTTCATATCTCACTAATTAAAGATTTCTAATCCTAAAGAGCCAATCTCTTTTGAATATTTCTTTTTATTCATCCACTTGAATTAGTTACAGCCATGTGTATTGTGTCTTTTGGTGCGGTTGCTGTTGATCCACTTCCCTATTATTTTCTACCAACTGAACCAATTCAAGGTAATTCCAAGTTCTTCAAAAAAATCTCTCTAATTTGTTTAAGTTCTTTATATATGAATGTTCTGTTTTTCTCTTAAATGATAGCAAATTAGACCTATAAAATATACACTATCCATCTCAAAATGAATATTCATATTTATATTCATATTTACTTTTAATTAACATCAAATTAGGACACATATTTTAATGAAACGGAGGTAGTATAAGATATATATTGAGGGTTTACATGGTTAGTGAATGAAAAGTACATTCATGCTTTGTGATTTATTTGTAAATCCCCATTAATAATGTGATTTCTTCCCAAAAAAAAAAATCGATGCCAGTTCATTGGAGTATAAAAAAAGATGAAAAATGCAATATCTATTGAATTTGTAGTTGATTGGGATTTTCGGAAGAGCAATGCTAGGGGCACAAAAGAAGTTTACAAAATTATGGATACAAAGTGAGGTGGCGTTATTTTATTTGTTACATAGATTGTAGACCCGGCACACTCTATTTAAAAACACCAACAAAATTTTGACACATCATTTTGTAAGCCACATTTTGTGACACTTTTTTGTGACTTTATATTTACCCTTTTCAGAATGGCCATAAAGCAAGATGTAGGTATCTTAATCCCGGATGCTTAACACTCGAACTCCAACTACACTCTCATAATCCTTCTTCATGCTAAATATTTCTTTTGTTTCCATGTTTGGCAGCAAGCAATTTTATTTATGGGGAATAGAAAATAAACTAAGTATGATTCATTTCTCAACTGAATATGCTAAGCTCTTGAATTACATGATTTATTTGAAGTAAATCATGTATTTGTATCTCTCCGTATCGTAGTGACGGATCTATACCCCCTGAATTTTTCTTTTCAAGGGAGTCAATATAGAAAATTCCAAAATTGTAAAAGGTAAATTTGTAAAAATTACAAACTTCAAGGGGGTCGAAATACCCTCCTCAAAGGGCCTAGATCCGTCACTACATGTAGACTCTGTGGCTAAGGCCCATAACTCATACTCCATCTGTCCCAGAATAATAGTCATACCTTGGTTGTTCACGCTTATTAAGGAAAAAAAAATGAGTAGACATTGCAAGTGGTGTGATGATATAATTATTCAAAACACTATTCATAGTGCAAGTGGACAAAAAAAAGTAATCCTAAGTTAGGATGTGTTGGTTTCTGCCTACGAAATTAAACATATTTTATTTCCTCAGTGTGCTAATTACTTGATCAGTTAGGCACAAAAAACTCTTAATGGAATAGACGAGATTGATAAAGTTATAACGTAAAAGTTAATGCAGGACGGGTTTTTTGTTTTAATTTAGGGCACAATTAGGTAAGCGTAATTTAGTCCATAAAATTATACAAAGTATTTTCTTTGAATATGGATAGTTTTAGAGATGGAGAGAATTTAGAGATGAAGAGAGTAGTAACATATGGAGCTTTTAGATTCGAATTGTTACATTTAACTCAAATCTTAACTTAATTTTGTCAAAAACGGTGAATTTAAAATCCCAATATAATTTTCTTAATACTTTTTTGTAATTTTAAAAATAATTTTATAAGATAGATATAACTTACTTACTTTTGTGCTGTGTTTGAAAAATGAACATTCATATATAAATTGGGACGAGGTTAGTAACTCTCAAATATTTATAGATAGAGAGAGTCGTAATTTTACGTGAATTTTTTATTTTTTAATATACGTCATCCATCTCAAAAATAAATATATGTTTTTATATGTATTTTTCTATTACATTTTTTAAAATCTATGTTCTCTTTTATAAAAATAAATTAACAACTAATTTAAACTGAAAAAGAAAATATTACCATATAAATTGACTCATTTTTTATATTCTTTCATTCAATAAAACAATCAAGAACATAATAAACTTTGATGTAAGGGTGATCGTAAAATTTAAATAGTGTAATACTTCTAAAACAATAGTAATTATTTCTAACTAAAATTTAGTAGAAAAATAACAGTCATTATGATTTACAATGAGTACATAAAACTAAAAAAAATCCCCAATTCTAAATCGATGAACGCATTATTCATCACTTTAAAGCTTGTGTCATAAAAAAAACATTCATTTACTTTGTAGATACAGGGAGAGTAATGCTCAATAACACGAGGAATATGATAGTGATGGGAAAATGGCGATGATTGTTGTTGTTGCATGACGTTGTTCATGTATTAAAGGAGAAAATGGTGGACTCAACATTTCTGGAATTTTCTAGGAATTAGGTTTTGAGATAGATTTTTCGAGAAGAAGAAAAAATGGGTCTCATTTCGAATTGGCCGTAGAAGGAGTGGCAGGGCAATCTATTAGTACTTACTCCCTCCGATTTTAAATTTTGGGCAAATTGCAATTTAATTACATAAGTTTGTCGTTATGTTTCAATTGGTTATTCAATTTGTGTTCGTTACAATTTGGTTGCTGAAAATGTCTTTTTGTTGCAATCAGGTGTAATTTTAGTTAACTTGTTAAAAATCTAACAAAACGGATGAAAAAAGCAACGGGCTTTTTTCCAAATTGCAATGATCATCCCTATAGTTTAAATTATCCTAATACACCCCTAACCCCTAACGAATGTTAAAAAACTAACATAATTTAGCATTAATCTAAAGAAAAACTGTAAAAAAAATAATATCCCAATTGGCTATTATGTGCAACTTTGGTATCTAAAAAAAGATGATAAAAAAATAATTTTCAGAATTGATGAGAGAGAGAGAAAAAGTGTAAGATTGTATGAAGAAATAAGTGAAAAAGCAAAAGGGATTAAGAATTAATAAAGGGGAGGTGAAAAAAGTTGGATTCAGAACAAGGGGGGGGCAGGATTGTGGTGGAGGTATGTATTGTATGATTATATTAAGGGTTAATTGCAATATAGACCCTGAAGTACCATACCACCCTTCCAAGCGAACCCTGATATGTTATTTTTGTCAAATCGGGTCTTCATGTTTTAAAAACTCGCCAAATAAGGCCTTTTTGACGGATTTCGTTAGAAAGTCAGTTATGTAGCATGTGCCATGCACGTGACTAACAGAATTGGGTGCCTAGTTTGAAGGGGTTATAAATGACATCTTCAAAAACTAAGGGATGAAAAAAAAAACAAAAAAAAAAAACTATATCCTTCTTCCTCCTCCGTCACACACACACACACATACACACTCGCACACACACACACACACACACACTCTCTCTAACTCAGATCGCCACTTTCTCCCCCACCGGCGAACTCCATCATCTCCGATCTCCCTCACCACTCCCCTCTAAATAACCGCCGGAAACAACCTCCTCGCCTTTCCTGCTCACAATCCCCAAATCAAAACCCCTAACCCGATCCACCGATATCATCATCAACAGTTGCAGAGTCGTCGAAATCATCATCATCGGAAGAAGGTATAGCGGAGGCGCCGACAGTTATGAGGATGGAGAAGCATCGCTCTCTCTCGCTTTCTCTCCCTCTCTCTCTCACGTTCGGATTCTTGATTTTTGAATTTTGAATTTTGATTTTTGAAGTTTTGATTTTTGATTTCAGATCTGGAGTGTTTGTATGTGTTTCTTGGTTTGTGTGTATAATCTGTGGCGGTGTTTGGTTGGTGTGCGGTGTGGCTGTCCGATGGTGGTGGTCCGGTCTTCTTGAAAAAGATTTGGGTAGCAGCGAGATTGAGGATTTTTTGAGATTGGGCTATGGATTTGGAGGTGAGGAATTGAGTTGGGGAGTGTTGAGTTTGGATCAAGGAGGCAACTTTAAGATCAATATGGAGGTCGATTATGTTGTCTGAGCCTTTGTTTTTGATCCATTTTGGCCGGAATTTTGAGACTGGTTTTGATCCATTTTAAACCCGCTACTGCAACTAGCGAGTTTAAGCCACAAAAAACGAAATAAGCAGCGAGTTTCAAAAATTTGGGTTATTTTGGTAAATAGTTTGACAAGGTTGTCACTTTGGGAATTATTAATTAAAAAAAGAATTATTTGAGAAAAATATCTGGTAGTAATGGTGGAGAGAATGGTGATGATAATTTGGTTGAAATGTAAAATTTGTATTTTGAATTTCATTAACAAATTTGAATGTACTCAAATTTTATATTTGGACAGTTTTTAGGTAAATGATTAGTGCTTAATCATAAATGTTAAATCTCTTAATTCAATTTTATTATCACTTTTCACAATATAATACTATTATTCCTCCCGTGTCGGGAGAGAAAATCCTAATTCGGATGGGACGGAGGGAGTAATGCTTATACGTACCGGTCTATCAAACGAGCAAAAAAAAATAAAAAAAATAGCCAAATAAAAATTATTTTGGGAAGTAAAGAGTAATTAAGAAGTAATAAAAAGGAAAATAGAATAGTTAATTTTTCATTTTTTATAAATTTTTACTGAAGAAATAAATATAAATTTTAGAACTATAAAAATTTGTAGATATAGATATTAATAAAAAATTGAAAATTAAAATTAATTATATTCCTCACAAAGAAATGCTCCATATTTAATTAAAATATGGTACTATCCCTATATTTTTTTGTTTCATTTTTAAATCATTATAATTTTTTTAATTATTATATTCCTCACATAAAATTTGGAAATAAAAATTATTTTACAATATTAATATAATAATTAATGAAGTAACTACTTATTTATATCCAATGAAATATTCTTTTAATAATATTTATTTTAAAAGTTTGATAATTGTTTTTATTTCAGCCCTTTTGAATTTAGAATTTTCATTAGGCCCCTTAATAGCTAATATCAATTCAAAGTCACCCAATTCTGTTAGTCACGTGCATGGCACATGCTATATAACTGACTTTCTAACGAAATCCTTCAAAAAGGCCTTATTTGGCGAATTTTTAAAACATGAAGACCCGATTTGACAAAAATAACATATCAGGGTTCGCTTGGAAGGGTGGTATGGTACTTGAGGATCTAAATTGCAATTAACCCTTATATTAAAGGAAAAATTTCTGAAAAGTCCTTAAAAAAAACATTATTTTTAAATAGGACAGACATTTTCGTTTATTCTGTCCAGGTCCACTAGATGGAACGTTTATTTCTAATAGGTCTGTGATTTTTTTAAACAAATAGTGTAATCCCGAAATCACCCCTCCCACCCAACCCTAAAACACGTTAACCCTCCCTTCACCCATCTGCGATTTTTTCCTTTCTCTCTCTAAAACGAAATCACCCTTCGCTCAATTCTTCCGGCCCCGACGTCCGATCCACCTACTGCTCTGGCGCCGCCTTAATCTTCTCTCTCAGTCTCCCCCGATCTCCTTTCACACCGCCTTCCCACCACCCCCACTCTCCCTTTCCCGACGGCACCTTTCTCCCCCGTCACCACCAGTACCCAACCAATTTAAAGATCTCTAACTCTCTCTCTCATAGGCAGTATCCACCCCTTCAAATTCCCTCTCAAAAATGGGTGGTCTCACAATTGTCCATTCCTGATCTCAATCCCACCACAAAATCTTCTTGCTCTGTAACTAGAATGAGAGTATTTCTAAATTGTCTTATTAAATCCACCATGGTAAGAGTGAACCACTTTGTCAACAACTTCCTCATTCAAACATCAACCTAGCTCTCGTGTAATACCAACCATCCAATCAAGAAGATTTGGGCTTTTGACTAAATTGAGAAAAATTAATGGGATTTCAGCTAATCTTGTTGGGTTAAGAACGAATATGACAAAGTGGGTGTTGGTTGAATCATACAGAGAGTGAGAAATGGATGGACCCATTTGGGCTTTTGGCTTAATTGAGAAAATTTAATGACATTATTTTATTTTTTCATTAATTATAGGAAGAAAAAAAAAAACAATACAAGAATAAACATTTAATTTTATATGTATAAATGATACAAATAAATATGCATTACAATTTTATTATATTAAAAATTAATTTAGTAAAGATTTTTAGTACTTGGGTTGTGAGAAACTTCAGGATAATATGCTTGCAATGGGGGGGGGGGGGTATTGTCTTTAGTTTATAAATCAAATATGAATCTCAACCAGTCGGTTATCATGGTATATAATTAATAATTTAAGATTTATTTTTTCAAATAATGTTGGTACGTGGTATACCCAACAAGGTCAAAAATACATACCGTATACCAATCGAATTTATAAAATTAGTATTGTATACCAAGCAAATTCAGATATTTGTATAATATACCAACTTTTGGTAAACCAAGTACACGTAGTACGGTTGGAATATGGTTAGTTGGTTTGGATTTGTGCCATTGACCACTCCTATTTGAGACTTGTGTTTCAATTTTTTTTCCATCTAAGACTTCAATTTTTTCTTCAATCTCTTCATCTTCCTTTTGTTCTGAGAGACAATTAACAGTGGCATTTTTGCTTTGAGACTTGAGTCTCAATGTTTTAATGGGCATGAGACATGTCTCTCAATGTTTTTATAGGTCTGCGACATGGCTCTCGGTGTTTTTTTATAGGTGTGCGACAAAACTCTTAGTGTTTTTATAGGTATGCGACATGTCTCTCGGTGTTTTTACAGGTATGCGACATGTTTTTCAGTGTTTTTGTAAGTTTACGACATGTCTCTCACTGTTTTTATAGGTATGTGACATGTCTCTCAGTATTGTTATAGGTCTGCGACACGTTTCTCAGTGTTTTTATAGGTTTGCGACATAGTTCTAAGTGTTTTTATAGGTATGTGACATGTCTCTCAGTGTTTTCATAGGTCTGCGACACATCTATCAGTGTTTCTATAGGTCTGAGATATGTCTTTCAGTGTTTTTATAGGTCTAAGACACGCCTCTCAGTGTTTTGATAGATCTGAGACACGTCACTCAGTGTTTTTATAGGTTTGAGATATGTCTCTCAGTGTTTTTATAGGTCTGTGACATAGCTCTCAGTGTTTTTATATGCATGTGACATGTATCTCAGTGTTTTTATAAGTCGGAGACATGACTCTCAATGTTTTTATAGGTTTGAGACATGGATATCAATGTTTTTATTGGTCTACGACATGGCTCTAAGTGTTTGTGTTTTAACAGGTGTAAGACATGGCTACAGGTCTGCGACATGTCTCTTAGTGTTTTTATAGATATGCGACATGGCTCTCAGTGTTTTTATAGGTATGTGTGTAGCGACCCCAAAAACCGTTTATATTTATTTTATAATTTTGGGGATTTTTATTTGACTTATATGTGCATTTTATGTGTTGCATCATATTTTATGATTTGCATATCATACTTGATGATTTGTGTTATTTGCTTAGTTAGTAAAAATAATGATTAAGTTGAAACTTTAGGGTCCTTGTTGAAAATATAAGTTTAGGGGCTAAAGTGTTAACTTTAGAAGTTGGGTGACCATTTTGTAAGAAGGGTTAAAGATATTTAAGGAAACTTATCCCTTCTTCCTTCTCTGTGTTTACAAAAACTTCTGCAACATTTCTCTCGTTCTGTTCCTAGGGTTAGGAGAAAAAGGTAAGTTCGACCCATTTCGATTTAATTCTTTTTATTTACTTACCCGTTTTAAAAACTAATTATATAAAAATGATCAGGGCGTCGAGTAGGTCATTTCTAGCCGAACAAAACTTATTTCAGCGATACTTTTTCCGGAACTAGGTAAGTTACTAATTCCCCTTTAAATGTTAAAATAGTCATATATGCTATATATGATACTCCTACTTGTTAATTTTGTGTTTTGGGTAATATTTGCTATACTTGTAATTTTGGGACAAATGGAGTATATGAATTGGGTTTTGCTGAGTATGGAATTGGTTTAGCAACCAAGTTGTAATCCTATGAAAGTTGCTAATGTTGTGTACTAAATTGGGTAGAATATATGTTGTACTTGTGGGACGGAAGGAGTAAAAATGAGCTAAGGAAATAATCTGGGATTTGGCCCAAAATTGGAGGAGGCGCGCGCACCATATGTAATGAGGCGCACGCATCCATTGGTACCAACTTAGGCAAGAATTGACTGGAGGAGGGAGGCGTGCGCATCCCTTTGGATGAGGCGCGTGCACCCTTAAGTGAATCAACAATAGTGAAGTTCTGGTCCTAGGAGGCGCGCGCACCCTAAGGGGGTGAGGCGTGCGCATCCCCCCTGTTTCCAATGTTTGATAGTTTTGATCAAGTTGGGTATAAGAGGGCAAATGTTTGTGTGATCCTTAGGGTTGTTTATGACTTAAACATGTATGTGTATGACTTTTATGTCGTTAACAAACAAGATTGGGTTGTGATTAAATGTCCTTTTTATGGACTCTTTATAAGGATTCTTTGTGTGCATCTTGTGATGTATTTGGCATAGTTCCTTCTTGGATTAAATGCCCCGGGTTTTGTTTAGCAAGTATTCATTACTGTGCTTCTTGTTAAAAGTCCAGCTGGTCTTGTTGTGGAGTCAGCCAATGGAAAGATTATAGTGGTACAGGTAAGTCCACTATAAGGTTTTCCATTGGAGCTTGTGAGTCAGGCGGTGGGAGAATTATAGTGGCACACAAGCCAAGTTCACTATAAGGTGTCCACTGTGCCTTCTAGTTTCCCCAGTCCAGATTGGCCTTGGATGGGATGAATTGCTCCCTTTGGTGAGTATTTGGGTTATGACTTTGTGTCATATTTCCCTCTCTGGTTACTTGGTTCTATTGGTTATGATTTGGTTTTCGGGATCCCGACGGCTTCAGCTATTTATGCTGCTAAGATGGTTTTCTCTGATGGGTTTCTCAGTTGGTATTCTCATCAGTTATGGTTATTGGTTAAACCTTGGCTTTGGTATCCACCGGAGTGTGGGCAATGTGATATAAGTGATATATGAGTTGATGTTATATGCTATATGCTTACTTGTTGATATTGTTTCTTTATTCTCACCCTTATTTGTTTACTGTTTTAGATAAAGGCGGGTCCAGGGGATAGGACACTTGGCACGGGAGGACGTTGGTTTGGTAAGAGTTGGGACTTGTTTTGTTGAAGGTTACATTATGTAAATGTAAACCCTTTGGGTAGAGTACCCGTACTTCTTATGGTTCCATCTATTTTGGTAAAGGTTGATGTATGTACATTTGTTTAAAAGTTTGTAAGCCTTCGGGCTAAGTACTTCCGTCGTGAAAGTGTTTGTAAAAGTTTGTTTCAAGTTAAGTGAAGTCTTTGAACTTCAAGTGTGTTTTTGTGCAACTTTTTAAAAGGACATTTCGAAAAAAAATTTCTAAAAGATTTCATAACGTCTTCCGTTCGTGTCCCGAGCGTGGGGCCAAGTAGGACCACGGGTACGGGGCGCGACAATTGGTATCAGAGCTAGGTTGTAGATGGTCTAGAATGACTGAATGACCTAGGAGGGTAGTAGAGTATAGAGTGAGTAACGTTGAGTGTTTGATGCAGGTATTCATTAAAAATGGGTGAAACTGACGGAGATCAGGCCGGCTCTTCGGGGCAAGGGGATGCCAGAGAAGAGGCTCGAATTATGTTTCAGGGAATGTTTGAAGCAGCGATGAAAACTTTAAATGATCAGAGGCAAGAAAGGGAACAAGTACCACCAAGATATGACCTAGAACAGTTTCTGAAAATGAAGCCTATGGAGTATGATGGAGAGCCCGATGTATCTAAAACTGAAAGGTGGATTGAATCGATGGAAAAGATCTTTGATGCTTTGAGATGTTCGGAGGAAGATCAAGTCAGGTTTGCTACCTATAAATTGAATGGAGCGGCTGAGCATTGGTGGAAAGCTTTGAAAACAAAATGGGATGAGACTCATGTGCCTTATACTTGGAGAATTTTCTGGGAAGGTTCAAAGAACACTTCATTCCTCGAGTAGATCAAGACAGGAAGGAGATGGAATTTCTTAACTGGAGCAAGGTTCTATGTCAATTTCTCAATATTCAGCTAAATTTTCAGAGTTGTCCAGGTATTGTACTCACCTAGTGGCAACTGAGGAGAGGAAGGCTACAAGGTTTGTGAAAGGTTTGAAAACCGTGATTAGAACTCAGCTAGTATCCCATAAGTTGCAAGATTTTCAGGATGCAGTGGATCGAGCTTACCAGGTGGAGCATGATATTGAGGAACATAAAAGGAAAATGGAATTGTTAGGCGCTGGGAAGCAAGTTAGGCAACAACCACAACGTGGTGAGAGTAGAGGAAATCAAGGTGGATCTTCACAATTTAAAGGGTCTTCTCAAAGACAGTCAGGTAACAAAATCAAAGTAACACTTCAGGGAGTCAGAGTAGAGGAGTTTGTAACTATTGTCAGAAAGAAGGGCATTCAGAAGAGAGATGTTGGAAGAAACAGGGCAAGTGTTTGAACTGTGGTCAGTTAGGACATTTTCAGAGGGATTGCCCTAAGTATAGGATGCAAGCATCGGGAAGTGTGGTTGGGTCCTCTCAGGGTCAGAAGAGGGATTCCTCATGCAAGCCTAAGGTTCAGGGTCGTGTTTTTGCTATTTCTCAGCAGCACGCTTCGGAGTCCTCTAATGTGATAGGAGGTATTATTTCTGTGTCTAGTTTGAGGGCACGTACACTTATAGACCCTGGCTCATCGCATTCTTATGTGTCTTTGCATTTTGCTTCTCGATTACATAAGTCTTCTGAATCTCTACCTTATGTGTTAGAGGTGTCAACTCCTATAGGGGAGTGCTTGGTGACCAATGAGGTGTTGCATTCTTGTGATGTGCATATACGTGAGCATGTTTTACCTGCTGATTTAGTTATCTTACCATTACAAGATTTTGATGTTATCTTGGGTATGGATTGGTTGGGTAAATATCATGCGTATGTTGATTGTGCTAATAAGGTGGTTACATTTTCTATCCCAAATGTTTCTAAATTTTCTTTTGAAACTGTTCCCTGGGGTAGAGAGATTCGAATTATTTCTTATATGAAGGCTAGAAAGTTGTTGAACCGAGGTTGTGCGGGGTATTTGGCTAGTGTTTTGGATACTACAAAAAGGGTTCCTGATATTGAGGATGTGCCTATTGTTAAAGAATTTTCAGATGTATTTTCTTCTGAGTATGCTATGCCTCCTGACCGGGAAATAGAGTTCTGTATTGACTTACTTCCAGGTACGGCTCCTATATCTGAGGCACCTTACAGAATGGCCCCAGCTGAATTGAAAGAGTTGAAGGTTCAGTTGCAAGAGTTACTTGATCGAGGATTCATTCGTCCTAGTGTATCCCCGTGGGGAGCTCCAGTATTGTTTGTTAAAAAGAAAGATGGGTCCTTGAGGCTGTGTATTGACTACAGAAAGCTGAATCAGGTAACTATAAAGAATAAATATCCGCTTCCTCATATTGATGATTTATTTGATCAACTTCAAGGGTCGGTTGTCTTTTCAAAACTTGACTTGAGGAGTGGGTACCATCAGTTGAAAATCCGTTCTGAAGACATTTCTAAAACTGCTTTTCGTAGTAGATATGGCCATTATGAGTTTCTTGTTATGCCTTTCGGGTTGACTAATGCTCCGGCTGTTTTTATGGATATGATGAATAGGGTCTTTAAACCTTATCTTGATACCTTTGTGGTTGTATTTATTGATGATATTATGGTTTATTCCAAGTCCCGGGAGGAGCATGAACAGCATTTGCGAATAGTTTTATCTATTCTTCATGAGAAGCAGTTGTTTGCTAAATTCAGTAAATGTGCTTTTTGGCTCAATGAAGTATCTTTTCTTGGGCATGTGATCTCCAATAAAGGTATATCAGTTGATCCATCCAAAGTTGAGGCTATTGTGAATTGGAGGAGGCCAGAATCAGTTACAGAAATTCGAAGTTTCTTGGGGTTAGCTGGGTATTACAGAAGGTTCATTGAGGGGTTTTCTAAGATTGCAACTCCCTTTACTCAGTTGACTCGAAAGAATATTCCTTATGTGTGGGATGAAAAGTGTCAAGCTAGTTTTGAAGAGTTAAAGAAGAGATTGACTACAACTCCTATTCTCGCCCTACCTAATGGTAATGATGATTTGGTAATCTATAGTGATGCTTCTAAAGAAGGCCTCGGGTGTGTATTAATGCAGAATGGAAGGGTGATTGCATATGCTTCGAGGAAGTTGACTCCGAGTGAGCAGAATTATCCTACTCATGACATGGAGCTTGCAGCTATTGTCTTTGCATTACACAAGTGGAAACATTATCTTTATGGAGCAAAGTTTAAGATTTTCACAGATCATCAGAGTTTGAAGTATCTTTTCTCCCAGAAAGAGTTGAATAATAGACAACGAAGATGGATGGAGCTATTGAAGGATTATGATTGTACAATTTCTTATCATCCGGGCAAGGCAAATGTGGTAGCTGATGCTATTAGCCGGAAGTCTTATGTAGCTTCATTGATGGTGCGGGAATGGAAGATGTTGGAGGATGCTCGAGATTGGAGTCCTTATGAATCAAAGCATGGAGCTATTTTTGCGAACATTCGAGTATTTCCAACTTTAGTTCAACAAATAAAGGAAGCTCAGAAGGATGACCCGGAATTGGTAAAGATTATGGATAAAATCAAAGATGGTAAATTTGAGGATTTCTCACTCAGTCCTGAAGGAGTATTGACTTTCAGGGGTCGGTTGTGTGTACCTAATGTTGATGGGATTAAACGCCAAGTTCTTGATGAAGGCCATAAATCAAGGTATACTATTCATCCCGGGAGTACTAAAATGTATCAGAATTTGAAGCAACACTTTTGGTGGAATAATATGAAGAGAGAGATAGCGGATTATGTATCCAAGTGCTTAACATGTCAACAAGTCAAAGCTGAACATCAAAGGCCTGCAGGATTACTTCAACCGTTAGAGATTCCGGAATGGAAGTGGGAACATGTTACTATGGATTTTGTGACAGGGTTACCTCGTACTCGAAGAAGGTTTGATGCGGTTTGGGTGATTGTTGATAGATTGACAAAGTCTTCTCATTTTCTACCTATTGAGATTGGTTATTCTATGGAAAAGCTTGCAACTTTGTACATTAATGAGATCGTGAGGTTACATGGAGTTCCAGTGAGCATTGTATCTGATCGTGACCCTAGATTCACATCTCGGTTTTGGCAAGCGTTTCAAAAAGCTTTGGGTTCAGAGTTGAGATTTACTACAGCTTTTCATCCTCAAACAGATGGCCAGTCCGAGAGAACTATCCAGATTCTTGAGGATATGTTGAGGGCTTGCTCAGTGGATTTTTCAGATTCGTGGGATATTCATTTGCCTCTCGTAGAGTTTGCTTATAATAACAGTTTTCAGTCCAGTATTGGGATGGCTCCTTATGAAGCCTTGTATGGAAGGAAATGTCGGTCTCCTATCTGTTGGGATGAAGTGGGAGAAGCCAAGATTTGGGGTGTTCAGATGGTTAATGATTCAGTTGAGAAGGTTAAACTTATTCGAGATCGTTTGAGTACTGCCCAGAGTAGACAGAAAAGCTATGCTGATCATCGGAGACGAGACCTTGAGTTCGAAAAAGGTGACTTTGTGTTTTTGAAGGTTTCCCCTAAGATTGGTATTCGAAGATATGGGAAGAAAGGAAAGCTTGCTCCGAGGTATATTGGTCCATTTGAGATTCTTGGAAGAGTGGGGGATCGGGCTTATCGTCTTGCTTTACCTCCTTCTCTTGATAAGATCCATAATGTGTTTCATGTTTCTATGCTTCGGAAGTATGTGTATGATTCTTCTCATGTTTTATCTGAGGTTCCCGAGGATATTGAGCCAAGTATGTCTTATGAGGAACATCCGGTCCAAGTTATTGATTCGAAGGTGCAAGAATTGAGAAACAAAAGTATTCCTCTTGTTCGAGTTGTGTGGAGGAATCATAATGTGGAGGAATCGACTTGGGAACTTCGGGAGGAGATCGAGAGGAAGTACCCTTGGTTGTTTGAGGGTCTCGGTAAGTAACCCTAAAATTCGGGATGAATTTTCTTTAAGGGGGAGTGATTGTAGCGACCCCAAAAACCGTTTATATTTATTTTATAATTTTGGGGATTTTTATTTGACTTATATGTGCATTTTATGTGTTGCATCATATTTTATGATTTGCATATCATACTTGATGATTTGTGTTATTTGCTTAGTTAGTAAAAATAATGATTAAGTTGAAACTTTAGGGTCCTTGTTGAAAATATAAGTTTAGGGGCTAAAGTGTTAACTTTAGAAGTTGGGTGACCATTTTGTAAGAAGGGTTAAAGATATTTAAGGAAACTTATCCCTTCTTCCTTCTCTGTGTTTACAAAAACTTCTGCAACATTTCTCTCGTTCTGTTCCTAGGGTTAGGAGAAAAAGGTAAGTTCGACCCATTTCGATTTAATTCTTTTATTTACTTACCCGTTTTAAAAAACTAATTATATAAAAATGATCAGGGCGTCGAGTAGGTCATTTCTAGCCGAACAAAACTTATTTCAGCGATACTTTTTCCGGAACTAGGTAAGTTACTAATTCCCCTTTAAATGTTAAAATAGTCATATATGCTATATATGATACTCCTACTTGTTAATTTTGTGTTTTGGGTAATATTTGCTATACTTGTAATTTTGGGACAAAGGGAGTATATGAATTGGGTTTTGCTGAGTATGGAATTGGTTTAGCAACCAAGTTGTAATCCTATGAAAGTTGCTAATGTTGTGTACTAAATTGGGTAGAATATATGTTGTACTTGTGGGACGGAAGGAGTAAAAATGAGCTAAGGAAATAATCTGGGATTTGGCCCAAAATTGGAGGAGGCGCGCGCACCATATGTAATGAGGCGCACGCATCCATTGGTACCAACTTAGGCAAGAATTGACTGGAGGAGGGAGGCGTGCGCATCCCTTTGGATGAGGCGCGTGCACCCTTAAGTGAATCAACAATAGTGAAGTTCTGGTCCTAGGAGGCGCGCGCACCCTAAGGGGGTGAGGCGTGCGCATCCCCCCTGTTTCCAATGTTTGATAGTTTTGATCAAGTTGGGTATAAGAGGGCAAATGTTTGTGTGATCCTTAGGGTTGTTTATGACTTAAACATGTATGTGTATGACTTTTATGTCGTTAACAAACAAGATTGGGTTGTGATTAAATGTCCTTTTTATGGACTCTTTATAAGGATTCTTTGTGTGCATCTTGTGATGTATTTGGCATAGTTCCTTCTTGGATTAAATGCCCCGGGTTTTGTTTAGCAAGTATTCATTACTGTGCTTCTTGTTAAAAGTCCAGCTGGTCTTGTTGTGGAGTCAGCCAATGGAAAGATTATAGTGGTACAGGTAAGTCCACTATAAGGTTTTCCATTGGAGCTTGTGAGTCAGGCGGTGGGAGAATTATAGTGGCACACAAGCCAAGTTCACTATAAGGTGTCCACTGTGCCTTCTAGTTTCCCCAGTCCAGATTGGCCTTGGATGGGATGAATTGCTCCCTTTGGTGAGTATTTGGGTTATGACTTTGTGTCATATTTCCCTCTCTGGTTACTTGGTTCTATTGGTTATGATTTGGTTTTCGGGATCCCGACGGCTTCAGCTATTTATGCTGCTAAGATGGTTTTCTCTGATGGGTTTCTCAGTTGGTATTCTCATCAGTTATGGTTATTGGTTAAACCTTGGCTTTGGTATCCACCGGAGTGTGGGCAATGTGATATAAGTGATATATGAGTTGATGTTATATGCTATATGCTTACTTGTTGATATTGTTTCTTTATGATCATCATATCAGCATGTAACGTAGTTGCATTTTAGTAGCTTACTGAGATTTATTCTCACCCTTATTTGTTTACTGTTTTAGATAAAGGCGGGTCCAGGGGATAGGACACTTGGCACGGGAGGACGTTGGTTTGGTAAGAGTTGGGACTTGTTTTGTTGAAGGTTACATTATGTAAATGTAAACCCTTTGGGTAGAGTACCCGTACTTCTTATGGTTCCATCTATTTTGGTAAAGGTTGATGTATGTACATTTGTTTAAAAGTTTGTAAGCCTTCGGGCTAAGTACTTCCGTCGTGAAAGTGTTTGTAAAAGTTTGTTTCAAGTTAAGTGAAGTCTTTGAACTTCAAGTGTGTTTTTGTGCAACTTTTTAAAAGGACATTTCGAAAAAAAATTTCTAAAAGATTTCATAACGTCTTCCGTTCGTGTCCCGAGCGTGGGGCCAAGTAGGACCACGGGTACGGGGCGCGACAATGTGACTTGTCTCTCACTATTTTTATAGGTCTGCGACATGTCTCTCACTGTTTTTATAAGTATGTGACATGTTTGTCAGTATTGTTATAGGTCTGCGACACGTTTCTCAGTGTTATAAAGGTTTCTGACATAGTTTTAAGTGTTTTTTATACGTATGTTACATGTCTCTCAGTGTTTTTATAGGTCTGCGACACATCTCTCAGTGTTTCTATAGGTCTAATATATGTCTCTCTGTATTTTATAGGTCTGAGATACGTCTCTCAGTGTTTTTATAGGTCTGAGACACGTCTCTCAGTGTTTTTATAGGTTTGAGATATGTCTCTCAGTGTTTTTATAGGTCTGAGACAGTTGTCTTAGTATTTTTATATGTCTGTGACATAGCTCTCAGTGTTTTTATATGTATGTGACATGTATCTTAGTGTTTTTACAAGTCGGAGACATGACTCTCAATGTTTTTATAGGTTTGTGACATGTATCTCAGAGTTTTTATAGGTCTGGACATGACTCTCAGTGTTTTTATAGGTTTGTGACATGGCTCTCAATGTTTTTAGTGGTATGTGATATATTTCTAAGTATTTTTATGTGTATGTGACATGTCTCTCAGTGTTTTTATAGGTATGTGACGTGGTTCTAAGTGTTTTAATTGGCATGTGACATGGTTCCAAGTGTTTTTTTAGGTATGTGATATGGTTCTAAGTGTTTTTATTGGTGTGTGACATGGTTATAAGTGTTTTTATAGGTATGTGATATGGTTCTAAGTGTTTTTAAAGGTATGTGACATGACTTTCAATGTTTTTATAGGCATGCGACATGTCTCTCAGTGTTTTTATACGTTTATGATATGACTTTTAGTATTTTTATAGGTTTGAGACATGATTCTCAGTGTTTCTAAGAGTCTGAGACATGAATCTCAGAGCGGGATGAAAATATGACCTGAAAATATGGTCTGGAAAGGGGGAGCACCCTTATAAGGGGTAGTTAGGGGTATTCTTGGCTATTTTTGTCCCTTGGGTTTTTGAGCAATTAAAAAATATTGTGTCCTCTTTAGAAATAAAAGTTAGAATGAAGGACTTTTAAGAAAATGTCCTTATATTAAAACTCAACTAATATTTTTCTCCCAACATTGAACCCGACCATGCGACTTCTTGCCGGACCGTTCACCGGCAAAATAAAAGCCTAGATGATAACTGTGAGTTTCTTTAGAAGTCGGAAGAACAGTGATTATGGCCTCTATATACTCCCCCTTCACATATATGCTTGTTAATTTCACCCATAATTTCTAGCTTGAAATTAAATCGGTTTATGGTTCTTGTTCGTGCCCTAGAAATTTGAGAGAGGAAGTTGAATCTGAAATTGTGTTGGGGATGAGGAATGTTGTTTTTCAACTTCTTGAACAACGAAAATTGGAATTAGAAATGGTTCGATTTGAATGCCCTTACCCTTGTCTACCATGTTCGATTACTTTGAGTTCTTCTTCTTTCTTTCTTGAATTTCAGTGATTAGGGTTTCGATTGGGGATTTCAGTTGGAATTGGAAATTTAGGTTTGAGTTTCGAATTTGCTTGATTTTGCTAGATTTCGGTTTTTAAGCCAAAATTTGATTTTTGATTTAGAAAACCTAGATAAGGGTTTGAATTTGGCCATTGAATAAGATAAGGTAGGAATTGGGAAGAAGGTGAGAGAATAAATTATTTGTAAAAAGTAAAAAATATTATTGATTTATAAAAATAATTTTACTTTAGCCCTTAATAATTTAGATGTTATTGTTTCTGCCATTTATTGTTTTAATATTATTTTTGGGGGGTTAAGTGTGATAATTTAAACTGTAGGGTTGATCATTGCAATTTTGAAAGAAGTTTGTTGCGTTTTTCATCCATTTTCGTTATTTTTTTGACGGGCTAACCAAAATTGCACCTGATTGCAACAAAAACACATATTCAGCAACCAAATTGTAATGAACACAAATTGCATAACCAATTGAAACGTGACGAAAAACTCATGAAACTAAATTGCAATTTGCCCTTAAATTTATATATAGTTCGATAACGCACGGGTTAAGAAAAATATTTAATATTAATAGTTTTTTTTTAAAAAAAAAAACCAATAGTTTAGTGGGTGTTGTGAGTATGAAAAGTGTGATGTGATATGTGAGTGGGGTTGAAATTGTGAGTGGGATAATTGTTGTGAGTATGACAGTAGGATCCATTGGATAAAGAGTAATATAAACTTACCAGTTTAAGGTTGTGAACAATCAAATGAGACACCAAAAATAGCAAAAAGTGAACAGACTAAAAAGACAGAGATAGTGTTTTTTTTTTTTTTTTTTTTTTACCAATAACTATTATTTTATTCCAATAGTTGCTTAAGTTTCACCAATCATATCATGTTACCGCATGAACACAAATACGAAGAAAATCATGATGAGTACTTTCAGGTTGAGCCGTAGAGAAATAATTCAAACTCATCGATTCATTTACCTTCTCCGTCTTAAAACAGCTTGCACCAGTTTGGAGTTGCACGAGAATCGAGGAGGCAGTGTATATATTAAATAGTATTGTGAGTGTAAAAGTGGTTATGGTGATTTGAGAGTGGGACCCGCAATTTAAATGTGTGAGTATGACAAGGAGGATGGGGTAAATAAAAAAATAATGAAAGTTGGACATTTTAAGGGGTGAGCTTTATCAATGGGACACCCAAAAAAGAAATTAGTTCAAGTTATTTTGGGGCGGAGAGAGTATACAATTTAGTATTGTATTTTATATTATGATGTATACTCTTCGTTCCAAAATATATGTTGTTAAGGATGATTTCGATTAGTACTCAAAATTACTATGTTAACCTTCCTTATTCATAAAAAGAATATTGAGAATGTAAGATTTCACAAAAGTTATTTAAATTATATAGACACTATATGCATAGTAAACAAGCGTACTTTAGGTGAACCGTGGCAAAATTATATTGAAAACTATACAACAACAAAAAAAATGAAAAAATTACTTCTTCAACTACATGTTTCTTTTCCTTTTCCTTTTTTTTTTTTTTTTTTTTTGCGGAAGGATTAACGCAATTATTTCTTCCAAAATATAAGTTACTATTAGTTATTATTTTATGAATTTAAGACACAAAATTAAATTGTATTTTTTTATTTAGTTGGTTCCTATGCCCCGTCGAGTATCGACGGGTCACTAACTAGTTATCTTAAAAAGTGAGTGCTTAAAAGAAATCTAACAAAATAACTAAGGCAACTGATTTATACCCATTTAATTGCATGTTTTTTTATTTATTTTTCCTTACATGACAGTTACAAAATAAATAATTATCCTGTATAAAATATCAAAAATATTTTTAAAAATATAAATGATTATTCAATAAAAAATCATAAAAAATTAACACAATTAAAAATCATGCCATTTAATCTACAAACGTACACTAATATTGGAATTAACACAATATAAATGAAAGATAATGACTTTTGTTCGTATCGCTCCAACGTTCGATTTTGATATGCGGGGCGTTCCGTGGTTCATCCGAGTCAAAAGTTACGACTGTTTTCGCACACGTACTCAAATCCAAAAAAACTTTACACCTTGATGTTCGTATCAATTCATAATTTTTCACTATATATTGATCAAAATTCAGTTTTTTACTAAATAAATAAAATATCATATAAAAATTAGTTTACATATAAAGTTGACTACTCATATATAAAGCCTATAAGATGTGAATAACACAAAGTAAATTTGATTTTTTAGGTATAATATATGCATTTTTTATTTAAATCAAGAAATAATTTAAATACAATAAAAAGCTTATTCCACGGAAATAGCCAATCCAAAGAAGGATTGAGTCAACAAGGATTATAAATTTATTGAGGAAGTCTTGTGTGAGACAGTTTCTGACGCAGAACGGAAGCAATATTCGTGAATAGCAAGCGCTAAACACAAGAGTTTACCAGCAATAAACCCTAGAACACGAAAATCTGGAATCCACCAGAAATAAGAGAAAACTCTTTGAATTAAAAATAATAATCTGACGGCTACAGAACACGAAAAGTGTTTAAATACCCCTAGGGAAACTAAAAACGAAAACCCTAAACCAAACGAAATAAGGAAATAAAAGGTATCGGAAGCCCGAAAAGCATCGTACATCATGGCAAAGCCATGAGTCTTGTTCGTGGCGAAATTCCCTTTCCAAAAAGTACTCATAATAGCCATTCTGAGCCCGGACGATCAAACTGCAAAATCCTGCCGCAACTTCGCGATACGATCCGCGAACCTTCCTACATCAGTTTCATACATGAGACGGATCTCGACAAGAAAAGAAATAGGCTTGCCTTGCCCCACCCCACCCATATGAGGGCAAACCATTTACTCTCTCAACAAGATTCATCTCACGTGTGAGACCATCTCACACAAGTTTTTGTCAAATTTATAATAGTAAATTTTAGAAAAATCATGCATCACGAGCGTTAATCTAGTTTGCTTTTGCTAAATAAGTACGTATGAGATAAATTGATTACCATATAGTGCCTCCATCTCATGATAATTACTATACTCTCTCCGTATCAGATTAAGGTTTTCATTTTTATTTTTTATTGTTTGTCCCAGCTTAAAGTTTTTAGTTGCTTTATTATTTAAAATGAACAATGAGACACATTTGTCATTCTCACAACAAAATCTCTATACCCACTTTCTCTCTCATACTTCACTTTTCATACTCATAACATTTACTTTTTCTTAATCTCATGCAAAGTCAAGCTAAAAACGTTAAACTGTGATTTTAAAAAATATGCTTTACTTGTTATTTGAACATTGTCTATAACTCTATACAATATTAAAATTGAATTAATTTTTTTAAGGGAAAAATACTTTCTTTCTTCTTCTTTTTTTTTTTAGCAAAACACACTTTCTTTTAAAAAACATAAATTTTGGACTAAAAATAAAAGCTCTATTTTCTTAAAGCGAACGATTTTTTAATTTCATTCACAATTTAAAAAGAGATGACGCCCCACAAAGACCAGAGGCTCACCCCGAATAACAATAGCAATTACATTGCTTAACGTGCGACAACTAGCGATATTTTCGATCTAAATCTTGAGACATTCGAGTTGCGCTGAGCCCTTGATATGAAAAATTCGGGTTGGCGAGTAAACTTTCACCAGGCATCTCAAAATCCGCGAGCCATCCTTGTTCAGTAAGACTATTGGTATCCACTTTATTGTACGAAAATGCAAGAATATATCATTGTCATTTACGATGAAAAAACAAACAAAAAACAAAGAAACACATGCTCTCACAAATGAGAGAAAAAAACGGATCTCACAATGGAGAGAAAGCAACGACTCTCACAAAGAATAGAAATTTATTATACGACAAAAGAGAAAAACGGGGGAAAAAAAATCAACAACACAATTTTTTGTAATCTCAACTCGAGAAAATTCGTGTTGTTGAATGTGTACAATGAAATTAACAAAAAGGAAATGAAGAAAATTTGAAGAATTGATGGAAATGTTGAAAATTGATAGAGTGGTTTCGGACGGTTGGTTACCAAGAGTAAGAAGGAAGTTCGTAGACGTTCTTTTTTTTTTCTTTTTTTTTTGAAAAAAAAAAAGCTTTATGTTTATCGGTTCTTCTAACGTGTGTATATATATATATATATATATATATATATTTCGAAATCAAACTACCATTATCATTAGATTAAGGGCAAACGCACAAAAATATGAGTAGGCTCTCTACAAATATCAGAGGCTTAACCCAAGTATTATCATTCATTACAATGTCATATATCGGCATTCACAAAATCCTCCATCAGGAAATATTTAGCGTTGAAAATACTATGATTTAAGGCCTCTGGATTAGTAATTAATTACCAACCAAACTTTCCAAGCCATGCTATTATCCTCCACTTATGATTCAACAGTGATGGTCGGAAAACATAAATAAAAAACAAGCTCCCACAACGGAGAGAATGCAAAGGCTCTCACGTAGGAGAGAATACAATAGATCAAACATCATTTCGACAATATTCTTCTTCTCTTATTCAAACACTGGAAAAAAAAACTCAAGAACAAAAAGTAAAAGAACAACCAGATCTGGAAGTAGATTTAGAAAGAAATCCCTGCCTAAATCTAAATCCAAATCTGGATTAAAGAGAAGGGTAAATAAAAAAATTTACCAAATAAATGGAATTTTGAGAGGGACAACAAATAATGAAGAAAGAGATGAGAGAGAACTGTTTTGCAACGTGTATATTTATTATAGGGAGGTCGAGAAGTTACCGCATAATTTATCACGGTCTATAAGATTATTTTTGGATAGGGTAAATTACAAAATAGGGCCTTAAGTCCTCGGAGTGGTGCCAGTTTGGGGCCTGGCGTGCAAAATTTGGCGAAATAGGGCCTGACTTGACATTTTCGTTGCAGAATGGGGCTTTTTAACGGTTTTTGTTAGAAAAGTTAGTTAAGTCACATGTGATTTGCACGTGATTGACGAAATAGGTCAATTTGAAATGAGAATTATTTCTTAAGGGTTAAAGTATCTGGCCTTCGGTGAGTGAGTAAATACGTAAACTTAAAGTCGCAAAATATAAGTTTTCATTAAAATTTTGAAATAAAATAACTTATATATTAAATTTTGATTTATTTTTTTTAAACATAAATAAATAATTTTTTGATGAAATTTTTTGTTCGAATCTAAATAAAATATTCTAAATTCTAAAGAAATTTGATAATTTTTTAAATTTAAATAAATAATCATTTCCTTTCAAGACTTTTTTTTAGAAATAAGTTTTGTCCATCTAAATAGATGGAGATGGTGGTCGATGGTTTTGAGACGAGAGAGATGACGAAGATGGAGGTTGGAAGCGGAGATGTAAATCTGGAAAAAATAATATTCTTTTCATAGAAAATTCATAATTTGGTTGTTTTATTTTAAATTGTTTATATAAATATTTTTATTTAGGTTTGGAAAAAAATTTGTCAAAAAAATTATTTATTTATATTTAAAAATAATTAAAATAATTTTTTTAATATTTTAGTTATTATATTTCAAAATTTTAATTTAAAACTTCAAAATTCATATTTTGCGACTTTAAGTTTAAGTATTTACATTTAACCCCTTAAGAACTAATTATTTCATATTGATCCATTTCGTCAATCACATGTGACTTAACTGACTTTTCTAATGGAAACCGTTTTAAAAGCCCTATTTTGCTAACAAAGTGTCAAGTCAGGCCCTATTTCGCTTAATTTTGCACGTCAGGCCCCAAACTGGCACCACTCTGAGGACTTTAGGCCCTATTTTGTAATTTACGCTTTTGGATACTATGAACACATCATTTGTGAGATTATATTTTTTTTCTAGTTACGAAAAATTCGGATAAATTAAGATTCGTAGTTAGTTAGATGGGAGTAGATAAAGGATCTCGAGTGTGAAATCGATTTGCATGCATATCAGTCAATGTGAACAGAAAAAGCCTTTGCCCTTTGATCTTTTCAAAAAATAAAAAACCTTTGATCATATGAAAAGCATAAAGACAAAGTTGCTTGGGTTTCTGAGATGGCTCTGCGTCGGAAGACGGCGCCATTCTGATGATGATGACGACTACGCCAAATGCACCTTCAAGCAACAGATAAAGGTTCTCTCTCATTACTAATATACAAAAAACGGCAACATTTATTTCGAGACAGAGTTAGTATAAATAATAAATTCACTAGCGTCGTCTTCTGATTGCGATTACTTTTAAGTTTTATTTGATACGTATTTCGATTACAGTCTGATTGCTTTTACTTCAATTTGATTTGCAGGATAAGAAGAAGATTCATCCATCGTCCTGCCTGATTGACCCAAAGGCCGGAGGAATTGATGATCTGAACACACCCGATGACGATACTAAAGGTAATGTTCGTTTGTACTGCACACAAAGTCGTCTGTCACCGTGCCACTGGCACGGGCATGAATACTAGTTCTGGAATAATGAGGATCTGGAATATTAAATAATGGATTTTTTTTTTTAAACCAAAAGAAACATATTATTAACGATTAAAACAAACGTTTAGAAGTCGACTGTCCACATAAATCGGAAGTTCGACCCAAACGGTGGGGCTCGCAATTACAAACGCTGCCCTAGATATTACATTTGCCAACATATTGGCATTTTGACATGTCAATTGCAAAGAAAAATGAATATGCCTACTAAGCCCGTCCTTGCAACAGATAATCTTAACAAAATCTGACTTCGAAAAATTCCACCATTCGAAACGTTGGACTTCATGAACATCTTGATGAAGTATTGCATCTCTAGCCCTTTTTTGCTTCGCTCCGTCAGATTCAGACTTTTCCATAATTCTAAAAACAACAAAAACAATACACAAAGCCCTCACCAACGGAGGGAAATCACAGGCCCTCACCAACGGAGGGAAATCACAGGCTCTCACCAACGGAGGGAAATCAAAGGCTCTCACATATAGATATGGAGAGAAAAACAACACAAATACAACAACGACAAACATTATTAAAAACTAGATTTAAAAATGAAAATTAAAAACCTGATTTCACATTTATTAATTGCAAAACAACAATTAATAAATGTGAAATCGGGTTAGACAAATCAATACCGAACGAACAAGAGGAAATCGGAAAAAGAGAACACCAAATCCACTACAAAATCGAAGACAGAGACTGTTTCTGAAAATTGGAATTGATGAAAAATGGCCTTGAGGAAGAATATGGGGAAGAGAAAACGGTTTCTCTCAGACAAATGAACTTTGCTACGAATATTAAATAATGGATTAATGAGTATTCTTAATCACAAAATCTTAGGAAAATATCTACTTTTTCCTAATTATTAATTATAAAGAAAATCAGGTTTTTAAAATGCGAGGTAGCATTTCTGTAATAAGTTAAACTTGTTTTAAACGCGCGTTGTCATTTTCGTAAATAACTGACATTTTTTTTTCAAAAACGCAGTGTCAATTTTGCAAATAACTAACACTTTTTAAAAACATTTTTGCATTTTGTAAATAACTACAACTTATTAACATAACACCACTATAACTGACACTTTTTACAACTATCAATGACACTTTTTAACACATGAACAAACACTATTTTAATTAGTGTTCTAAAAGTCGCTCGCCTAGACCGCCTAAGCGCTAGGCGTTCATGAAACACCTTAGTCCCGCCTAGGATATTATAACTATGTCTGAACTCTTGCCCCGCCTGGATCCCGTCTAGACCCCGCCTATGCCGTAGGCACAGCTGCGGCGCCTAGCGACCGCCTAACGCTTTTTAGAACCTTGATTTTAATACATGCACTGGCACTCTCTAAAACACATACACCGACACTCATTAACTCATGAACAAACACTATTTTAATATATGCACTGGCACTCTCTAAAACACATACACCGACACTCGTTAACTCATGAACTAACACTATTTTAATACATGAACGGGCACTCTCTAAAACACATACACCGACACTCAATAACACTCTTCACAACAACTGACACTCTTTAAACACATGCACTGGTATTCAATAACACATAAACTGGCATCTGAAACACTACAGCTGACACTTGTAAACAATACAATTGACTCTTAAGCACTACCACTACTGACACTCTTATAACTCTCCCATTGACACTCAATAATACATGAATTATCACTTTTAAACACTATAACTACCTAACTGGCACTCTTAAACACTACCACTAGGACCACACGAGGTTTCATTTATTGACAGAAATGCCACCGCGCACGAATTTCTACTTATTTACAAAATGTCACCTCACATGTATAAACTCATTTTTTCTGAATGTTAGGAAAAACTGGTTTTAAAAACTAGTTTTTTCCTAAAACCTGCTCATTCGGAATTGTTTGGTAGTCATATTGCCTTATTTTATATACTACAGGATTTTCAAGAATTGAGCTATTGATTGAACCTAAGCTACAGAAGAAGATTAGTGGACCGTCAGGAACTGAGTTATTGCATGAACCTAATCCAGAGAAGGAGACCACTAGACCTACACAAATTGGGCTGTTGGTTGAACGTAATCCAGAGAAGATCACTGGAATTGAGCTCTTGCTTGAACCTATTCCAGAGAGGGAGATTACTGGACCTACAAAAATTGAGCTACTGGTTGAACCTAATCCAGAGAAGGAGAAAGAGATTACTAGACCTTCAGGAATTGAGCTATTGATTGAACCTAGTCCAAAGAAGGAGATCGCTGGACCTTCAGGACTTGAGCTATTGCTTGAACCTAATCCCGAGAAGGAGATCACTGGACTGTTAGGAAATGAGCTATTGCTTGAACCGAATCCAGAGAAGGAGATCACTGGACCTTCAGAACTTGAGCTATTGCTTGAACCTAATCTAGAGAAGGAGATCAATGGACCGTCAGGAAATGAGCTATTGCTTGAACCTAATCCAGAGAAGGAGATCAATAAACCTTCAAGAATTGACTTATCGTTTAAACCTAGTCCAGAGAAGGAGATCAGTGGACCGACAGGAAATGAGTTGTTGCTTGAACCTAGTCCAGAGAAGGAGGCCAATGAATCTTTAGGAACTGAACTATTTCTTGAACCTAATCCAAAGAAGAAGGAGATCAGTGGACCGTCAGGAAATGAGCTATTGCTTGAACCTAATCCCGAGAAGGAGATCACTGGACTGTTAGGAAATGAGCTATTGCTTGAACCGAATCCAGAGAAGGAGATCACTGGACCTTCAGAACTTGAGCTATTGCTTGAACCTAATCTAGAGAAGGAGATCAATGGACCGTCAGGAAATGAGCTATTGCTTGAACCTAATCCAGAGAAGGAGATCAATAAACCTTCAAGAATTGACTTATCATTTAAACCTAGTCCAGAGAAGGAGATCAGTGGACCGACAGGAAATGAGTTGTTGCTTGAACCTAGTCCAGAGAAGGAGACCAATGAATCTTTAGGAACTGAACTATTTCTTGAACCTAATCCAAAGAAGAAGGAGATCAGTGGACCGTCAGGAAATGAGCTATTGCTTGAACCTAATCCAGAGAAGGAGATCAACGAACCTTCAAGAATTGATTTATCTCTTGAACCTAGTATAGAGAAGGAGATCAGTGGATCGTCAGGAAATGAGTTGTTGCTTGAACCTAGTCCAGAGAAGAAGACCACTGGATCTTTAGGAATTGCGGTATTTCTTGAACCTAATCCAGAGCAGAAGGAGATCTCTATACCTTCAAGAACTGAGCTATTGGTTGAACCTAATCCAAAGAAGGAGACCACTGAACCTTCAGGAATTGAGCTATTGCTTGAACCTAATCCAGACAAGGAGTTCACTTATCAGGACATACAAATGCTTACAGATAATTTTGCCAAGGAAATTTCTAGTACTCAGTTTGGCAAGCTGTACGCGGGTAGGATTCCTGATGGCTGGAAAGGGATGGAAGGACAGGATGTGACTATCAAGATGTGGAATCATGATACCGGCTATCGATCTGAGAATTGGGACACATTACCTTGTCGTGCTGAGCCCAATGATGCACTGAACAGAATGGCTGTGAGTAGCTAAATCTTTGGTTATTTTGTCGTTCTAGTATTTAAACATTTTTTTTAACGAGTTTTTTTGCTTGAACAGTAACAAGATTAATTCTTTTCAGAGCGAAATCAATATCTTAAGTCAGCCCGACATGGAAACTCATCCAAGCTTGCCAACAATTAAGGGCTACTGCTTTGAGGAGAAGAAATTGGGTGTCGTTTATGGTATTGAGCCAAAACGCATTCTTCGCGACGTTATAGGTTCTGGTAATCTTCACTTTTTATCTGTCCATACATCTTTCTCATGATTTTTTTATGTTAGTGTTTATAGTTAATTGAGTTAGATGAAAAGCGCGCCACTCTACTTTTGTAGGGAGTTTTAAATGGGCTCGTATGATCAAGGTAGCTCTTGGATTGGCACGCCTCCTTGAATTTTTGCACAGGCATCAGCCTCAGTTTCTAGTTCGAAACCTGGCTGCTTCTCATATAATGCTCGACAAGGTTCTGATTGATGCGATTGCTTTTGTTAAAACCCGTGTTTCTTCCTTTCTTTAGGAGTAACATTTTGTGTTTTTCACAGGATTGGAACCCCATATTAGTTGACTGTAGCATGCTTGTTGGTGGAGGTTTTGGCGATACGCGAAAGGCTGGTAAAGGAGGCCCTACGGGAAGTTACGCCTATACTGATATAATTCTCGCCTTTTCAGGTAGGTTAAATTATGACATTTTCCTTTATAGTTGATGATACAACGACAACAACAACAACAACAACAACCAAGCTTATCACCCCTATATTATGCATATAATGTTTTTTCATCGTGAAAGTTGCACCTAGCAGAAAGGAAAGAGCTGATACATTTTCGAATTCTAAACAGAAGAATGGACGGATAAAAGTGATGTATTTGCTTACGGCGTGATACTTTTGGAGCTTCTCTTCAAACGCACCTTTGATGCGAAATTTTTCAGGGGGGGTTATCTTGATCATATTGCCAAGGGTCTTTACCGAAAGTTCGCACCAGAGATAGGAGAATCGAATTTTTCCTTTACAGTTATAACTGATTTAGGAAAGGATCGTTCGTTTGCTTTCAGTGATGGGGCCATCCTTTCAAAGCTCGCAGTCCGATGCGTTGATTTTCATCGTGAACCACGCCCAATCATGACCGAAATTATTGGGGAGTTGGAGAAGTTGCAGGTGATGAAGAAGCAAGCTAGCTGCAGTAAAAGAGTGAGAATTGTACCCAAAAAAAAAGTAAAAGAGTGAGAAAAATCCCTCTTCTGGCTGTTCAACCTCTATTCGCAACTCTTATAGTTTAGTCTCTGTAACGAATAAATCGTACAATGACCTCTGAATGCTCGCAACTGTTATAGTTTAGTCTCTGTAACGAATAAATCGTACGATGACCTCTGTATGCTCGCAACTCTTATAGTTTAGTCTCTGCAACGAATAAATCGTACAATGACCTCTGTATGCACGATTTTGTCGAATTAATCAATTTATTCATTCTATCTGTCCCCGAATGAATCGTCCACAGGTCAAACACAAAGAAAGTTGTTGACCAGTTGGAGAAGCATTTTACAGAAAATAAGAATGCTAAAAGAAATGCAAGCAAAAAGGAAGCTTTAAGTTTTACTCCCTCCGTCCCAATCCGTCCCAAAAAGATCTTCCTATTTGTCATATTTCATTGTCCCTGAAAGTTCTTCCCATTCTACAATTTAGGCTTAAAAGTGCATAAACAAAACATAGCTAGTGAAACAAGTGTTCGTATCCTTAAAAAGTTTGAATAGTCAAACAAGAAGATCATTTTGGGGCGGAAGGAGTAAAAGATACTACTACAAACCCAACTCCATGTAAAAACCAAGGCCAAACTGAGCTTAACAAACTCAATCTCAATGCCACCAAGTTAAAAACATCCATTCACAATGCCTAAACTTCTAACTTCATAATCCACAAGACACAATTCAAAACAATCTAATCAGCTCCTCAACACTTCCAACAGATCAAATATTTGCCTCCCAGATTGTAAAAAACTGAGTTCAAATCGAGACAAAACAATAAACTCACATAAAAGTCAACAGAAAGACCAGGAGACCAGCAACAATACCGTATCTTCGCTTCACGGGCCCACACGTCCGTTCAGCAGCTGCATAATAAGGCTCTATCATAATCCCAAACCTGCAACTTGGAGTAGACGGATCCACCTTTGTAATCATCGACACGTTAGGGAACTTACATGCCTCGTCCTGCTGATTATTCTTCTGGTAATAACTATTAAATGCATAAGAAACGTTCCCTCGAGCATCTAAGCCTCCACAAGATGTCAAGTATCCCAAGCTCGTGCAGTCACCAAGGGCACAAGCGTAACTTACACTAGTACTTACAGACGGGTTATCAAGCCCCGCCGAGTTTTTCATCACACACCATTTTTTTTGTAAGTACTTAACATTTCTAGCGGGGGCAAGGGAACCCGTATTTGTAGTACCGAGGTTGAGCGCGTATTTGGGTAGTCCGTCGTAGTAGAATATTCCCCAATGGCGTTCAAAATTTCCCGGATCGATACTTTTTTCATCTTCATCGATTAAACTGAACAAGTAAGCATCAATGGGGGAGGGTCTCATTGGGGTTCCTTTTCCGTTTGCTATATGGGTCATGAACCCTTGGTTGAACCTTTTCGCATACTCGTTATTAGCGTTTCTATCTCCATCCGTAGGCCACCCGATTTCTCCAACTATGATGGGGAGATTTGGATACCCGTTCTTTTGTAGGGCCCACACTAGAGTATCGTGATTCGCATCAAACATGTTGTTATAGTTGGTCCCACCATCGTTGATTGGAGACGCGTTGCCATCAAAAAAGGCATATTCGACTGGGAAATTTGAGTCTATGTAAAGGCTTATGAAAGGGTAGATGTTGACTGTAAATGGTGACCCGTTATCGCTTAGAAATTTGACGATTTGAATCACATAATCGTGGATGTCAGCTCGAAAGTCACCGCCCGATGGAACTCCGGTTAAGCTCTCGTAGACATCGGCGTTGAGGGGACATGTGACTTTTACTTTATTGCCTAGTCCGGCTTTTACAAGGGCGGATTGGATATTTTGCATAGCGGGGAAGGTGGTTCTGAGGAAACTTCCATTATATGTTGCCAAGAAAGGTTCGTTTCCTACTGCAACATACCTGCATAATCACAAGCAAGATTCATCTGAGAAAGATCCAAGGAACGGTGTTATCCGCATACATTACATGAGCAACTAAAATGTCTGTTATGTTTCCATATCCACAAGAAAGGTTCATTTCCTACTGCAACATACCTGCATAATCACAAGCAAGATTCATCTGAGAAAGATCCAAGGAACGGTGTTATCCGCATACATTACATGAGCAACTAAAATGTCTGTTATGTTTCCATATCCACAAGTTCAAGGAGAAAAGACGTACTATGAAAGTCACAACTGGTTACCTATTAAATTGCGTAGACACTATCTTTTTCTGTATAACATTGCAATAAAAAGAAAGAAAAACACACATACACACACCGGAGATGTACAAGCTAAAGTTAGAAATGGGATGTCTTCTTTTTTTTGTCGGTCGAGATGGGATGGTCCCAGTAAATTAAATTTGTACATCCACAAGAGTAATAATGAATATAATGCATCTGTTTAACAGAGAATATCCTAACCATCAATGAAAATTATTCGGGAAATGTGAATCAGATAGACGAGCACATTAAGGTGGTGTGAAGAAAAGACCCCGACTTGCTAAACCAAATGAATGATTTACTGTGTTCATTTCGTTATGGGATTTTTCATGAATGGAGCACCACAGAATCTAACTTCGGGGATGAAATAGATTTACTTTTCAGCTTTGGATATTTGTTTCCATCCCTGATTTATAAAAAGAAAGAAAAGATGATGGTCCATAAGAATCTGATACGTAAGACCACTTCTGCTCATGGTTTGCTTAGATATAGCTCATACTTGTAATCCTAATATATTTTTTAGTTGTTTACGGAGTTACTTCACATACACCGTATCAAATGCTAATAATAAGTATTTACTTTTTGATGGATGGAGGTATACAAAGCCACCTTGGAGCAATTAGCTTTAGAGATGGCTCGAAGGACTTGGAAAAGAAATCTGCATAAGTATGTGTCATTGTCATCTTTATACAAGCTATCAGAATGAACAGTTGTACCCTAGATCTCTGATGCACATCATACCCGTCACCTTTTGGAAACCATAATATTAGGAAAAAAATTAGAGCAATTGTTTTCACGAGGTAAAATTATGAGATATACAGCCAAATGGCCGACCTTTAACATCGTAAAGAATGGTAACACTGGGCCCACATCTGGTTTCAACTAAAAGTTCTATTTATTAGAGAATTTGGTCTCTATCGCATAGGAATAGAAGGATACGACTGAAACGGGACACATCCTATGTCTTCCCGTGTTCCTTTATTTCCATTTTTTAAAATTTCAAAACTTCATGTTTTTGAGCTACTCCTGATAAAAAAAAAAAAAAAAAGTGCTACATATTCCTTTTTGGGGGTAATCCAAACTAATTGATCATTTTCTTTCATTGGGATTTTAGACTCACTTGTGTGCACTAGTTTCCTAGGGGCTCACGTGTAAAGCATTTGTATCTACTAGTTTTGTTATTTTAATTTTGTCAAATTACTTTCCTTAAACCGTATACCAAGTCAAATGTAGCACTTTACGGGGAGGGGGGGTGCGGGCGGGCGGAAGAGAGTATTTACTTAGCCTGCACGCAAGTTTAAATTATAAGATAAACAAGTCGAGCATTTATTCTTTAAAAGGTGAAATTCACTACTACTTCCGGCCAAAATGAATGTCAAAATTTGTTCTCCATCAAAAGCAACAACAACAAAGCCTTGGATATTCATATCGGGAAGGAGGGAGTGCGTAATATTGTTTGCTCCAACTGCTGTATGATTTCAAAATGGATAACGTGAAACCAACAAGAACTTTGCTTATTCAAGCACCAACAAAGGCAGTTTAAGCACTAGCAAAAAGCCATTTTAATTACACACCATTAAAATTAGAAACATACGTAGTTGCTAAGTTTCAGACAATCAACAAAAATGGGAGCTTGACCTAATGACCAGAAAACACCAAATTCGACTTGCACTTACTAAACTCAGCCTCCTTGTCAACTAGTTTAGGGCTTTAGGCTGGAGCTTAAACAACCATCGGAATCAAAATTTCCTAATCGATACAGAATAATCACAACATAACAATAATGGGAACTCATTCTTTTTTCCCTTTTTTTTTTTTTTGGGGGGGGGGGGAATTTATGGGGACTCATTCTAGGTAATCAATTATGACAAAAAAGCATGTTCACCAAGCAATTCACATTCAGGGCTTTTCTTCCAGACCTAATTTCGTAACAGAAGCACTAACTGGATTTGAAAATCTCAAGACATAATCACATACTAATTAAAGAAACATATAAAGTTGGCTTGGTTTGGTTTGGGGGGGGGTGGGGGGCAAAAAGGAATTAATGTTAACCTGATTTGGACATTACTGTAAGTTGAAATATTTTTGGAAACCCATTTTTCAGCAGCCTTCAAACTAGTAGCCATGGTATACAGCAAGTCATTAGGGATTCCAACCATGACCTCAATTCCAGAGTTGGCTAGGGCTTTCAGAGCCCCATAATCAGCATCAAAAAGCTTCACCCTTTGAATTCCATTCTCTTTCAACAGCCTCATCACTGTTTCAGGGGGAAGTTGATGTGAACATTGAGTTCCCCAATTAGCACCAATTCCATAAACTGATTCCCCCAAACAAAGGAGTGAAATCACTAGCACCCAAATTGCAACTGAAAGATTCTTCATTTTTTTCCCTCTCCCTTTTTTCTCTGATTCTGCTGTTTTTTTTTTTCAGAGATTGATTCAAGAAACAGAAAGATGGGTTCCAAATCTAGGCATGGAGGGTACCCAGATGGAGGTAAAGATTGTGGTTTTGGTCAAATAAAATCAAGAAAATGGGTACCCAGATGGAGGTAAAGATTCTGTTTTTGGTCAAATGAAATCAAGAAAATGGGTACCCAGATGAAATCAGTGTGTAGAAAATTACTTACACACACAAACAGAACCTGGGGGTTGGGGTATGAGATTCTTTAAGGTGAAGCTCAAACAAGTGTCTTTAATGCTAGACTGGAAAAAAGAGGCAGTTTTTTTTTTGTTTTTTTTTTCTAGATGTGTCTTGAAGATTATATTTAAGGCAACAGGAAAATTTGGATAAACTAGGAGAAAATTGAAAATAAATAGTGAGGTGAAAAGGGTAGAGGAGGTGGATTTGAGCTGGAAAACAAGTTTAAGAATGGAACTGGGGGGCAAAAAAGGGAAACTTTTGTAAAAGGTGGGAGGGGGGCTAATGAAGGCAAGAATCAGTTAAGGATATTATAAGTATACTAGTCACCATTACATGTGTACACCAAAGTGTTTTTAAGTGCCTCTTCCAACACACAATAGTTGGGGATTGAGACAGATATAGAAAGAGCCTTGTGCTTGAAAAAAAAAAAAAAAAACTAAAAAGGAATAAAATTTTTGCTCTCCCTAATTGATTAAAAAAAGATAGATTTTAAACTTAAAAATTAAAACTTTGGACCTTCAAGATGTATTACTACCTCCGTCCCAGAGTAAGAGTCCTATTTTTTCGGCCAATAGCACGAAGGTATTTTGAGCAATAATTTTAGGTTATTTCAATTATGTTAATGAACATCTAGATATTGATATTGGTAGTACATATAATAGAGTATCAATAACAAGTTTAAAATCTCCATTAGGATAATTAGATCAACATAAAATTATTGCTCAAAATACCTTCGTGCTAACTGCGAAAAAAATAAGACTCTTACTCTGGGACGGAAGGAGTATCATATAGTAGTAAATATTAAAATAATCCAAATATACCTTCAAAAAAAATCCAAATATAGTTTATAAAGGTTAATTTCACTCTCACCACTTTTGTCATATTTTTCAATTTCTAAGAATTGTCGGCTTATGCTTATGCAGTTTGACAGCACAAAATTTTTATTCCTATAGTGATATAAATTATAGTATATGATAATATGCGTGTTACATTTTATCATTAAGAAATAATAGCATTTATAATAACATGAGTTATACTCCCTCCATCTCAAACCAAAATGGTACTCCCTCCGTCTCAAAATATATGTAGTTATAGGATTTTCACACAATTTAAGAAAAGCAATCAATGCATGTCTAATGGACTAAATTGCCTTGAAATATTTCAAGTACCAAGACAATTAAATGCTTTACAATGACAACTACCATCATAAATAAGGGTATATTTAACAAACAATGTCAAAGATGTCTAGATAAAAGCAAAACTACAAATATTTTGGGACAAATTTCAAGCCTTTAAACTACATATATTTTGGGACGGAGGGAGTATCTCATTTCCTCATTTTGTTTGTCTCAAAAAAGTTATTTTCATTTTCAAAGTTAAGACTTTAAAATCACTAAATTTTCAAAACTTATAAACTTATAATACTCCCTCCGTCTCAGTTTAAGGTTCTTACTTTCCTTTTTGGTATGTCCCAGTTTAAGGTTCTTAGTTGCTTTATTCCTTAAATGGCAAAGGATGAATAGTGTTTTGGACATTCTTATCCTCATAATGTTCATAAATTACAAAAAACACATCACTTACTCATCTACTTTTCACCCACTTGCTTTATGAATTGACAATTATATCATCCACCCACTATTATTCTTGACTCAATTTTGCCTTGATTTCTTAATAAGCGTGCAAATCAATCTAAGAAACTTAAACAGGGACGGAGGGAGTAATGTAACTTTAAAAGTTTGAAAAATGAAATTATCATTATTTTAGAACATAATGAATTACTCCCTCTATCTCAAAATACTTGTTGTTTTAGACTTATGATATTTATATTTTCTTAATCTTCGTGTAAAGTCAAACTAAAAACCTTATTTCGGAATGGAGGGAGGAATAAATATTAACTAAATTTAAATAACAATAATGACTTAATGCAAAGCTAAGTATAAATCCGACGAAGACGACACATCATTATAGCGACACCCTCAAACCCCAATGAATGAATAAAAGAGGCCGTCCCCTGTTGCTTTCGATACCCAATTAGCCTCTTTTCGGCCTAGTTTCGGGACACGCACGTGGGTTGTCATCAGGTAGCATTGTCCTTTTTTTTGGATGTACTACAATATTCTCTTGATATTTCAACTTTTTTTCAATCCAATTTATTTTGGCCTTCAAATCCAATTTATTGATTTTTTTTAGGGTTAATTACAATTTAGACCCTGAAGTACCATACCACCCTTCCAAGCGAACCCTGATATATTTTTTTTGTCAAATCAGGTCTTGATGATTTAAAAACTCGCCAAATAAGGCTTTTTTGACGGAAACTGTCAAAAATCGTTGTTTAAGTGATCACGTGCGATTCTCGTGACCAATTTTTGAGGGGTTAATTTCAATTTAGACCATGAAGTATGTTACCATCCTTCCAATCGAGCCCTGGCTGTCTTTTTCGCCAGATCAGACCTTGGGGTAATATTCATTTTCGCCAGTTAGGGCTTTTTTGACGGAATTTGTTAAAAACTCAGTTAAAAAGCATGTGCCATGCACGTGACTAACGGAATTGGGTAGTTTGAAGTTGATATTTCATTTAAGGGGCTTAATGAAAATTTTGAAACTTAACAGGGATGAAATCAAAAAAATTATCAAAAAAATTTATTTGAGCAAAAAACAATTATCAAAATATTAAATAAAACCATACAATATAATTTTATTATCATTACTTTCATCAATTTTTTAAACTTACCAAATTTTGAATTTTTTGTTTTAAAAATCTATTTATTGATTTTGTTAAACCAATAAATTTTCTTTTCGAGCATTCACTATTTATATATTTTATCTTATATAAATAATCATTTTCTTTCAAGACAAAATGAAAAATTAACTATTTTATTTTCCTTTTTATTACTTCTTAATTACTCTCTCCTTCCCAAAATAATTTTTATTTGTGTTCATGCGATAACATGATATGATTGATGAAACTTAAGCACAACTATTGGAATCAAATAATAGTTATTGGTAAAAAAAAAAAAAAAAAACACTATCTTTGTGTTTTTAGTCTATTCACTTTTTGCTATTGTTGGTGTCTCATTTGATTATTCATAACCCTAAACTGGTAAGTTTATATTACCCTTTAGGGCCAATTCGAAATGAGATCCATTTTTTCTTCTTCTCGAAAAATCTATCTCAAAACCTAATTCCTAGAAAATTCCAGAAATGTTGAGTCCACCATTTTCTCCTTTAATACATGAACAACGTCATGCAACAACAACAATCATCGCCATTGCCCATCACTATCATATTTCTCGTGTTATTGAGCATTACTCTCCCTGTATCTACACAGTAAATGAATGTCCTTTTTTATGACACAAGCTTTAAAGTGATGAATAATGCGTTCATCGATTTAGAATTGGAGATTCTTTTTAGTTTTATGTACTCCTTGTAAATCATAAGGACTGTTATTTTTATACTAAATTTTAGTTAGAAATAATTACTATTGTTTTAGAAGTATTACACTATTTAAATTTTACGTTACATCAAAGTGTATTATGTTCTTGATTGTTTTATTGAATGAAAGAATATAAAAAATGAGCCAATTTATATGGTAATATTTTTTTGTTTCATTCGGTTGTACTCCATCCATTTCAATGTGAATAATTAATTTCAAAAAGACTTCCCCCCCCCCACCCACACCAAAGTAAATATGTAGTTATAAATTATTTTTTCAATTTAAATTAGTGGTTGATTTTTTTTTATAAAAGAGAACATAGATTTAAAAAAATGTAATTGTTATACATATAAAAACAGACATTTATTTTTGAGATGGATGAGGTATATTATACAGATAGATTCGTACTTTAATATAAATATTATTAATACTTCTTCTAACTTCTTTAAGAAAAAATCACCCATGTCCAAAGTATGATTTTTTTTTTCCTTATGTATTATTACAAATATAAAAACAACAACAATAAAGAATGGATGGAGTCTTAAATTATTCTTCAAAAAATACGTTTAATCAAAAACGTTAATTGATTTTAATATAAATGTTTATAGTACTTCTCAAGATATGGCTCAAAGCTATGATTCTTCTCAATAGAAATGAGAGCAAATAGCACATTAGTGTCCAAAAGTTTCATATGAGTTGCAATTTAGGTCCTAATGTTCCAATTTTGACAATTTGGTGCCTAATGTTCACCTTTTGTGGCGAAATTGGTCTTTTTGGATGGTCGTTGATGGAAGCTAACGAAATTAACGAAAAATTTAACGAGCTTTCTTAAAAATTGCATTTCTTACCCAGAAATGCAAGTTGGCTGTGAGGAGTAAGAGAAAGTATGGGAGAAGAAGAGATGTGAAGGTGGCCGGTGGATGGTGTGGGGGGGGGGAAGGAGACGAAGAAGGTAGAAGTTTAGGTTTGATTTTTTATTTTCCCTTTTCAAGCAAATTTAGGTTAAAAAAAGTTTATTATTGCTATTATCTATGGACTAATATCTAAATTTAGCCATTTACTTTTTTTTAAACATAATTTTAGCCCTTTACTTAAGGAATTAGAATTATAAATGACTTTACTATAAGGTATTTTTATTTTTATAATTTTCACTTCTATACAAAAATTTTATTATTTTAAACGATAAACAATATTTTACTTTGATATTTATTATGTTTTTTTTTTGTTAATTAAAAGGAAAAACTGCAAATATAGTACCTGAACTATTGGGGTTATTTTGGATTTGGTACTTGGACTCTCATTTTTTGCACCCGTCATACCCAAACTCTAATTTTTACTGTATCCGTCATACCTACCACTAACGACATCCACTTTTTTCCGCTAAGTTAGTCATGTGCCATACATGTGACTAAATTTTAAGGGTAAAGATGTCAATTCTAAAATATCCTCACCCCCTTCTTCCCCAAAACGCTCTCCCTCAATTTCTTGTACCCAGTAAACAACAAAAATGGCGTCCAGATTCCTAGAATTAATAACTTCATCAACAATGGTGTTCAGATTCCAAGAAACAACATCATCAACTTCAATGGGTTGTAGGATCAAGATGAAAATTATGATTTGAAAATCTCCCTCTCCCTTTCTCTCTCCCTCCCCTCCCCATGCCACACCCGAGCTCGTTCACAACCACCGCCGCCGCCCGAACTCCCATTTTTCTCCCAGCCGTCGCCGCCTCAATCTCCTTTTCAACTACCTAACTCACACTACATGCTAACTCCTCCTCTTAATAATCCCAAAATTTCCCCACCTCCGTCACCGCCGTCTCCCCCGCCACCGCCGTCTACACCGGGCAACCGTCCAATCTTTAGACTACCTTATGTGAATTTTTGTTCGACGTTGTAGTCGATTTCGAATTTCATGTTGCATCTTTTGCACTGGACTTCGCCCACCGCCGTCTACACCGGGCAACCGTCCAATCTTTAGACTACCTTATGTGAATTTTTGTTCGACGTTGTAGTCGATTTCGAATTTCATGTTGCATAGTTTGCACTGGACTTCGCTGGAGATGGTGTAGATCGATCTACACCATCTCCGGCGAAGTCCAGTGCAAAAGATGCAACATGAAATTCGAAATCGACTACAACGTCGAACAAAAATTCACAAAAGTAGCATCATACATATACAGAAACAAACATGAACGATCGAGTTCCTGACAACTGGATTCATCCCATTCTCCTAACTTGTAAGTATTGTCAGCAAGAAAATAGCGCCGGAGAACACGATCGCCAGATCTGGATTCGCCGAAGAATACAATCGCCAGATCTGGACAAAATACATGGACTTTAGTGTGTGTGTGTCTACTCATGAGAGAAAGAAAGAGTGAGAGATATCTCGCCGGCGACTGGGATGGATGAGTAGGTTATGGTTTCATAGCCGGAGCGTGGAAAGCGAGATGGCCGGGGTATACACACGCCGGCGACGGCAACGGTGACAGAGTGGTAGCCGGAAATTGAGGGAGAGGGTTTTGGGGAAGAAGGGGGTGAGGATATTTTAGAATTGACATCTTTACCCTTAAAATTTAATCACATGTATGGCACATGACTAACTTAACGGAAAAAAATGGATGTCGTTAGTGGTAGGCATGACGGATACAGTAAAAATTAGAGTTTGGGTATGACGGGTGTAAAAAATGAGAGTCCAAGTACCAAATCCAAAATAACCCAAATAGTTCAGGTACTATATTTGCAGTTTTTCCTAATTAAAATATACATTCTTTTATTAATATATATATATATATATATATATATATATATATATATATATATATATTATGAGTTGTAAAGTTTTTACAAAATGGGGTAAACATAAATAATTGTTGAACTTTATGGGTAAGAAATGCAAGTTTCAAATAAGCTCGTTAGATTTTTCGTTAATTCTGTTAACTTCCATCAATTATCATCCAAAAAAGACTCATTTCGCTACAAAATGTGAACATTAGGCACCAAATTGCTAAAATTAGAACATTAGGACCTAAATTGCAACTCATATAAAACTTTGGGGGCACTAATGTGCTATTTTCCCTAGAAATGATGATACAAATGTTATGGATACTTCTTCAAACTTATTTTTTTTGTTGAGTATAATTTTTTAAACTTCTTCTTTATTTAACTATTTATTCAATTGGTATTTTTAATATAAATATTATTAATACTTCTTCTAACTTCATCAAGACATAAATTTAATATAAATGTTCTTTCAAAAAAAAAACTTAATATAAATGTTAAATGATATTTATCACTATTTATTATTGAAATTATAGTAAATGTTACTTCTGTGGATATTTAAAGAGTTCCAATTTTCAAATATGCCCATGTTTTTTTTTTTTTTTTCAATTCTTTATTTTAGCGACAGAACAAACAGATTTGGTTGGTGGCATTGTTGTTGTGTTTATAGAAAAAAAAATAAAAAAAGGAGATAAAGTAGGGGAAAGGGGTGAGTAGGGGAAGGGGGTGGGGTTCAAGATCGTAAGGTTGCTTAAAAATGTTTACTCCTTTTTTTAGTAGATTGACTTCAACTTTCTTAGATGAAAAACTGTTGGCTTCTTGGAAAATATCCATCACGCAGTTTTGATTTGTGTTCTTTTTGATTGAGAGTCGTTAATGTGATGATATCGGTTTAGGTTGATTTTTGTATGCACCTTCACAGAGAATCTAAAGCAAAAGCTCAAGAGGTCTTGGCGATTTTGTAACCAAGGGAAAAAGGCGGTGGTAGGGCCGTAGGGGAGACAAGGCCAAGAGAGCCGAATATAGTGGTGGCTGCCATAGGGAGAAGGGGAAGAAGGATGGAAAGGAAAAAACTGGCAAGAGGAATAGTAGTGATGGCCAATGGTGGAAGGGAAGTACAAGATTTCACATTGGGGATAAGTTCAAGTACAAGTTGAGTATGATTATGAGTTTGGATATGGGTGCGATTACACTTTAAGTATGTGCTTCCTCCATAATTCTTTAGTGATAAAAAATAACATGCATGCGTTGTAGTGTGAGGTAGTAGATGTTAACTTGCTTGGGCTAAGGCCGCTAAGTGTACAAAAAGATAGCAAAGGTGGTGGCGTGGTGTTGTTTGGTAGGGGTAGGGTCAAGTTGCGGTTGGTGTTTGATTTTTGGTTATTTTTGGTGAGGGGGCGTGGAATTGGTTATACTGTCACCGTGACATCGGCACGGGTATGAGTACTAGTAAAACTTCATTTTAAAAAATATTTTTTCCAATTATTTTCACAATTCATCATATATTCCCTCCGTCCCACTACAAATGAGACCAACTTATGGGACACAATAATTAAGGAAAAAGTAGTGTATGCGTGGTAGAAAATGAAGAGAAAGAACGAGTGGGGTAAATAGAAGTGTTGGTTGAATAAATTGAGTGGTGGAAAATAAAGAGAGACAATAAATGGAGTTAAATGGTGGGGTTGGTTGAATACAAATATATTAAAACATTTCCATTTTAAACAGTTTACTTGCGGTAGGACGGACTAAAAAGTAAATTAGTCTCACTTGTGCTGGGATGGAGGGAGTATTTGTTAAACTCAACGGTATAAAGTAACAAGAAATATAATTAATGATTTTTACTTAAATTAAAAAAAAATATACTATTCTTTATAAATACTCACTCCATCTCATTTTAAGAGTCAAAAAATTCCTAAATGGTGTCCCATAAGAGTCAAAATCCTAAAATAGAAAGTGGGTCCTACATGTCATACCCACAACAATTATTCACTAACTCTTCTCTACCCCACTTCATCTCTCCTACTCAACTATCAAACACTCACAACACATCATCTTTTCCTGAATTCTTGAACCCACCAATTTCTTTACTCTTAAAATGGGACGGGGTGAGTATATAATTTAGAGCATAGGAATAAATACAGTTTTGAATTACTATGTAAATATGGTCGGTGACATAAATAATTTAGGATAACCCATCGTGTCATCAATTATGTTGATTAATGAATGATTTTGCCGAAATAAAGTCCAACATTTGTTGTGGATGAGAATCAAGGAGATGACTTATTGTACAGAACATTCATGGGAGGGCCGACAAAAATATACTCCCTCCGTTCTATTTTAAGAGTAAAAAAATAAGATGACACAAAAATTAAAGAAATAATTATTTTATTATAAAATATAGATAGTGGGGTAGAGTGTTGTGAGTATAGAAAGTAGGTATGAGAAAGAAAGTGGGAAAAAAATAGTTAGTGGATAATTGTTGTGTGTATGACATGTAGGGCCGTCTAAATAAAGAAGTAAAAACTTTCTTTTTATAGATTTTGACTCTTAAGCTGAAACACCCATTTGAAAAATTTTTGACTCTTAAAATGGGTTGGAGGGAGCAGTGTAATAAATTCGTCGAGAGCTAGCTTTGGTTTCTTTTCTTTATCTATAGCGTTTGAATTTTCTCTTTTCGTCGAAAGTCTCGATAGTATTTATGTGATATTTGAATTTCTCTTTGTTACCATGCTTAAATAAGATCTCCAGAATAATACTTGCCGGTGGTTTAAAATATGTCAAAAAAAAATGTAGATTGAGTGGTCAAGTTTTTTTCTTAGGTATACTCCTCCGTCCCACTCGAATTAGGACAAATTTCCATTTTGAGTGTCTCATTCGAATTAGGACAACCTAAAAATGGAAATGTTTTATTTAATGAGACCCACATTCACACTCACAACAACTTTTTAATCATTATTCTCTACCATACTTTCTCTCTCCTACTTTACTTTTCATACTCACAACACCTACTCCACTAACACGTTTTCCTTAATCCCCGTATCTAACCTAAAAATCCTAATTCGGGTGGGACGGAGGGAGTATTCTTTATGAAGAGAGAAAACTAATGAAGGTTACTATTATTAGAGATCTACTAGTCTATTTATTTTTAAGGATGTTGAATCTACTTCATAGCTTGTATTCCTGTAAAGATGGCAGTCAACCTGTTAAAACCCTCATGAAATTCTCATCATTAAAGTGCTTGAAGATGACTTTTTGTTGACTAAATTTTGTGTTGAAAACTTGAAATTATTCTTGCTTACATTTGCTATTTGAGTAAACGGCGTACTATATCAATTCAACCAACTTGACTCGTGTACTATTAAAACTACCAAATCAACCTGCGTATTATGCATAAATAAATCAAATCAACCTAAATCGTTAGTATACATTAATGAATGTTAACAAATGTTAAAAACTTAACGGATATACAATCAAAATGTTTTTAAATTGCCCCTTAACCCAACAGATCAATAACTTATTTATGTGAAGATTAAAATTGCCTTATTTACTTTTCTTCTCCATAAATCACCACCACCTCACCTCCCACATCCAACACCTCCAGCCATCTCATCATTATCATCCCCACCCACCACCATCCCTGCAACCACCAACCAAAATTTCAACTTGGCATTCATTCAAAAGCCAAAAAATAAAATGTACAATTAAAACCCTGCTCTCCAATGGGCTGTCAAACACACATCCAAATTCAAATTCCAAATTGTTCTATAAACTACTCAAGAAGAATACTTAATTCAGATTCAAAAGTCACCTATTAAAATGAAAACCAGGGCCATAAAACTCAAACTCTTTGAACCCATCTCCATAGAATCTGCACATGTCACTATGATTAGCAATTAGCAATTTCTAATCACATACCCAATACTGAAATCGCACAGCCACGAACACACGCATACACACAGATGCACACACAGATCCAGATTTCTTTATGACGATTATTTCCAGACCTGATTGAAGACGGAATATGTGTTGGACTGCGAAGGTGGATGCGGAGGCAAGAGTTGCGGTCAAAGAAGGTAGGGAGAAGACGAAGAAGATGTCGGAAAGTGAAGCGTGAGGTGGAGGGGAGCTGGGGAGGATGATTGAGGTGTTTGGCCGGTGGTGGGTATGGTGGGCGTCGGGTGGGGGAGGTGTGGATAGATCACAATCTCTAGATTTAAATCTGAGTGTAAATTGGGAGAGATTTTTTTTTTTTTTTTTTTTTTTAAAAAAAAAGTTAACTTAACCTCTTTGTATTTTGGAAATACTTTTAAAGGATGAAACTTTGAATATTGCACATATACATCCCTCAACTTTCCCATTTGATATTTCTTTTCAATTTTTGGGCAATTTGATAATTTTGATTGCAATACCCGTTAAGTTTTTAACATTTGTTAACATCCACTAATGTATACTAACGGTTTGGGTTGATTTGGCTAGTTTATGCATAGTACGTAGGTTGATTTGGTAGTTTTGATAGTACGCAGGTTAAATTGGTTGAATTGATATAGTACGCGGGTCATTTTGGTCGTTTACTCTTTGCTATTTATCGGAGTGGACCTATGAGTAGTGTTGTTCTCACTCCACATAATTTTATCCTTTAATGATTTTCTGATCCATCTTTTCTAATATTTGTTACTTGTATCATCCACATATTTATGATTTAAACTAGTACTATTTATATATTTTTTTTTAGCAAACTAGTACTATTTATATTTGTACGCTTGATAAGTTTTGTTACATTGTATATTTATGAAATATAACACCTTCTCCATCCGGGAGGTGAGGTAGGGGTGTGGTTGGCGAACAAAAACCGGGGATGGTGAGAACGTGGTGGCAGAAGAAGCGGGAGAGGCGAGCAACTAGGGGGTCCTACATTGTCAAACCCTAGGTCTCACATATTAAACAAATTTGACGCTGATTTTTTAGTCTTGTCCCTTTTATATGTAATAAATTTAAAAGCATTTTTCAATCTTCATCTAATTTTCTTCACCTTCAGGCGGCAACAACGAGAAAGAGGTGAAAATGGTGGGATTGGTTGCGGGTGTTACGTAAAAGAGTGGAAGAGCCGGAATGGGCGAGGGAGGAGGAGAGGTGGGGATAGGATATGCGTTGGAATATAAATTACGCAACAAGTAGATTAAACAAATAATCAACGGTGCAATCATGTATTCAACAGTGTAATCGCAGTAAAACCAACAGTCAAAATAACATGCAAATAAAGCATACTATAACAATAAGAAAATTAAAGAACAAGTTAGAAACTTATTGGGGTAGATCGAGTCGCCTTAGGAAGACTTCCCTAAGAGAAATTATTGCCTCCTACTCGTGCGATTTCGGATAAAAACAAATTCCTCCGAGGATAAAACGATCTCATGATTTGAGTCAAGAATGATGCACACAGACTCAAGTCCAACTGCGGCTCTATCTCATTCACCTGAGTCTCTCGTGTTTGCACCATGGATTAAAGATTCGAATAACATCAATTAACAAAGGGATTTCAACCAACTAATAAAGATTACAGCGAAACAAGCAAAACTGATGGACAAAATCGGAATGGCCCAAGGCAGCGAACGCATGATTTAATCATGCGATCTCCGCACAAAGTTTGCTCCCAGTTTCTCACACTTTCTTAGTTGCCAAGAAGACCTTATATCCCTCGTTAATGCCACTCTCTGGAGAAAACTAATTAGGACTCTCATCCTAATTAACTTATCAACTAAAGTGACGTTTTTTTTTTGGGTTTGACTTCTTCTAGTTGATTAACATACGAGTCCAATTTAACTACTTAAATTAATCCATTTAGATTTAGGATTAATTACTAAAGTTAAATTAAGTATAATTATAAATTACTTCAAATTCTAATACAAACATATAAATTATTCCACAATAAAGATGCCACGAAAATACTCTACTTTAATTATACTGGACTACAACAAATCCAAAATAATAAAGGGATTTTTACCAATAAGTCCTTGGGAGAATGTGGTATTTACCAATAAAAACACAACATTTCAAATTCTACCTTAGGGTCCTTAGGTTCAAATCAATTTTACCAATAAATCCCTTGTACCCTTTAAATGACAAAAATACCCCCAGCCCAAATTAAATCCTCCAACACCTCTAACCTTTGACCATTTTGACTGCCACTTTTACATTTGACCACCACCTCCCGCCGCCGACCACCACCATCTGCCACACCGCCGGCCATCACCACCGGCGAGCCGCCGCTGACCGCTGCCGGAACTCCGGCCAACTGCTGTCTAGCAGGACCTCCGACCCACCACCGGCCGCCGCCTACCACCACCATCCGCCACACCGTCGGCGAGCCGGCGCTGACCGCCGCCGGGCCTCCGGCCAACCGCCGTCTCGCCGGACCTCCGACCACCACCGACCACAACCATCTGCAACCCCAAGTCCCCAAGTATTATAAATAAAAATTATTTGCTCTTGGGAGGGTTTGAACTCAAGACCTCTTGATTTTGCCTAAGACTCCTAACTACTATGCCAAGCTTCCTACTTGTTTCATTAGTAAACCATTATATATTTAACACGACAACCTCACATTATTTTTTTTTGGATTAGGAGTATTAATTTTTCACAATTGGACAATTACTCATTTTTAATAAAAAAAAATGAGATAAATTTATTTCACATTTGTTTAAAGAGCATTTGACAACACATAGTTATGAAAACGAGTATCCTTTGTAAAAACTGTGCGATGAATTTCTTTGTTGTTACACTCAACTAATGTGTTAACAACTGAGAAATAAATTTATCAGTTCTTATATTAAACTCGTGTGTGAATAACTGAGAAATGAATATCTCATTTATTATTATATTAACAACAGAGAAAAATTGATAACTGAGAAATGAATGTACCAGTTCTTGTACACAAATTCATATGTGAATAACTGAGAAATGAATGTCTCATTTATTATATAATTAAACCGATAAATCGAGTCATCAATTGGGAAAAATGAGAGGTGATTTTATCAGTTTTTATTCAATTATGAATAACTGTTAAATGAATGTCTCAGTTATTATATTGAAATTCATGTGTGAACAACTGTGAAATGCATGTCTCAGTTATTATAATGATTGTGAAAAATTGATAGATGAATTTATCAGTTTTTAAAAATGAAAAATGAAAAAATGACACAACTGTGAAATCACACAACTGAAAAATCAGTTGAAAAATGATTTTACAAGTGAAAAGTGAAAATTTTATTTTTTAAAATTGTGAAATTAAAAATGATTTTTTTTTCATTTTTTTACAAGTGAAAAATGATTTTTTTTATTTATAAAATTTGAATTTTGTGTTGAGTGTTCTTGTTTGATTCGTATTGTCGACACGATTAAAACAATGGTTTCGGATCATTTTTTCGGTTTATAGATTTTGAGATATGTCATTTTAAAATTTTAGGTGAAAAAAAAAAAAAAAAAAAAAAAAAGAGGAAGAGAGAAAGAGAGAACAGGAAGAGAGAAAATAGAAAGAGAGGGAGAAAAACGTTGGGCTGGGAGGGAGGAAAAAGACTTGGGCTGGGTTGTGCTTTGAGCTAAGGGCATTCTGGTCCAGGAAAAAGGCCAAGGACTTTTTGGTAGGTTTTCAAAATGTCTGTCCTTATTGGTAGTTTTTATTTGGCCTAGGGACTTATTGGTCAAAGCCTCAATAATAAAACCAAGTAAAAAGTACTTTCGATATCTTTAAACAGGAATGGTTAAAATGTAAGTATTTGAACTATGGATTTACCATAAATGGAAATATCCCAATTTACAATTATAACTTTAAAACCCACATCAAATATTGACTTCGGTCAATCTCTTCGAGAACCAATAAATAGACTCACTCAAAGATTACCTTAGACCAATATTTCCAACAATATGTTCATCACTTATTGCGGCTCTAATGCTACTTATCATGTACTCGAAGTCAAATACTTTTTGTGTGAGGATTTTCTAAATGTCGGATTTGGGCATATAGTTGGAGAAAGTTTGGGTGTCCTAAGTCGTTATTCGTAAAGGCATTCAATAAAAAATTGATCTTAGGGATATCAGCAAAAGTTTGATTATAGTCAGTGTTCTAAAAATCGCTAGGCGCTCGCTAGGCGGCGACGCTGCGCCTAGCGCCTAGGGGACTAGTCGGTGCCTAGGCGGGGACTAGGCGGGGCCGAGAAGTTAACGCATTTTTATAAATATTTTATAAATTTATATGTAATTATATGTTTCAAATGTAAAATCAATGTCTATTATTATGAGACGGGAGTATAGGTACCACAAAAAGATAACTTACTTCACTTGTGTAATGTATCCCACATCATTTGAGAAACAAAGTCTTAGGAAATAAAGTGTTATAAGAAGAAAAGTCCTTGTAAGGTAAAATTAAGTATAGTTTTAGCCCTTTGGGATGTTAGCTATGTATCCCACATTGCCTACATAGGCAAAGTCTATGGAGACTAATTGTGCTTAAGAAGAGCATCAATTTATGTAAGAAAATAGACATATTAAAATTGAATAATAGAATAATAACTGCTTGACATTTTAATTAATAATATTTAATGAGTAGCAAATGGAATTGTAGAAATTTAAACATGTCAAGAAAAAGAACACAGGAAAAACGTTTCTAGATTGAGTAGTGGGTTTTTCCCACGTCGCCTAGACAAGAAGGTTTTAGGCAACAAAGTCTCAATATAAGAAAAGAGATCATTGAGCAAGAGTGATTCTTTGCCCATGTGGATCAAGCAGCCACAAGTGAGGCATGGCTAGTGGGTTTATCCCACATCGCCTAAATAAGAAATTTTGGGCAACACAAGGCTCTATAAGAGGAGGCCTTTGTGGAGCCAACCAGCCACATGCTAAGCTGCGTTCGGCGCGCCTAGGCAACGCCCAGAGCGCCTAGTTGCCGCCTTGAGCGCCTAGAAACCGCCTAAATGTTTCCACGCCTAATATAACCGATTTGGTGTTAGGCGCGGCGTTATACCACCTTCTAGCGACTAGGCGCCGCCTAGCCCGATTTTTAGAACACTGATTATAGTGATGTTCAAAGATAGTTCAATTGATTTGATGAAAATACCATTTATGAAGCAATTTTTATTTTTCAGACGAGTCTTCAACTATTATGAATGTCACCTTTTTATATTTATTAATGCAATTATGTTATTTTTTTCTTTTTCTTGAAGTGCATAATTCATCTACTGCTTATGTCCCAAAATATTTACAGTTTTTAGGAAAAAATTGTTGTCTCAAAATACAGTTTTACAGTTTCTCAGGTAGACTTCGACAAATGTTCCCTAAACTCCTCTTACTTATGATGTGGTAGCTGTAATTGTAAAAATATTTAATTGCTTGGGTATAATTTATTAATATGTTTTTTTTTTAATGTATGAGAAGTGTTAGACTACTAAGTATTTCGTAACGGATGAAATTTATACTTATAGTATTTTAAAGTTGGTGAAATCAACCATGTGAATGACACATAAGCCACAAATGGGGTTTTCTTGATTTAGAAAATGGCATGTAATGTGACCTTTACAATCTTGGAGGCTTTTGGCATTCTCCTACGTAGGTTAAAATAAGAGGTAATGACCATAGATATGAAACTAGGTAATTTAGTGTTTCTATAAGAAGAAAATGATATCTATAGAAAATATACTCTTATATATAGAGTATTAGACTAGGTCATATCTTATTGAACATATACTCTTATATATAGAGTATTAGACTAGGTAGGTAGTGAATGCATTAAAGAACAATAAGATCATTAAGAAGTGACTTTTCAATTTTCAATTAATCAAATTTTCATAATTCAATGGCTTTGAATAAACAATAAGATCATTAAGAAGTGACTTTTCAGTTTTCAACTAATCAAATTTTCATAATTCAATGGCTTTGAACATCATGCATTGTTTCAAGTTGGTGCATGAATTACAAAAGAACCTGATAAATAATATAAAATATTAGATATATTTATTTAAAACATATCTTTTGCATTTTCTCATTCAATACCAACATTAATTTGCAAATAAAAAAGATCTAAATGACTCTTCACTTTGGAAGGCAGATGGTCTTTGCGAGGAAAATAAAAAAATAGAAGGAAAAAAATCATTTTTATTGTTGTATGACATTATAGACTTCCTCCTACTTCTTTTCTTCTTTATACATTCAGGTCAATTTGTTTTCACAATTTATTTAACCTCCTCTCTCTATATCTATTTACTATATGATTTTGGCTTTAACTATTTTCTCACATTTTTTTTCCTTTTTCTTTCATTAGGTTTGGGAAGAACATTTTTGGACAAATTGGATGAGGAAGAAAGCATTAGTTTGATTGAGAAAAATTGCAACAGTGAGTAAGTTTCACCTCTATATTTTTGCATATATTACATTTATCTTTCGATTATACTATTACCTCCGTCCAAAACAAATTTTAATTTATTCTCTTCATCAAAAGAAAAAATATATTTATTTTGAGACGGAGAAAGTATGAGTTTACTTTATCCATCTATGTGTATTTTATTAACTTACTGGAAAAAGTTATTTATAATAGTATTGTCATAATTTATTATGTTATTTGAATACATATATGTCCTTAATTTTCTTTAGTGATTTTTTTCTGTTTTCTTCTCTCTCTCTTTCTCTTTCCAAGATTGAAATATAAGGAAGTTATACAAAGTTGTCGCATGCAATCGGCCACCGTTGCACATATTTATCAACCAAGCAATGCAATGCGTTTGTGATACTATTGCTCAAAACTCAACCTTAAGTTATATTATAATACTTTTGTCTCCAAAAAATGTTTGAATTTATTCTTAACTAAGAAAGAAAATGAGTTCATTTTAGGACGAAAAAAGTATTTTGCATTTTTTGTAATTTATTTGTCTTTCTATTGTTGTAAATGGAACGTTTGAAATTGATATAATTGACCACTCAAGTTCTTGACTATATAACATGAAAGTTCATTTTTTTGCAATTCTTTTCCTCACATTAATTTTTTGTTGAAATTTTATGCAAAAATGAGAATACCTAAAACTTATTGTTATATAATATGTGTTTATTTCTATGTCTATATATTTGATTTTCATCATAAATTTATTTAAGAGTTAATTTTGGATTTTATTTATTTTTACATATTTTTGTTGCGTTTAATAACTTTAATTCATTCTTGATTTTTTACTGCAGATCATTATGTTTTGGAGTAGTTGGAATATTTGAAAGGTCAATGCAGTGTGAATGTAATCATTCATGGTGACACGCCCCCAGGTCCCGGGATCCCCTAATAGAACCTCGAACCTGGATGCGCGTGACTAACAAGGAACGAGAAACTTAACAAGAAACTGGATGACAACTATTTATCAAACTGACATGATATATATACTCTAGAGTAAGGAGCTAAGATAGCTCACACCACGAGTTCTAGATAAGAAATTTTAAACCAAACATGATTATACACAGCGGAAACATGCCTAGCACATATGCTGGCATTACAAGATGTCTAGAGAAAACAAGAGAGAACAAGTCTACCCAAAAATACTGAGTTACATAACCCATAATACATCGTCCTCACCAAAGTGTAAAAGGACCACGATCCCCAAAAGAATAACCACCTACGTAGTAAGCTCCCAGCTATGTCGAGCCTCACTTCGCACTATCACTAGCCTTCCTTTGATCTAAGAAAAACAATTAAACAAGAAACGTGGTGAGATAAATCTCAGTAAGCTATTAGATGCAACTACATGACATGCTATCATGCAATTCAACTAGATACTCAAGTAATCATGTATCAAGTATCATCAAGTAACAAGTATATGAGAGGCTAAGCCACTCATCAAGTAGCACATAAGGCTAAGTTAACACGTTACAAAGGATATTACTTCCTTCCTTATTCCTCCCAAGAATACCATTGTTGTCGTAGCTTGTATTACTTTGACAATCACGATCAATATCAAGAAACCGCTTATGCAGTATATATCAGAAGACCTGGTAACCAGTGTCATTCCCAAGATCAAGACTCACGAGGTGTTCAAGAGTTTATCATTCACTTATATCAGGCGTATTGCTCTAATAAAGGAAGCTATGCCCTTACTATGGCCTGTAGTAAGGGGTCAAGCGCAGATACATAGATCCCCGATTATCACTTTGGCCCCAGCCTCATGATAAGCATGAACCTATATACCTCCGAACAAGCAAGGACCAGCTGGACTCACACAAGAATGCACAAGTAGGTATTTACTTGAACTACGGGAGAAGAACTAATCCAAAAGTAGTGGACTATCTCACTAAGAAACATGCTTCAAGTAATCAAGAAGTCACATTCTTATCAAGCAACTATATGCAATGTTTGCACATACACATCAAGAACATTTCTCATACACGTTAGTGCTTGTTCATAGCACTTTCTAGTTCATTACCATACACATGTATTGGCGTCAAGTCATGTACAAGATTTTATTATCTTATATTCAAGTCTTAATCCAATTCTTTGGATGTTCAAATCATGTACAATATTTTATTGTCTTATACTTCAAGTTATAACTACAATATTTGGAAATTCAAGTCATATATAATAGTTAGACATCTTATACTTCAAGTTCATCATTCTATACTTTGGATGTTTAGGCTCAAGACATTGTTCTAATGCCCCTAAGGTGCACAAACATTGATTTCAAGACAAGCATAACACATTAGTGCTTGTTTATAGCACTTTCAAGACATAAGGAAGAGTTGTTACTCTTATACTTTAGTTCTCATTTGAATTCCATAAGTGTTCATGTTCAAGACTAAGTTCTCATTTTAATTCAATGAGTATTCATGTTTAAGACCAAGTTCTGATGCCCCTAAGGTATCACAACACTTACTAGGACATCTTATACTAAGGTTATATACCTTAATTAGGGTTACTTCCAACTTATACACACACTTTAAACAACATTTTGTTCTTCAGGGTAACTGTGCGGTCGCCTAAAATGGCATGTGCGGTCGCACACAAGCATGTCAATTCCTTTGAAAAACCTTCTAGAAAGATGGGCGGTCGCCCAAGGTTTTTGTGCGGTCGCACAAGGCTATTTTCAGCCAATACTCATTTCTTTCCCAGGGTGATTAATTCTCCGTCCCAAATATTGGAGTAACTTTTTACTAACAAATAATTAACCCAGGGGTATAACCAAGTTCAAACACCCAATTCAAGTTTCTCTTATTATTTTACACAGTAGGGTTTTACTCCCTTTGACCCAAAATTACAAGTATCACAAAAATCACCCCAACACACAAAATTAACAATTACAAGTATCAGGAATAACATATATGCATGTTATTACAAGCAAGGGGGAGCTAATAACTTACCTAGTAAAAAATCAAAGTCGAGGAAACTTATTTCTGTTCGGGCGGAAACGCTCTATTCAACGCCACGAATATTTATCCAGGATCGGAATCAAGAACAGATGGATAATTAAACTCGAGGAGTCGAGAATAGGGTAAACCCTAAACCTAGCTTTTGCTTTTCACAGAGAGAGCGTAAATGATTTGGGGGAAATGACTCAGAGAAGAAGAAGGCAAACAAGTTTATCTTTCATCTTTCAAGAAATGACAACTAGGCCCCTCAAGTTTCACTTTTAACAAAAAAGCCCCTAAAGTCAAATTTTCACAAATGACCCAAAAGTCAAAACTAAACATTTAACCACCTTAATATTCTAAATCAGTTAAGAAATTAACCCAAGTAAAACTAGCACATAATATGCGAGTTCAAGTATTTAACAAGCAAGTCAATTATTTAACGAGAATAAGGATGGGCGTTACATCCTCCCCACCTTAAAAAAAAATTCGCCCACAAATTTTACTTACCAAAATTTTCAAATAGGCTCGGGTATTTATCTCGCATCTCTTTCTCGGTTTCCCAAGTAGCCTCTTCAATTTCATGATTTCTCCAAAGGACCTTCACAATAGGAATCCTTTTGGTGCGCAAGACTTGCTCTTTCCAGTCAAGAATTTCAACAGGTTGTTCCTCATAAGACAAATCAGGCTGAAATGGAATAGCCTCATACTCAAGAACATGTGATTCATCTGCCATATACTTGCGAAGCATAGATACATGGAATACATCATGAATACCAGATAAAGAAGGTGGTAAAACTTCCCAACTCTTTCAAGAATCTCAAATGGACCGATATAACGAGGAGATAACTTTCCTTTCTTCCCAAATCTCTTTATACCTCTACGAGGAGAGACTTCCAAGAATACAAAATCACCTACCTGGAACTCAAGATGCCTTCTACGATGATCAGCATAACTCTTTTGTCTACTCTGAGCTGTGCGCAATCTATTTCGAATGAGTTTCACACTCTCAACTGACTATTGAACCATTTCAGGACCCAAGAGTCTAGCTTCTCCCACTTCATCCCAGCATATAGGAGATCGACATTTTCTGCCATAAAGAGCTTCATATGGAGCCATTTCAATGCTAGACTGATAACTGTTGTTATAAGCAAACTCAGCCAAAGGAAGATGAGTATCCCAACTACCTTTAAAGTCAACAACACAAGCACGTAACATATCCTAAAGAATCTGTATAAGTCTCTCAGATTTCCCATCAGATTGGGGATGAAAAGCTGTACTGAAATTCAATTTAGTACCCATGGCACCCTGAAGAGCCTGCCAGAATCGAGAAGTAAAACGAGGATCTCTGTCAGATACATTACTCACAGGAACTCCATGGAGTCGAACAATCTCCTGAACATACAAAGATGCCAACTGAGACAATAAATATCCCATGGAAACAGACAAGAAGTGAGCTGACTTGGTCAGTCTATCCACTATAACCCAAACAGCATCATGGCCTCGTCTGGTACGTGGCAAACCAGTCACAAAATCCATCGTGATATGCTCCCATTTCCACTCTGGAATTTCTAATGGTTGCAACAAACCTACTGGACGTTGATGTTCCACTTTTACCTGTTGAAAAGTCAAACATTTGGATACATACTCAGCAATTTCTCTTTTCATATTGTTCCACCAGAAATATTTCTTCAAATCTTGGTACATTTTTGTGCTTCCAGGATGAATAGTATACTTGGCTTTGTGAACCTCTTCAAGAATTCTCTTCTTGATATCAAGATCAATTGGAATACAAACTCTACCTCGAAAGGTAAGAATTCCATCACTGTTGAAGAAAAATCTGGTTGCTTTCCTTCATTCATTCCACTAATAATTTTCTGCAATTCAGAATCAGTTACCTGAGCTTCTTTGATTTGTTGGAGTAAGTCTGAAGTAGCCTTTATATTAGCAAGGATAATTCCATCTCTCGATTCACAAGGAATCCAATCACACAAGTCTTCAAACATCTTCTATTCACGAATCATCAAGCAAGAAACATAAGTCTTTCTGCTCAGTGCATCAGCCACAACATTTGCTTTCCCTGGATGATAAAGGATAGTACAATCATGATCCTTCAATTTCTCCATCCATCTACGTTGTCTCATGTTAAGCTCTTTTTGAGAAAACAAGTACTTCAAGCTTTTATGATCTGTAAAGACTTCAAATTTGGTTCCATACAAGTAATGCCTCCATTTATGCAAAGCAAAAATAATCGTAGCCAACTCTAAATCATGAGTAGGATAGTTATTTTCATAAGGAGATAATTTTCGAGAAGCATAAGCTATTACCTTTATTGGTAGTGGTGCCCTAGGCACGTTTGATAAACGTTGTAATTGTTATCATTTATTTCATATCAATAAAGAGATATTTTGATTATTATTGTTGCTCATGTTTACTTATAATAATCTCCGTCCCTAGTACTTGTTAAGCACTAGTATAAAGGCTAAATGATCATGGGATGATCATGTTAGATTTATGGGTACTTGTTTGGAACAAGGTACTGGACATGACCCGCTGTATGAGATTTGTGTCATGGTCTATGTCGAACATATATCTCATATTAGTTATGTCATTCGAATCCTTAGACATGAAGTTATTATAGTCTTCCACTTGATGAAGATTATGTTTGACATATTCAAACGCTACCTTTAACCGGGTAGTTATAAAGGGTATGATTGGCATGGTCGGATTCACGTAGGGAAGAATAATAAGCTAAATGGATTTGTCCCTCTACAGAGAGATGTCAAGCTTGGGCCTCTCGTAGGAATGATGTTGATGAAATGTTCGGCCGGACTCAAATGAATTGATTGGATCAATGTTATTTGGATTATCAACATATTCGGAATCGAAAAAGTATTGAACAAAAACAAGTTGACTGTTTGACCATGACTTGTGTTCAATGACATCGTGGACAAAGGGATTATGACATGTTCTAAAAGGAATGCGAACTTGTATCTAGTTATACTATTTGGGTAGGTATGACGGTTTGCTAGAACCTAATCATATCTTATGGTTTCATGTTTGAACCCATTGCCAACTTAGTATAATCCTAGAGGGTCACACACAATGGAACGAATCTTTAAAAGGACTAAATTAGAATTTTGGAAATTCTGGACATTCTGGGGAAGTGGGCGACCGCACAGTGTGGACTGGGCGGCCGCACACTTGGCTCAATTTTGTACCAGTTTTGTTTCAGATAGATGTGCGACCGCACAGAGGATTTTGGGCGGCCGCATAGTACTGTCGGCTGGCACTTTCCTAATTCGATTTGGAATGTCTTTTGACACAAGGTTCCTATTTGGAATAGGTCTTGCTTGTGTACAAAAGGATGAATTCGGCCAGACCATATCGACTTGTGCTTTTGTGAGTCTCAAAGAGTTTGAGAGAGATTTTATTTTGTTCTAAGACATCATTGGTTGAGGAACAATAGTTCTTTATTAAATTGTGAAAGTGTGTTTCATAATAGTGGTCTATCAACCAAGATCAAAGAAGCTCCTTTGATATTCGTTCGAAGTGTGGATACCGCTAGAGGGTGAAAATCATCATCTTCAAAGTTCGTGTTCAAGCTTTGTGATCGTGATCAAGTCTTTAATTCTCCACCAAAGACCAAGAGAAAATTTGATAGCCATCAAGGGTTAGTTTATTCCTTTATTCATTATGTTGTGTTTGATTGATTTAATCATATGAACGGATCCATGGCTTTGGGTTTCTTAAAATTTTAAATGCTAAATTCCGCTGCGCATGTGTCTACGAAACCCAACAACCTTGCCATCTTGCATTAGAACACAACCCAATCCTTCTTTAGAAGCATCAGTATAAACCATGAAATTCTCAGAACCACTAGACAAATCCAAGACTGGAGCTGTTGTTAAGCGTCTTTTCAACTCTTGAAAACTTGCTTCACACTTGTCATTCCACTCAAAAGAAATAGCTTTCTGAGTCATATTAGTCAATGGAGTAGCAATCTTGGAGAATCCCTCAATGAATCTCCGATAATAACTAGCCAAGCCCAAGAAACTACGGATCTCTGTCATTGTAGTTGGCCTCTCCCAGTTTACAAATGCTTCAACTTTGGAAGGATCTACTGCAATACCAGTAGCAGACACAACATGTCCCAAGAATGAAACCTCTTCTAACCAGAAAGCACATTTGCTGAATTTTGCAGATAATTGTTTCTCACGAAGAACTTGCAATACTACTCTGAGATATTGTTCATGCTCAGCCCGTGATTTAGAATACACAAGAATATCATCAATGAATACCACCACGAAACAATCAAGATATGGTTTGAAGATACGGTTCATCAAATCCCTAAATACAGCTGAAGTATTTGTCAAACCAAATGGCATAACAATAAACTCATAATGCCCATACCTGGTACGGAAAGCTGTCTTTGGTATATCCTCAGATCTGATTTTCAACTGATGATAACCACTTCTCAAGTCAAGCTTCGAGTACACTACTGAACCTTGAAGCTGATCAAACAAGTCATCAATATGAGGTAACGGATATTTGTTCTTAATAGTTACCTGATTAAGATCTCTGTAATCAATACATAATCGCAGAGTCCCATCTTTCTTTCTGACAAATATCACTGGTGCACCCCACGGTGATACACTAGGCCTGATGAAGCCCCTTTCAAGTAATTCCTCAAGCTGTGTTTTTAACTCTTTCAACTCAGCTGGAGCCATTCTATAAGGTGCTTTAGAGATTGGTGCTGTACCTGGTAATAACTCAATACAGAACTCAAGCTCTCGATCAGGTGGCATGCTATACTCAGAAGAGAACACATCTGAAAATTTAGACACAACAGGAATATCTTCCATCTTGGGAATGAATACACTCTTGTCAAGAACACATGCGAGATACCCAGCACAACCACGAGATAAAAGTTTTCTAGCTTTTAAAGCAGAAATAACACGTATTACACATATAGGCCTATCACCTTCAAAGGTAAAATCAGGCAAACCAGGTATAGAAAAAGTTACTACTTTTCTATGACAATCAACAGATACATGATGCACATAAAGCCAATCCATGCCAAGAATCACGTCAAAGTCCCTTATAGGTAACACGACTAGGTCAGCAAGAAGGGCATGATCACCCACAAGAACCTCACATTTCTTGTAAACCTCAGAAGCAAACATGCAATCTCCCATAGGGGAAGATACATCTAGCACATAAGGCATAGAATCAGGAAGAACATGCAAGTGCGACACAAAATGAGATGCCACATAAGAATGAGATGAGCCTGGATCTATCAGGACTCTCGCTCTCGTACTAGAAAGTAATATAGTACCTCCTATGACCGCAGAAGACTCAGCTATACCCTGCTGATCTAGAGCAAACACTCGAACCTGAACTTTAGGTCGACCCCCACTATCTCTCTTAGTACCTGAGGCCTGTTGACTCGTACCCCCAACTTGACTTCCCTTGCCTTTTGGACAATTCTTGATAAAGTGCCCAGTTTCACCACAAGATAAACATTTTCCTTACTTTAGCCAACACTTGTCTTCAGAATGGCCTTCTTTCAAGCAATAACCACACACTCTCCTGGAACCTTGAACTGTTGTCTTAGAACCAGTTGATACACTACCTTTACTTTCAGATGGTTGTCGAAATCGACGATCTTGGCGGCTAGATTTACCACCCTTAGAACCAGATCCCTGTGCTTTCTCTGAAACACGACCTGTCATGATTGTTCCCAACTTCACCTTATGTTCTTCAATGTCATTCTCAATCCCATAAGCCCTCTCCACTGCTTGTTGGTAACTAGTAAGCTGTAAAGAAAGAAGTTGCTTCCTGTACTCAGTCTTTAACCCCTTTACAAACCTCTGTGCATTCTTCGCTTCATTTGGAACTAAGTGATCACAATACCTAGCCAATTCTGTGAACTTTGTTGAGTATTGCCCCACTGTCAAGCTTCCTTGCTCCAGATTAAGAAATTCCATCTCTTTTCTGTCTTGAACCACTGTTGGAATAAACTGTGACTTGAATGCTTTCAGAAAATTCTCCCAAGTCTGTGGTACTCCTTCCAGTTCCCAGCTTTTGTTCAGAACTTGCCACCAATGTTCAACAGCTTTTTCAAGTTTAAAGGTTGCAAATGTTACCTTATCACCTCCTGCACATCTCAAGGCTGTAAAAATCTTTTCTATACTTTCAATCCACTCTTCTGCCTTCTTAGCATCAAATTCCCCGTCAAAGCTACGAGGTTTCAACTTCAAGAACCTTGTAAGTCGATTAGGATAATCCCAATCTATATTATCAACCATCTCTTCTTGAGGAGTTACAGATCTCAGCTGATTACTACCACTTGTACCTTCAGAACTCATTGTACTTGTAGAGCAAACCAAGGTAATTAAACAGGGTAGCTATACCAGGGTAGCTCTGATACCAACCTGACACGCCCCCAGGTCCCGGGATCCCCGAATAGAACCTCGAACCTGGATGCGCGTGACTAACAAGGAACGAGAAACTTAACAAGAAACTGGATGACAACTATTTATCAAACTGACATGATATATATATACTCTAGAGTAAGGAGTTAAGATAGCTCACACCACGAGTTCTAGATAAGAAATTTTAAACCAAACATGATTATACACAGCGGAAACATGCCTAGCACATATGCTGGCATTACAAGATGTCTAGAGAAAACAAGAGACAACAAGTCTACCAAAAAATATTGAGTTACATAACCCATAATACATCGTCATCACCAAAGTGTAAAAGGACCACGATCCCAAAAAGAATAACCACCTGCGTAGTAAGCTCCCAGCTATGTCGAGTCTCACTTCGCACTATCACTAGCCTTCCTTTGATCTAAGGAAAACAATTAAACAAGAAACGAGGTGATATAAATCTCAGTAAGCTATTAGATGCAACTACATGACATGATATCATGCAATTCAAGTAGATACTCAAGTAATCATGTATCAAGTATCATCAAGTAACAAGTATATGAGAGGCTAAGCCACTCATCAAGTAGCACATAAGGCTAAGTTAACACGTTACAAAGGATATTACTTCCTTCCTTATTCCTCCCAAGAATACCATTGTTGTCGTAGCTTGTATTACTTTGACAATCACGATCAATATCAAGAAACCGCTTATGCAGTATATATCAGAAGACCCGGTAACCAGTGTCATTCCCAAGATCAAGACTCACGAGGTGTTCAAGAGTTTAGCATTCACTTATATCAGGCGTATTGCTCTAATAAAGGAAGCTATGCCCTTACTATGGCCTGTAGTAAGGGGTCAAGCGCAGATACATAGATCCCCGATTATCACTTTGGCCCCAGCCTCATGATAAGCGTGAACCTATATACCTCCGAACAAGCAAGGACCAGCTGGACAAGAATGCACAAGTAGGTATTTACTTGAACTACGGGAGAATAACTAATCCAAAAGTAGTGGACTAGCTCACTAAGAAACATGCTTCAAGTAATCAAGAAGTCACATTGTTATCAAGCAACTATATTCAATGTTTGCACATACACATCAAGAACATTTCTCATACACGTTAGTGCTTGTTCATAGCACTTTCTAGTTCATTACCATACACATGTATTGGCGTCAAGTCATGTACAAGATTTTATTATCTTATATTTAAGTCTTAATCCAATTCTTTGGATGTTCAAATCATGTACAAGATTTTATTGTCTTATACTTCAAGTTATAACTACAATATTTGGACATTCAAGTCATATATAAGAGTTAGACATCTTATACTTCAAGTTCATCATCCTATACTTTGGATGTTTAGGATCAAGACATTGTTCTAATGCGCCTAAGGTGCACAAACATTGATTTCAAGACAAGCATAACACATTAGTGCTTGTTTATAGCACTTTCAAGACATAAAGAAGAATTGTTACTCTTATACTTTAGTTCTCATTTGAATTCCATAAGTGTTCATGTTCAAGACTAAGTTCTCATTTTAATTCAATGAGTATTCATATTTAAGACCAAGTTCTGATGCCCCTAAGGTATCACAACAATTACTAGGACATCTTATACTAAGGTTATATACCTTAATTAGGGTTACTTCCAACTTATACACACTTTAAACAACATTTTGTTCTTCAGGGTAACTGTGCGGTCGCCTAAAATGGCATGTGCGGTCGCACACAAGCAGGTCAATTCCTTTGAAAAACCTTCCAGAAAGATGGGCGGTCGCCCAAGGTTTTTGTGCGGTCGCACAAGGCTATTTTCAGCCAATATTCATTTCTTTCCCAGGGTGATTAATTCTCCGTCCCAAATATAGGAGTAACTTTTTACTAACAAATAATTAACCCAGGGGTATAACCAAGTTCAAACACCCAATTCAAGTTTCTCTTATTATTTTACACAGTAGGGTTTTACTCCTTTTGATCCAAAATTACAAGTATCACAAAAATCACCACAAACACAAAATTAACAATTACAAGTATCAGGAATAACATATATGCATGTTATTACAAGCAAGTGGGAGTTAATAACTTACCTAGTCAAAAATCAAAGTCGAGGAAACTTATTTCTGTTCGGCCGGAAACGCTCTATTCAACGCCACGAATATTTATCCTGGATCGGAATCAAGAACAGAGGGATAATTAAACTCGAGGAGTCGAGAATAGGGTAAACCCTAAACCTAGCTTTTGCTTTTCACAGAGAGAGCGTAAATGATTTGGGGGAAATGACTCAGAGAAGAAGAAGGCAAACAAGTTTATCTTTCAACTTTCAAGAAATGACAACTAGGCCCCTCAAGTTTCACTTTTAACAAAAAGACCTCTAAAGTCAAATTTTCACAAATGACCCAAAAGTCAAAACTAAACATTTAACCACCTTAATATTCTAAAGCAGTTAAGAAATTAACCCAAGTAAAACTAGCACATAATATGCAAGTTCAAGTATTTAACAAGCAAGTCAATTATTTAACGAGAATAAGGATGGGCGTTACACATGGCATGATGGAAATACTTAATTTACTTCATCTTGATTTTAATGCAGATTATGTATATAGCAACATAATACAATTGCAAGTATCATGTTGCAAAAATGGGTTACTATATTAATTGAACTCCACATCTATTTTCAATTACAACTTCTTTTTTATTTTTATTTATTTTTATTTTTTATTAAATTTATTATTGTTTAGTGATTCAATTTTTTATGGCAATACTTAATTTACTTCATTTTTATTTTAATACTTAAAGAGATAATTATTCAATATATTTTAATTAATTTATAATTTTTTATTATAAATATCAGATTGATTGTAATAAGTTAAGTTTTTATAGACACATGCACATTTTCTATCCCTCCATATAAACTTTTATCAAAAGACCTCGTTATATTCATAAACTACTAATTGGTTCATTGAAAGTTTATTACTTTATACTATCTTTCAGAAAATATTTTATAAAAAATACCTTTCACATTTATAAATTATCAAATGATCAGTCGGTACTACAAACCCCGTGCTAATCACGGGGTTATTGCTAGTAGTTATTGAAAATGGGTGAATGGAAGGTTCAAGAAAGCTAAAATATTAAATTGGATCCCATTCCAAAGAAAAAGGAAATTGGAGGGCAGTTTTAAATAGGTAAAAAATTAAGGGGTTAATTGTAATTTGGTTACCTGAGTTTTACAAAATTTTGCAATTGGTTATCCAATATGTAAATGTACAAATTTAATTCTTAAGTTTGTAAATTTATTGCAATGTCATGTAAAAATGGACGGAGTGTTAAAAAACTAACGAAATATACGGCATGTGCCACGCACATGACACTTCATGGGGCATAATTGTCTTTCTGCAAAGGCATTTAACGAATTTAAAAATACTTTCAAATGGTCATTATTAACCTCCACTAACACCATCTCCATTAACTGTAGCATCATTGTCACTCCACTTAACACCCAACACCACTGCCGCCATTCTCCACCACCACCCACTAACACCAAACCATTTCACCATCATAATCACCACCAATGTTATTTAACCACTATCCAAAAAAAAAAGGAGTAAGAACTGTAGATTCAAGAATCACAAATTTGAAAATTCAACCAAACTCAATTACTCCCTTCTTCAATTGCAATTGCAGACCTGTAAATTGAAACAAGGCCCAAATTTAAAAGGCACATTTGAAGGTTGCTGGGGAACGAAGTCGGATTTGTATGGTCGCCGGAGAGGAAAGGGCGACGACGGCCAAACACCGTATCACCATATTCAAATCAGGACAGATCTGAACATATCTCTGGAGCGGTGACGGCGACGAGAAGGGGAGGGGTGGTGAGGTACGAGAGCCAGTGGGATGAGAAGCTACCGGAGAAGAAGATCGGAGTTTGCAAAGGGAAGAAAACTCAACAATTTCCTTGAGGGTTGAGACAGAGAACATTTGTTTTTGCCCACTCCACGTTTGAAGAAATGATATATATGCCCCTTGAAATGTCATGTGTGTGGCACATGACGTATGTTTCGTTAGTTTTTTTAACAATCTATCCATTTTTACATCACATTACTACAAACTTACAAACTTAAGAATTGAATTTGTACATTTATATATTAAATAACCAATCGCAGCATTTTGTAAAACTCATGTAATCAAATTGCAATTAGCCCAAAATTAATCCCGCAACCAGACTTAGCCCCTCCCACCAACCCCAAATCGCGTGTCTAAACTAGAACCTTCCCGAGTCAAAGGAGCAACTCTCTCACTCTCCCTGTCTCCCTCAGTCTCCCTCTTTCTTTCACTGATCCACCCCCATTCTTCCCTTAATTTATCGCCAATTTGATTCAATCAATTCTCCAATCCCTAGGTATTGTATTCAAGAAAAAAGAATCCGCTGTGGGATTCATTTGATTTGATTTGAAAGAGGGTTGGTGTTTGGAACAGTTTCTTGCATTTGTATTTGGCCCAGCATTTTAGGGTTGAAATCCAATTTCAAGGGCTTATCTTGATTCAAGAAAGGCATCATAAGAACATGGATGGAGGTGGCGCAGTGTCGTCGGAGAATCAGATTGGGGAATCATCAGCTGTCGCCGCCGGCGCCGGCTCATCGTATACCTATTGGGTGAGAGAGACGACCCAAGATGCAGCTCCACTCCCTGTCCCTCGCAAGCTCACTGCTGAAGACCTCTCTAATCAATCCATTCCTTCCCCCCACCTCGGTTCCGCCTGGAATAAGGTTTTTATTCTTCCCCTTCTGTTAGTTTAAGTTTGATCAATTGATTATTGGTTGCTTTAATGATTTTTATACTCCCTCTCTCTCCTAAAGATAGTCTCGTTTTGACTTTTTATGGTCAACAAAAATAAACTTTGACTAAACATCAGTGTCAATTTACTGATCACAATGAAATTCTAAAAATTGTTATTGATAAATCACTTGATGATTTATCGATTACAAACTGTAGAATTTCACTAGAATGATTAGATCATCACCAATGGTTGGTGAAAGTTTATTTTTTGTTGGCCATAAAAAATCAAAATGAGACTATCTTTCAGGAGAGAGAGTATGAAATAATAATTTGTTATTGCCTGATTTAATGGTATTGTTACTGCATCTACACACTCTCTGTGGATTAACTTTGTGGTTTAAGTTGTTTAGTCATCTTGTTGAATGTCTCTCTTACCTTGAATTATTCCCCAAGAATCTTTTGGGTTTATAGGGTACATTTAATTTAAGTCTCAATTGTACGAGTACGGTGTCAGCAATCTTAAGAGTACACGCCATTGATTGGTCAAATGAGGTGGTGTGAACTAGGGTTTGAATATACTGCGTGAGTGCTAATATGGAAATGTTTAACGAATAATCCCCAGTCTTAAGAAACTCTTAAAGTCAATGCCTTTTTAGTGTCTTTTTGTATGCTAAGTTATGAAATTGACATTTGTTTTCCATCATTTCCCAAGAAGCTGTTGCACTACTAATTTGTGTACAATAATGGGCTCATCTATATGCACTATTTTCGTTGCCCATACGTCAACTTCCTTAAGTTGTTGTAAGAAGGGAGAAAGTAATTTCCGTTTCGGGACAGATACCATTTTACTTCCATGAGATGGCAATAAAATCTAAAAGAGTAAAATTGTAAGCGCTCATTTTTCGGAACGTAATGATAACTTTGGACGATCAGCAGAAATTTTAGCTTACTTTCTGGAAGATGACTGTTCTTCTTGGACAAAACTAAAATTAAAAAGGTATTCCTTATAAGTTATATGGACCCAGACAGTATGTAGTTTAAAGAAATTTGTGTCGGTCGGATTTGTTTGGTACTCCCTCTGTCCCGGAAAGTTAGTCCCTTTTTTTTCGTTGTTATTATGAATGAACTTTGGGCAATACTTTAGGCTACTTTAAATTATCCTAATGAAAATTTACAACTTGTTATTGCTCAAAGTTCAATCGTGGTAACAACGAAAAAAGAGGGACTAACTTTCCGGGACAAAGGGAGTATATCTGATGCTCTTTAGATTCATTGCCGCAATTGTTTCCTTGGGGCGTACTGCTATGAGCTAGGTATTTAAAATTTATACCAGTAACTTTTTTCTGAAAGCTCGAATTGAACAAGCCCATTTGCAAGACTAATACTGGTGCTAAACGAAGGCGGGTGATATACTTCTATACCTGTGAACACACTTGTTGGAACTCAAGCAACCTTATCGTTTCCTCAAACCTTAAATGCATTTAACATGTTACTAATACTGTGGTCGATGAGCAGATATTCATATTTGCTGTCAGATGTCTGTTTTTAAATTGCTAGGACTTCTGCTTCTTAGGTAACACAATCCCATAGATGAAGCTAGACTGCAATTTGCTCGTGCTTTTTAGTTGCTACGTTGGTTTTGTCAATCTCTCATGCAAGAACATGTTAATTGACCATGTAATTCTATTCTCATGGATGAAGCTGGGTTGCTACTTATGCTTGATTGGCAATGATTGGATGTGGTTATTTTGCATCTTATGCAATTGCGAGTTCTTAGTCTTCATTATTGTCCTACAGCTTAATAAGATTTGAGCGAATTTTGTATTAGTATTGTGCATGGGTGGTTGAAATTCTGTCAATGCGATTTGCTTGATATGTCTATTGCCCCATTTTTTTTTTTTTTTTTGCTAATTTTTTTGTTTTGGACAATCATGTAGGCTGGGACATGGGAGGAGAAGAACCTAAATAAATGGGCAAGTGATAGAATCAAGGTTTGTAAATGGGGTATTCTTATTTCCTTGTTTATGTTGCCGGATTAGTGCCTTCTTTTCTTGACTTCTATTTCTGCCACGATTAGCAGATTTTTTGACCCCATTGATTTTTCATTTCTTTCCTTGTTCAAAGAGATTTTATGGAGGAGATTTCATTATCTTCTTGTTTGTTGTTAGCTTAAACTCTGCAATTGTTGGAGTTCAATTACTGATGTCACTTTTAGTGAAAACCTTGGAAGAGTATAGATAGACGTTTAAGCAAAACTGAAGCTTCAGCGCTAGGAACTCATATCTAATCAGGGATTCGTAGGGTTTCCCTATGATTGATAACTAGATCGCCATATGAACTAGCCTGTATTTCAGTTGCCTTGATGAATTAAACGTCGCAGAAGGGGTAATACTAATAGCATCGAAAAATTCATCATGAATTGTTGATCAATACTCCCTCCGTCCCATAAAAATGTGCACAAACTTCCTTTTTGGGCGTCCCACTGATAAGTCACACTTTCCTATGATGGAAATTGTATATTACTTTAATCAATGGGACCCATTTGTCATACTCACAACAACTATCCACTACAATTCCCTACCCCACTTTCTCTCTCCTACCTCACTTTTCATACTCACAACAACTATTCACTACTATTCCCACCTTAATTCCCGTGCACACTGGAAATTGTGCACATTGTTATGGGACGGATGGAGTATGCTGTAAGACCCCCCCTAACTTCGAAATCTTGTCCTCTATGATCCCTTGGGCATACCTCTAAGTGCGCATCTCTACTCGATCATTTTCTCCATATGGGTGGTTTTATAAGCTGCAATGGCTATTCCGTTTCAAGTGAAAGGTCCGTCGTCCAATTTCCTGGAATGGGTGTCTTAACTAATTAAACGTGAATATGGATCTGTTTTATTAGATGAGACTGGTGATTTTGGATCTTGAATTTAGGGATGACATTAAGCTATTTAGATCTACAAAGTTGAATGAATATTTTTTAGACAAAAACTTGCATGAGAACACTATGACCCGTCTCATAGTAGAGACGGGTCATTTTTGACCCACGACCTAGACCCATGACCCGCGGGCATTTTTTTTTTTTTTTTTTTTCTTCCCAGGTTTGCCAAAAGTAATAGTTACTATAACTAAATGTAACAAACGTGTTACTTATATGTAACAATTTGTATACATAAAAGTAAGACATATATACAGAAAAGTAACAATGTTTTTTTTACGTTTTCTTCATTTGCCAAAAGTAATACTTATTATAACTAAAATGTAACGAACGTGTTACTTATATGTAACAGTGTTTATACATAATTGTAACACATATGTATAGAAAAGTAATAATTCAACCCTTTATACTTTAGAACTAAAAACACTTGTGTTAGTAACATTGTAAAAATAAGAAAGTAACAATTTTTATAAACGAATGTTACATTTTACTTGTATAATAACATTGTAAAACAGTTACGTTTATTTGTATAATAGTATATCTATATGTTTTCAAATAATAAGTTACAATGGGTTCAATTTATCATGATACGTGTAAAAGTATTACATTATCTATAGAAATCTGTTACAATTTCATCTACTAAAGTGTTACATTTAGTTATTGTTAATATTACACGTATTTATACTTAGTATTACAGTTGAAAGATGAGTAAAATGAGCTATTTTTTTTTTTTTTGTGAAACTGGTGTTACGTTTACTTATAAACAATGTTACTTTATAAGTAACACAATTGTTACATTTAGTTATACTAAGTACTCCCTCCGTCCTAGTTTAAGGTTCTTGCTTTCCTTTTTGGTATGTCCCAGTTTAAGGTTCTTAGTTGCTTTATTCCTTAATGTTTTGGACATTCTTGTCCTCATAAATTTCATATATTACAAAAAGCCCATCACTTACCCATCTACTTTTCACCCACTTGCATAATGAATAGACAATTATATCCTCTACTCACCACTATTCTTGACTCAAGTTTGCCTTGATTCCTTAATAAGCGTGCAAAGTCAAACTAAGAACCTTAAACCGGGACGGAGGGAGTATTACTTTTGACAAACGAAAAAAACTGCCCAAAAAAATAAAATATAAAAACTAAAAAAAAAACGATTTTTTTTCCTGAAAAAATAAAATAAAATTGGGCCATGGTCGCTGCTACGTGGCAGATTTTGAGTGTAGCGTGGGTTGGGATCCTACGCTTCACGCAAAATTGCTACCGTTGCAACCGTTCTCATCCATGAGAACAAAATGGGTGTTCTCATGGGAGACCACCTCTATTTTTTTAGCTCATATTTGACGGTTACTAATATACATGATATGAAGATATGATATCTGGGACAAATCTAGCAACAGTGGTAGAATAAGAGTAGAAGGCATCTTTCCTGAAGATGTCTAAAGTGCCATTTTTTCCTCTATCCATTTGTTGACTTTCTCTACGTGGAAATGTTATAACTTATAAGGTTCATCCTCATGCCCATAAAGGAAGAATGTCCATTCCCGTAAGTCAGGTAGGTGTAGTTATGACTTAGATGAGAACACACGTGCCATTATACCCTGCGATTTAATCTTTATCCCAGAACAAGCTGGAACTTGCCTCACATCTCTTATTATGTAATGAAATACCCCATTTTAGATTATAATCACATAAGTTTCCATTATTTTAGATTTATTGCCAACCCAAAGCCTCATTCGAAGGCTCACCATGACACACTATTGACTTTTCGCATTTTAATTTCAAAAACGCTTTGGTGAGTACCAGACCAGCTTCTTTCTCTTGGTGAGTATCACATGGCATGTGTAAGTGAAGTTGTAAAACTGATCATGTGTGCAATAAAACAAACATTCTACTCCCTCCGTCCCAGACAATGAGTCATGCATGGGTTTTGCACGCTTATTAAGAAAATAATAAAAGATGGGTAAATATTGAGTGATTGAGGATATAATTGTCTAAAACACTATTCATAATGCGAGTGGGTAAAAAGTAGGTTAGTTGAGTGTTGGTTTTATTGTAATTACACAAGCATTATAGGGAGAAAGTTGTCCAAAACACTATCCATCATTTGCCATCTTGGGAATGAGACTCTTACTCGGACAAACCAAAAGAGAAAGTAGGACTCTTATTCTGGGATGGAGGTATTATTTAACATGCTCTGTACGTGAGAGGGGATTTGTGTGGGATCAATGTGGGATGTTTCCGGACTTGTAATCAGTAAAGTACTATGTTGTTGCATTGCTGCTAAGAGATTGACTGGCTAGTGCAAGGTCTCGCTGCCATTACCATGGTTATTTTACTTCTCATCCTCAAAGGAGGAGGAGACCACGGAGGCTGAAACTTGACGACGTTGATTTACATTGTTAAAGTTGCTGAATCTCCAGGAGTTAACCTGAAGAATTTCATTAATGATGTGAATGCAGTAAGTCGCTTTCAAAAGGAAGACAAAACCTGTGATTATTTAATCTCGAGTAGCTCTACATCGAAATGTTATTTTGATTTTAAGATGTACTCTCTCCGTCTCATAACAACTTGCACCAATTTATCTTTTGGGTGTCCCATTGGTATTCCCAAAGTGTTCATCTTTTATTCTTTTTCATTCACCCTACCCCACATATCACAAACTTAAATTGTGGGTCCCACTCCCACTCTCAAATCATCACACTCACAACCCTTTTCTCACTCACAATACGTTTGAATATATATATATATATATATATGTACTCTCTTCATAATTCCTGTTGCGGAGAAAAATAGTGCAAGTTATTATAAGACGGAGGGAGTATACATTGTGGTTGTTTTATTGCCTTCTTCTTTAATGATTTGTCTTGATCCACAGGAGTTGCTTGTCTCAGTGGGGTCCTTGGACTTCTCTTCTGGTAAAGCGGAAATAGCCGAAGTATCAAGATGTGTAGGCGATGTAAGTGCTCTTAAAGACTCTTCAGTGTGCAAGTTGGCTGTTGCTTTCTTTGTTGCTAATGACACATGCTTCAGTTAATACATAAGCAACCTGCATGCGATCCGTCTAAGATGAGAGATGATCTGACACGATCTAGGAAATCATTTAACTGATACGGCCAATTGTTTTAAAAAAAATCCATGTCGCTTTATTGATCGCAGGCATTTTTGGTGACTGTACGAAACAAGAAACGTTTTGGCTACACTTACGAACTAACATTGAGAGTTAAAGGTAAGTATTTTGTATCAGTTACCACAAAATTTCTTCTTGAATTTCTATTCTTCTTTGGGCAATGCTAGGGCACAAAAGAAGTCTATGATGGATACAAAATGAAGTGGCGATATTTTATTGGTTGCATCAATTGTGGACCCGCCACACTCTAATTAAAAACACCAATAAAATCTTGACACATCATTTTGTGAGTTCTTTTTTGCGACTTTAGATTTACCCTTCTTCTTTAGCTACTCACTCCTCATCTCCTGATCATTATATACTCTTATTTAAGGGGAATGGCTTATTGGAGAGGAGAAGAAAAAGGTCAAGGGCCAATTAGATATACCTGAGTTCTCATTTGGTGAAGTGGATGATTTGGAGGTACCTTGTCATACTTTGGTCTTATATTTAAAATTTTAAATATCAAAATATTCGTATATAATTGAGAAGCTCTAAGTTTCTATTATGCTTTTGGCTCTTAATTGTGGATAAGTGTCGGAAAGGGTTAATTTGTCTGCTCACCCGAGTTTTGGTTTAATTTTAGTGCCTAACCTTTTGTAGTTGTAATTGAAAACAAAATTAGAGAAGGAAAAAGATGGGCTTTGATACTTGGCCAAACCAAACCTCTGGGCAGTGATACTTAGCCAAACCGCAGGGGTAGGCAGTGAAATTAAACCCGCGTCAGGACACTTTGTCGTTCGAATGTCTCGCCTCACCTTGGACCCTATCATTCCGTTAGATTAGAAAACAAATACTCCATCCGTCCCAAAATGATAATCTCATTTCCTTTTTTGTTTGTTCCAGAAAGTTGGTCCCATTTTTATAAAGAAGGCTTCCAAATCACTAAATTTCCAAAACTTATAATGTAAATCTTAAAATCTTTGAAAAGTAGACTGTACTATCATTTTGGGACGGAGGGAGTACTCACTATGTAGTAGATACGCGTTTGATGCGAATTATACATCTCTCTCTCTCTCTGTGTGTGTGTGTCTGCTTAACTTGAATTATGTTCCTCGTGATGCATTGGTTTCCGCAAAAATTTGATGTGGTAATGAGTTGACTAGTAAAACATATACGGGTTGTTGACAGATGGTTGTGAAACTAAATGAAGAGAAGGATTTAGTGCAGCAAGACAAGTTAAGAATCAGCCAGGATATGAAGCAGTTTTTGAAGCCCCTCCAAGAAAAGTTGCTTCAATTTGAACATGAACTCAAAGATAGGTAGAAAAATCAATAACAAAAGGGGATATGATAGTTTTTTCTACTGAGATTGCATTACTCAACTACGATACGGGTAATTTAATTTAGTTAACCAAAATTCCAATCTTCAAATGTTTGTAATTGATGGAAAACCATCTGAAATATCTGTAGCTGTACTGAGGATTTGTTTCTTTATTTTTTTTGGTGGTGGGGGTGGGGGTGGGGGGCGGCGGCAAATCTCTGGATATGGTGTCTTTCTAATGATTGTATCAATATATTCCCTCTATTTCAGTTCACTTGACATTTATTTTCATTTTGGTCCGTCTTATCATTCAAAATTCATTGAAACAAATAATAAAAAGTGGGAACATCATTTTAAAATATAGGAAGTATGTGTAAGTGACAATGTAGACAACCTTTATGTTTTTTTTTTTTTTTACTCCCTGTCTCTCAGAGTATATATGCACACCTTTATTTTTTAAGTATGTCTCAAAGTTTACGTCCATTTTCAAAAATGGCATTTTTTTTTAATGACAAATTCTCAGATAAGACCGTCTCACCATGTGAGACGGACCCTCCATGGATCAAACCCGTCCGCCAATTAAGCCGACCCGCCTTTGTACAACCGATTGCCTTTTTCAATTTTTTTCGTTTTTTTTCTTTCATTAAACGTCTGTAATTTTCTTACTCTCTCTAACCTCTCTCTACATCGGTGAAATTTCTCTATTCCGACGCTCGTCGCCGGTGATTTTGACATCGTTCGTCTCGTTCGTGTCGGAACTACAAATGGCGGCAGGTACTGCTTCGGCCGAAGTTTTAGTTTTAAAAAAATATGTGAATGAAGTTTTAGCTTTAGTTGTTGATATTTGTTTTCTGATTTATGTTTGAAATTCATGTTTTGTTACTTATTTTTGTCGGATTGTTGCATATTAGTCAATACATTTGTGTTTTTCCGATTTTGTTTGTTGTTCATGAAACCCTAGCTTTTTGTTTTTGATTTTTTCATTTTGTGAGCTATATTATGTTCGACTGGTGCATATTAGTTGATACATTTTGCATTTTGTATGTTTGTTATTTATAAACCTTCTCTCGTTTGATTTGGGCATGTTGTTAGAGATTTATGCTAACATTGTAACACTTTAATGAGTTAATTTATTTATTGGTTTTTTGTTTTATTTTCAGATAAAGCAATTGAAAATGAGCAAATCCATGAAACTAATGTTGAATTCACTGTTGATCAAATTTTTGAATCTATTTGTCAAATAAGTAAATTCAAGCCGAGGGTGACGAGGCAGAGTGCTGCGAAAGGTAAAAGTGTTTATGTTACTTTTATGTGTTTTTAGTGAATGTTACTGTAATGTTTTTGTTAAATGATTAGATTTGTTACTTTTATGTGTTACTCTGTTCGATGACTGTTACTTTTATGTATTTCAATTGTTACTTTGAAACATTTTTTTGTTGTTTGTGTTACTTTTATGTGTTTTTAGTGAATGTTACTGTTATGTTTTTGTTAAATGAATTCGATATGTTTCTTTTATGTGTTTCAATTGTTACTTTGAAACATTTTTTTGTTGTTTGTGTTACTTTTATGTGTTTTTTAGTGAATGTTACTGTAATGTTATTTGTTAAATGAATTAGATATGTTACTTTTATGGTTTCAATTGTAACTGTTATGTGTTTGTAGTGTTACTCCCAGTTTATATGGTGACATATTTTCAATGATTTTTCTCAGATTCTACAGTAGCTAGGATGGAAGATAAGGTTGAGGAAATTAATTCAGCTGTGATTGAATCAATAGAAGTTACTCCTGATGTTGAGTCAAGAGAAGTGCAGGAAGTTTGTAATGTGGGGTCAAGTGAAGTGCAAGAAGTTCGTGATGTTGAATCAAAAGAACTTCCAGAAACTCCTGAATTAAACAAATGTGTAAAGAAAAGAAAACTAGACTTTGCCACAACGCCTGTAAGGCAATCACCTAGGATTCAGGAATTAGTAAATAAATGCAATACAGAAGAAGGTGTTTCTGTGAAGAAGAAATCTGGTCGTATTAAAAAAGTGTGTAAGAAGAAAAATTTTGATCCAGCTCTTAAAGAATTAGAAGATTCAGAGGATAAATTGTTGGCTATGAAGGTAGATTGCGATTTAGTATCTGATCATCATAGGGCATCACAAGCAAGTGGTTTGAAAGAAACTACTGTTACCGCTAGTGAAAACAATCCTTTGATTGTTCGCATTAAACCTAGGGTTGTTGTGGAGAGTGGTGAGAAGGATAAAAATGATTCAGGAGTTAGATGTGGCGATGCTGCTGTTGAAAAGCAGAATGATGTAACAAAAATTATTATTAAGAAGACGAAGAAGATTGGAGGAGATTGTGTTGTTGAGTGGAAGAATAATGCTTCAAAAGGGATTGTTGTTAGAAAAGTTGCTGCTGAGGAAGTTTTAAAGAAGAAGGTTGTGAAAAGAAAGGTTGTTATTTGTGATGACGAAGTTGATGATGTGAAGAAGGTGAAAATTGAAAATGATGAAGGAAATGCTGATGGGAGGTAAAAAAAAATTTGTTAAGCATTTTTTTTTTTTTTTTTTTTTTTAATGTTTACAAATGTGTTACTCATGTTACTCTTTGATGATTGTTACTTTTATTTTCAAGAAGTGTTACCATTATATAGTGTTAATGTTACTTTATTTTTTGATATGAACTGTTACTCTGTGGTTTTAGTATTTGTTGTGTCATTTGTTATTTAGTTCAAGTGTTACTCTGTTGTGGTTTAACTGTCTAGATTTGTTACTTTTTAAGTAGAATTAGTGTTACTATTGAGTTATATTTTGTTACATATATTCATTGAAAATGTTACTTTTATGAATATATGATTTATATATATATATATATATATATATATATATATATATTTTTTTTTTTTTTTTTTTTTTTTTTTCAGATTATGGATTACTAAAAGTCGAGCAATGGGGCTTTCTGAGTAGTTCATGGTTTCAATGATGTTCAGAAAAACGACATTAGGAGTATAGGGTTTGGTGGCTTTTTGCATTTGAATATTAAACAAACTTCAACTCAATTTCTACGTTGGTTTATTGAGAATTTTAATGCTTCAAGTCGTTTGTTAACACTAGGTAGTACCAAAAAAGTAGTAATCACAAGCGATGATTTTTACAATGTGTTTGAGCTTCCAAAGAGCGGTACTGAAGTTGAAATTGAGAAGTGTGGTAGTGGACATTTGTTTGATCATTTTAAGACCATTTATGGTATTGATAGTAATATCTCGGTTTCTAGTTTGAAGACCTTGTTGGAAAACAATTTTAAGGATGGTGGGGCTGATTTCAAAAGGCTTTTTGTTTTGTACTGTCTTTCTTCGTTCTTAGTTCCGAGGGCTAACTATCTTGTTGAGATATCAGTTTTAAAATATATGGATGATGTTGAGAAGATTAGGGAGTTTGATTGGAATTCCTTATGTTTTGAGAGGTTGTGCAATTCGATACGTAAGTATAAACAGAATCTTACAAAACACATAGGGGGTTGTGTATTGGCTCTTCAAATTACTTACTTCCATCACTTAAAATGGAGAGGGAAATCAGAACTTATGTCAATCCCTTTTATTCAACATTGGACTAGTGAGAGGATGAGAAGTAGAATCCGACAAGAAAGTGAAGGTGGTGTATTTGGGCAAGGTGTGTGGGTGGATGTGTTGGATATTATTGTTTCTGATGTTAGTGAAGTTCAGAATGAAAATGAGAAATCGGGGAAGGAAAAACAAACTTTAGGCAATGAAAAACCAAAGTCAGAGAAAGGGAAGGAAAATAGTCCATTTGAATCAGTGATGAACGTAGTGGATTCAATAAACCGTAAATCTGAAGTTCAAGGAAAAGAACAGAGTGGACAGTTTATTCAATTCAGTATTCCAGTTGGTGAAAAGACGGATTCAGAGATAAAGAAGATTGCAAAAGATGTAAGTGCCATTTTTATAAACTGTTACTTTCATGTTTATAAACTTCACTTTCATATTTATGAACTGTTATTTTTACTTTTATCTTTTATAAACTGTTACTCTTATCTTTATAAACTGTTACTTTTTATTGACTTGGTAACATTTTGTTTGCAGCCTTATCAAGAGATTATTCTTTTGTTGAAAAGGATATGGGAATTGTTTCGGAATACTACATGAACAAGTTGAAATGTTTGAAAGATAATATTCCCAAAAATCATGAACCCGCTCCAACCAATTCCTCTCCCGATTCAATATTCTTTTCTGATCCCAATGTGTTACGCTTGATTGATGAAGCTTTTGAACAGCTTCATAGGATAAAAAAGTTATCTAGAGAGGTTCCTAGTTTTAACTTGTTGATTGAAGAAGAACACTCTCCTGATACACCATTTTATGACGGCGGCCTTGGAGAATTTGCGACATATGGCATGGATGATGCAAAGAGATCTGGTTGTTCTATTGGTATTGAGAAATCTAACCAGATTTATGCGCATCTGTCAGTCCCTGCGTGTACCATTGGTGATAACTCTGGTTATCTATCAAGCTTTATGTCTGAAAATAAGAGACTTTTTGTTAACGCGGATGTCAAAGATCGTCAAATAATAGATTTTTGTTTTTTTGATGTAGATGATCTTTATGACAAGTAAGTTATTTCTTTTTTCCTTTTAATACAATTATATTTCATTATAAGTATATAAATTGTGTTTTTATTAACTGATTATTTCTTTTTATTTTTTTATTTTAGGTCAATGGTTATGTTTGAGTTTTGTAATACTTCATGGACATTTAGATTGTTCAAGGAAACGGTTCTTGCATTCAGGAATAAACATTGGTTGTTTACAGAAAGCATTGATGCTTGGTGTGCAATAAAGAACCAAGAAGCAACTGATTGCAAAAGACTGTTTTTATCTGTATCAGCCAGTGTAAGTGTTTCTGTTATTTTATTAAAGTTTTTACTCTGTGGTTTATTTTTGTATGTGTCACTGTTATTCACTTAAAGTGTTACTTTTTAGTATATCAAATAGTAATTTAAATTTAGTGGAAGTGTTACTGGAAGTGTAAGTGTTATTTTTTTTGGATATGAACTGTTACTTTATAGTTTAGTAACTGTTACTTTTTAATAAAAATACTTCTTCATATTTTTTTGTAAAGGCATACCTCAATATGATTGTTGAAGGGTCTGGAGACTTAGCAGAACATGAATCTAACATGAGAAAATGCTGGGGAATGTGTTTCAAAGATGGTGCTGACATAAGTAAAATCAGAGATGGTTAGTAACATTTTGTTTATAAAGGATTTAATTATGTTTTAGTAGTTAGTATTAATTACTGTTTTTTTTTTTGTTTTTATTTTGTATAGATCTTTGTTCCTGTGAATTCCAGATCTCATTTCTTTTCCATACTTGTAAATTTTCGACTCCGGAAAATCCAAGTACTTGATAATAGAGATTATGAGACTGTTTTATTCACAACATGTGTTGGAGCAGGTTTCAGAGATATAGTAAAGATCGTGGTATGTATACAGTTTTATTAAATTTATTATTTTTTTACAGCATTTTATAACTGTTTTTTTTTTTTTTTGTTGTATAGTTCTTTAATTACATTTAATTTTGCAGCAAAAACAGCTTTCAAAGTTTTTGCGTGAGAAGAAACACCCTAAAGGGAAGGATTTAGGGTGTTTTCCAATCGAGAATGTGAAATTTCCTTGGCAAAATATTTCAGATCAGAATGATTGTGGTATTTTTCTATTATATCACATGGAATATTTCAATGGTGAAATCTGTATTGGAGAGGATGACATTAGCAAGGTAATTATTATTATATATTTTCTTGTATTTTTTTGTTTTTGTTATACAATAAAAATTTGTTTTGAATATAAATTTTTTATGTATCAGGCTTTGGTTAGAAGAGTTTTAAGAGCAAAGTATTGTCTGACTATCCTTCTAAGTCCATTGAATTCTCTTCGCAAAGCTTTGATGGAGAAAGTTTCAGAGTTTTGTATTCAAAAGGAAGGAATAAAGATGAAGATTTATGAAAAGAAGAAGGAAGAGGCAGAGGCAAAGAAGAAAGAAGCAGAGTTAAAGAAAAAGAACGATGCAGAGAGAAAGAAGAAAGAAGCAGATGCAAGGAAGAAAGAGGCAGACTTAAATGTTATTTTGAAGAAGAAAGAAGCAGAAGCAAAGTTGAAACAATCAGAGCGAAAGAAGAAAGAAGCAGGTGGAAGGAACGAAGAGGTAGACTTGAAGGTTCTTTTGGAGAAGAAAGAAGCAGAGGCAAGGAAGAAACAAGTAGAGGCAAGGAAGAAACAAGCAGGTGGAACGAACGAAGAGGTAGACTTAAACTTGAAGGTACCTTTGAAGAAGAAAGAAGTAGAGGCAAGAAAGAAACAAGTAGAGGAAATGAAGATTTTTTTTTGAAGAATGTTTAGTGGTGATTGTTAAGAACTAATGTTGTGCTAATATAGTCGCAACTTGCAAGTTGTCGCTTTTATGTAGGTGATATATTTTGAGTAGTATGTTTCATCGTTTTCACGTCTGATGATGTTGTGTGTGTCTTTTTCTTCGACGGAGAACCTTTTTTGGGCCAGTAAGGGATGTAAGGAAAACTCATAGTTGTAATTTTCTGTTTACTATGACATTAAAAAGTGATATCAGATGCCGCTTGAGCTTAGTTATTTTTAATGGCATATTATAAAGCTCACATGATAAAAAGTAACAATTCCAGTAAAAGTTTTTTACCAATTATTATCCAAAAAGTAACACACTAACTAAAAAATAACAGTAACACTTAACAAATTATTAAACGAAAGTGGTAACTGTTCATATAGCAACCAATAATACTGACACTTCATGATAGTTGTAAAATGCTCATATAATGAACTAAAAAAGTACACAGTAACACTTAAACGAAACAAGAATTTATTATCATAAAGAAAATGATTTTGTAAGAAATACCAAAGTAACAGTTTCTAAAGTTAGTTGTAACTATTTGATATTCAAAAATGAAGATCTACTAGTTTAATTACAGTAATAATATTGAATAATTAAAATAAATGAGGATTCGGAGTTTTTGTGCCAAATTCCCTAGGCTGATCACTTATAGGGTGAGCTGCTGATGTATTCTTCTTGTTCTTTTCGATAGACCGTTTTATTCTTTTTTTTCCTTCCTTTTACAACTGCCCGAGCTGGATCTTCAATTACATTTGCTTTACCTGAAAAACATGCGTAGATATAATTAAACAAGTGGTACTCTTGAAAGTAGTTCTAATAACAGTTTATAAAGGTAACAGTTTATTATGACAGGTAACAGTTTATAAATATAGAAGTAACATTTTATAGAGATAAACGTAACAAATTATAAACATAAATGTAACAGTTTATTTTACCAGAAACATGCGATGATTCAGTTAGTTGTTGGACGTTCTTTAGTGAAGATATTGCCAAAGCATCTTTTTCATAACTTTCTTCAAGAACTTTTCTTGTTTGTTCATCATGTTGAGCTTCAAGTGTTAGATCATTATGGCTTGCAACACAAATTATTTAGCACTTCCATAAATAAAATCATGTCTATAATATTAATATAAAGTATAGTCAACAATAATAAAATGTGTAGAATTCCTTTTGATGTATAATTATCTAATTGTGATGGGCAAAAGGGTAATACAACATCATCAAGCTTGAAAGGGTAGCTTGAAAGGGTGTGGTCCCTAAGTGAAATGTCACCTTGTCTCCTATATAAAGGGTCCACCATCAACCCTAGAGACTACTTGATTTCTTATTCTCTCATACTAAATAATCTTCATTATTGCTAAGAAGACATTGTGAGTTTAAGAGACATTATCATTTAGAAGATCATTTTCCTACATATTCTTCTTCATCTTAAGTTCTCCCTTCAAGTTATTGCTATGGATTCAACAGGTATATTCCTAACGCTTCCGCTTCATCTCTTCCTCAATCTTTTACTAAATATGAGTGTGGCATTCAGGGGTATAATATTGTTCCAACAATTGGTATCAGAGCCCCGCTCATTTTTAGTTTGAGTTGAGTTCTTTAAAGAAAGCTTTCATGCTTTACTTTGATTCATTTTCCCTGTTGAATCATAAGGTTTTGGTGTTGATTAGGGACTCTTATAAAGTACTAATGATCTTCATCTAAAATTAAGAAAAATGGTTTGAAAGTTTTGTTCATTAAAACTCAAGTGATTCAAGTGTGACTATCCCTTCATAACATGGTTTTATGTCTTGTGCATACCATGTGGATCTACTCACTTGATTCCATTAAATTTAAAACAAGATTATCCTTAAATAACATGGTTTTATGTTTTAAGTACATACCATGTGGATATACTTGTTATTAAATGCCTTTTGGAAAATTTGGACTAAAATCAAAGAAGTGCAGATTTTTTTTTTTTTTTGGCACGGTCGTGCCCTTTGTTTGGAACGGTCGTGCGCATGCATTTCTTGAACCGGTGCGTCTGAATAGTGCTGGTCCGGACGGGTGTCTTGTTTAAACCGGTCGGAACGGTTCGTTTGGCACGGTCGTGTCTTTGTTTTAGCACGGCCGTGCTCTTTGTACCGTGAAAACATGCATCGTCGGACAATTTTGGCACGGTCGTGCATCATTTTTTAGCACGGTCGTGCAAAGTGTGTCGCAAGAAGAATCAGAATTGAATTTTGCACAATTTTTTTTTTTGAACAAAACATTCATTTTTCAAACCTTAAAGCTTGGATTAATTATATGCTTAAATAATTTTATTCATTATTTAAATAATATTATCACCTAAGTGATTAACGTTATTTAAATGCAAAATTATTAAAGTGTTGAATGTTTAAGATATGAATGACTTGAATTTTCCAAAGAAGATCTTGACATTTGACTAACGATGGTATATCAGGCTGGAAACCTTGACTGGTCTCCTCAACCATCCGAACGGATTGGTGGAACGACTAAGGTTGAACAACGCCACGTACTAAGAAAGTCTTAAGCATTCATGTGATGACATATAAAATGAACATTTAGTAATATTATTAAATGCTTAAGACTACCCAAAGGAAGATTAAGCATTTAATCAAATATTGTTCAAATTACTTGTCATCTAAAGTAATTATTTATGAGTCAATTCGCAATCCAAAGATTAGTTTTGATGTCATGTTAATTGCTTTATTGATGGATTTCATTTGATATAATTAATCTTTTAATTCATAATGTAGTTACTTATTATTGTTTTGTATTCATTCTTGTTCTCGATTCCCAGATTTACTTAACGCTTCTTCTATTACTGCTGCGATGAGCACAATTCCGATGCTTAATGGGACAAACTTTAAAACTTGGAAAAACAAAATTACTATGATCTTGGGCTGCATGGACATAGACCTCGCATTTAGGGAGCCTATTCCTCTTCCTCTTAGTGAAGATAGCACCGCTGAGGACCGCTTGAACTCTGAGAAGTGGAAACGCTCTAATCGCGTAAGTCTTATGATCATGAAAAATGTCGTCCCGGAGGCATTTCTTAACAGTGTCCCCGAGGACGTTGATGCTAAAACCTTTCTTGAGACCTTTGAACGGCGCTTTGCCAAAAGCGAAAAGTCGGAAACAAGTTCTTGTTTAAGAAAGCTTGTTTCCATGAAGTACAAGGGTACCGGGAACTTAAGGGAGTATATTTTAGAAATGCTTCACTTATCAACTAAACTAAAAGGACTTAAGTTAGAGATATCGGAAGATATTCTCGTCCATTTAGTGTTGATTTCTCTTCCTCCTCAGTTTGGTCACTTTGAGGTGACCTATAATTGTCAGAAAGACAAGTGGGATATTAATGAATTAATCTCACATGTGACTCAAGAGGAAGATAGGTTGAAGCAACCTAAAATTGAAGGTGCTCATTTAGCATCCACCTCTTCTCATGGGACTAAGAGAAGAGGGAAGGAAATTGCGGTAACAAGCAATAAGAAGCCTAAAGGATCATCTGATGATCGTAAGGAAAAGAAGTGCTTCTTTTGCAAGGACCCTACACACATGAAGTATGACTGCCCTAAGTATCACGCTTGGCGTGCTAAGAAAGGTATGTCATTTGGTCTTGTTTGTACTGAGGCTAATTTAGTTTCAATTCCTTCATATACATGGTGGTTGGATTCTGGTGCAACAACTCACATTAGTATGTCTATGCAGGGTTGCCTGAATTACCGAAGACCTAGCGAGGATGAAAGATTCATCTATATGGGAGCTGGGAACCCGGTAGAAGTCATAGGAATTGGAACCTTTAGATTGTTGTTAAGTACAGGATATTATTTTGTATTAAATAATACTTTTATTGTACCTTCGTTTAGAAGGAATTTAATATATATCACTGTTTTGGACAAAGAGGGTTACTCTTGTTCATTTGGTAATAATAGATGTGATTTATATTTCAATTCCATTATTGTTGGTACTAGTACTTTATCGAGTAGTGATAATCTTTATTTGCTTAACACTACTCAAACAATCAATGAGTCCCATAATAATGAAACTAAATCTAAGAAGCGAAAGTTTTCAAGTGAAAATTCTTATACCTTATGGCATAGGCGTTTGGGTCATATCTCCAAAAGGAGAATTGATAAGCTTGTGTCAGAAGGAATCATAAATAAACTTGATGTTCCTGAAAAGGACTTTTGCATTGAATGCCTAAAAGGAAAGTTTACAAACTCGAAAAGCAAAGTATCCTCAAGAGCATCAAGCGTCTTAGAACTAATACATACGGATATTTGTGGGCCATTCCCTTCTCCTTCTTGGAATGGTCAACAATAGTTTATTACGTTCATAGACGACTACTCTCGATATGGATACATTTATTTACTTCATGAAAAGTCTCAATCTTTGGACGTTTTCAAGTCTTTTAAAGTCGAAGTTGAAAATCAACTGGTAAGACTATTAAGAACGTTAGATCCGATCGTGGTGGTGAATACTATGGTCGGAATGATGGTTCGGGAGAACAACGTCCGGGTCCTTTTGCTGCTATTTAGAAGAGTGTGTGATTGTCCCTCACTACACTATGCCGGGTTCGCCTAGCATGAATGGTGTAGCTGAGAGACGTAATAGAACCCTTCAGGAAATGGTAAGAAGTATGGTTTCTAATACTTCTTTACCTCACTCATTATGGGGCGATGCTTTAAAAACCGCAACTTATCTTCTCAATAGGTCTCCCTCTAAGGCTACTAACAATAAAATCCCTTATGAATTATGGACGAATAAGAAACCGTCCTTAAATCATCTTCATGTTTGGGGTTGTTCAGCAGAAGCTAGGCCTTATAGGCCTAACGAAGGAAGACTGGACGCTAAGACAGTTAGTTGCTACTTTGTAGGGTATGCCGAGAGATCAAGGGGCTATAAATTTTACAACCCGAAATCTAGAACGTTTTTTGAAACGGGAAATGCTAGGTTCTTTGAGGATGTTGAGTTTAGAGGGGAAATTAGGAATAATAATTTTGAATTTAAGGAAGGGGAGGAATCCATTTCTATACCTCTTCCCTTAGTAGTTCCAATTGAAAATCAAGTACTTGTACCTGAAATTCAAGAGGAACAAATTCAAAATATTGACTCCCCTATAAATATTGAACAACATGAAAATGTTGATCAAAATGAGGAAATTCAACAACCTCAAAATGAGGAAGAACCGGTGCCTTTAAGAAGATCAAATAGAGTAAGAAGAAGTGCCATCTCGGATGATTATAAGGTGTATCTAGCCGAGAATGAAGGACACTTAGGTTTAGTGGGAGATGAGCCTCTCACCTTCCATCAAGCCATTAATAGTCCTAATTCTCATAAGTGGATCAACACCATTAATGAAGAGTTGAAATCTATGAAAGACAACGACGTTTGGGATCTTGTCCCATTACCGAAGGATGTGAAACCTATTGGTTGTAAATGGATATTTAAAACCAAAAGGGATTCACAAGGTAATGTGGAGAGACATAAGGCTCGTCTTGTTGCTAAAGGTTTCACTCAAAAGGAATGTATTGATTACAAAGAAACATTCTCTCCGGTATCTTCTAAAAACTCCTTTAGGATCATTATGGCATTAGTAGCACATTATGACCTTGAGCTTCATCAAATGGATGTTAAGACAGCTTTTCTCAATGGAGACATTGAGGAAACCATCTATATGAAGAAACCAGAAATGGTGGATGATTTGGAACAAACTAATCATTTAGTTTGTAAACTTAAGAAATCCATTTATGGGCTCAAGCAAGCTTCCCGTCAATGGTATCTCAAATTTAAGCAAGTAATTCTTTCATTTGGCTTTGAAATGAATATTGGTGAAGATTGTATATACCATAAGTTCAGTGGGAGTAAGTTTATATTCTTAGTCTTATATGTGGATGATATTTTGGTAGCTAGTAATATTATAAACCTTCTAAAAGAAGCTAAGAAATTTCTTTCAAACAAATTTGAAATGAAAGATCTTGGTGAGGCATCTTTTGTATTAGGAATCCAAATACACCGTGATCGCTCATGAGATACTTTAGGATTATCACAAAAGGCCTATATAGAGAAGGTATTACAAAGGTTTAGCATGCAAAACTGTAAACCACATGACACCCCTGTCTCTAAAGGAGATAAATTCAATCTCGATCAATGTCCTAAAAACAATTTTGAAACCAAGTATATGGAAAATATCCCTTATGCATCAGCAGTAGGAAGCTTAATGTATGCTCAAGTCTGTACTCGTCCAGACTTAGCTTTTATTGTTGGGATGCTTGGTAGATACCAAAGCAATCCGGGGAGAGAACATTGGGTCGCAGCCAAAAGAGTGATGCGGTACTTACAAAACACAAAGGACTACATGCTTACATATTCAAAGTCGGATCATTTTGAGATCGTTGGGTATTCTGATTCCGACTTTGCTGGATGCCAAGACAGCCGTAAATCAACGTCTGGGTATGTCTTCACATTAGCCGGTGGAGCAATTTCTTGGAGAAGTGCCAAACAGACACTCGTTACTTCCTCCACCATGGAAGCCGAGTTCGTTGCTTGTTTCGAGGCATCCAATCAAGCTATATGGCTGCATAAATTCACTAAGGGACTGTGTATTGTCGATAGCGTCGAAAGACCTATTAAGCTATATTGTGACAATAGGGCAGCGGTCTTGTACTCTAACAATAACAAAAGCTCGTCAAAGTCTAAACACATTGACATTAAATTTCTTGTTGTAAGAGAGAGGGTACAAAATGAACAAATAGAAATACAACTTATTGGTACAAACTCTATGTTAGCGGATCCGTTTACTAAGGCGTTATCACCTTTAGTGTTTCATGAGCATGTTGCTCATATGGGTGTAACAACTTTTGATAACATTTAATATAGTGGGAGTTTGTGTTGTTTCTTCAATTTATTGTTCTTTGTTTTAAAGTTTGATCTCATTTGGTTAAAGTTGGACTAGTTGGAGAATATGTATATATTCATTATGTTCCATGCTACACATCTATACTTTTGATCTATGTCGTTTAGTTGGATTGGTATATGTGATTATAGTGGGTTTAGTTGCGAATCAATTACAACGACTGCCCCTTTAGTCCTATACTTATATGGCTAATGGACGAGATTGTTATAAGTAACAACAAAGTGCACATTTGGGTTGTTATTTATGTTATATTCATGATTTAAAAGGAAGAAATTTGTTTTGCAACCCAAGTGGGAGATTGTTAGATCATTATGGCTTGCAACACAAATTATTTAGCACTTCCATAAATAAAATCATGTCTATAATATTAATATAAAGTATAGTCAACAATAATAAAATGTGTAGAATTCTTTTTGATGTATAATTATCTAATTGTGATGGGCAAAAGGGTAATACAACATCATCAAGCTTGAAAGGGTAGCTTGAAAGGGTGTGGTCCCTAAGTGAAATGTCACCTTGTCTCCTATATAAAGGGTCTACCATCAACCCTAGAGACTACTTGATTTCTTATTCTCTCATACTAAATAATCTTCATTATTGCTAAGAAGACATTGTAAGTTTAAGAGACATTATCATTTAGAAGATCATTTTCCTACATATTCTTCTTCATCTTAAGTTCTCCCTTCAAGTTATTGCTATGGATTCAACAGGTATATTCCTAACGCTTCCGCTTCATCTCTTCCTCAATCTTTTACTAAATATGAGTGTGGCATTCAGGGGTATAATATTGTTCCAACATCAAGCACAAGATTGTAATACTTTCTCAACATTTCTTGTTTCCATGGAATGTAACTCAGACTGTTTTCAGGCTCCTGATTGCCGCATAATTTATCCCATACAGTTGATTTTGCTGTCCTTGTCCATCTTTTAAGGATGCATTGTTCCGGTATCTTATATATGTTGTTCTGATAAAGAACTCTCACAATGTGTCGGCATACTATTCCACACTCCTCAAAATACTTGCCCGAACATTGTACAAAATCTGTACTTGTTTTTCCAATCATAACATGCCTAATCAATTTCCCTTCAAATGCAGATACACCATAAGTCGTTATCATTTCATCACTATCAACGACCTCGCATTTCCTTCCGAATGATTGTATGTACTCTTGCTCGAATTTTTGAAAAGCCCCTAAGGTGTAAATTTCTGATGCATGTTTAAGTAGTCCAGATAACGGAACCGAAGTCGAAGGAATTGATTTAGAAGATTTAAATTCAGCTTGTTTTTCAGTACGTCTCTAGTTTTCCAACAACTTTTTGAATATATCATTGAATTCTGTCAAACTTGTTGTCTTTTTCGCATGATTACCCATTGCACTGTTTGTACTTTCGCTTCTTTGAGAAGAAAGAATCCCAACTGAAAAATAGTCCTTGTTTAAAGCTGTTGACCACTTATGCCTTAAATCATACAATCTACTGAACCATGACTCATCCTTCATATTAAATTTGTTGATCATTTCAGACCATGTTTTCTCGAAGTGCTCTTCATTCACACAACCAGACATGCATTTCTTAAATGTATCTTTGAATTCATTGTTACTTTTCAAATGCCCAAACCTTGATATTGCATTCTGATACAAATGCCATTGGCATAGCCTATGCTTTGTTGTAGGGAAAGCCTGTATAAAATCATTATATACAGTGTTATTGTAAAAATATTAAATGTGGTAATTGACTTTGATACACAATGTTACTATAATATATTTAAAGTGGTACTTGAATGGATATAGATTGTTGAATGGATATAGATTGTTACTGGAAAAAAAAAAAAACAAGTACAAAAACATAAATATATATTGTTACTGGCAAAACATGTTACTTTTTATGTATATAAGTATTACTTGTAGCGTTTGTACTGTTACTTGATATATTATAAGCAAAAAAAATATAATAAAAAACTTCTAAATAATATTGTTGCTGTTTAAATTTGAAAAAATGGTTACTGGCAAAACATGTTACTTTTTATATATATAAGTGTTACTTGTATATATAAAAAGAACTTATATTCATATAATCTGTTATATTCGAAAAGAACTTATAAAAAGTAACAATTGAAACACATAAAAGTAACAATCACCAAACAGTAACACTTCCTATAAATTAATATATTCTGTAAGGACTGTTAGTAAAAGTCAAATAAAATACAGTTACTCATATTCATATAAACTGTTACATGTAAGAGAAATAAGTGTTACTAATCAACAAATGTTACTTTTAAAATTTAGAAAGTAATAAATTTAGTTTAAGGAAAGAGATTTTGTACCGTTGATATTGCGTTTGTCATTGCTTGATCCTGATCAGTGAAGATAGTGATAGGGCATTTTCCTCCCATTGACTTCTTGAATACTTCAAATAGCCACTCAAAGGATTTCGTTTCTTCATTTGCTAAAAAGGCACACCCAAACATCACGTTGTTCATGTGATTGTTTATCCCTACTATTGGGGCACATATCATCCCATATTTGTTTGTGCTGTAAGTTGTGTCGAAAACCATAACATCTCCAAATATCATAAAATCTTCTCTCATTAATGATTTCCTCCAAAAAATACTACTTAACCTCCCACCCTCATCCAACATAACCTTAAAGAAAAAGTCACTCTCCTCAGATTGTTGTTGATATAATAACTCTACTAAGTTTTGTGCATCACCATTTTCCCATTCTTTCATCTTTAATCTATTTGCGTAATTTATATGATCTCTTATAGTGTGACCAACACATTCATCTCCTCCTGCTTCTTGAACCATATACCTAAAGGAATCTGTAGCTCTAATTCCAGAACTTAACATTTCTTCTATTGCTTTTCCTTTCTCATTTGTAATTTTTCTTTCTGACCTATGGAGGTGGCTTAGAATTGGCCTAGTCAATTCATGATTATGATCTATTACATGAGTGAAAACTTCATAATCATTATCATCTACTAGTTTTATCCTCATTGATGCATTACACCCCGTACGCACAAAATGATTTATCATTGGATTTCCACTATCCTCATCATTATCACCTCCTAATTTAGATTTTTTTGTATTTCTATGTCCTTCATTAGAGCATACATAATACTTATCATAAAGCAAACCATTGTCACGTGTTCTTGAAGTTGATTTCCGTACAGAAAAGCCCAATGCTTTAGCATGTTTGCAATAAAGTTTATACATTTCATCTTCACTCTTTCTTCTAACACCCATTAATGAACCTCTAATATCAAATTCAGTAACATTACCTCCATCTACATAGGTTTCTGTAGTTTCAGCAGTATCTACAACATTGTTTTTTTGATGCAACTATTATTTCCAAATCTGCATAAAACACAATATAAATATAGTCAAAAAATTGTTACTGTTTATCAATATAAGTGTTACTTCTAGCATTTATAATGTTACCTGATAAAATATGAACACAAAAATCAAATCAAAAAACCTATACAAATGTTCTTACTGCTCAAAAATTAGAAAATTTGTTACTGGGGTAAAACATGTTACTGTTTATGTATATAAGTGTTACTTCTAGCATTTATAATGTTACCTGATAAAATATCAACACAAAAATCAAATCAAAAAACCTATACAAATGTTCTTACTGCTCAAAAATTAGAAAATTTGTTACTGGGGTAAAACATGTTACTGTTTATGTATATAAGTGTTACTTCTAGCATTTATAATGTTACCTGATAAAATATCAACACACAAATGCAATCAAAAACATCTAACAAATGTTGTTACTGTTCAAAATTGGAAAAATTGTTACTGGGCAAATCATGTTACTATTTATGTATATAAGTGTTACTTCTTGCATTTATCCTGTTACCTGATAAAATATCAACACAAAAACCCAATGAAAAACTTCTAACAAATGTTGTTACAGTTCAAACTTGAAAAATGTGTTACTACCAAATTTGTATAGTAATGAACATGTTTTAATGTAATTTTTCTAATCTTTCGAACCGGTTGCTGTTTGTTCAATATGTTCTTCCATCTCTCTTTGTTCATTCTGTTCAATCTGTTCAATCACATTTATTTCGTTGCATTGATTAAAAGGAGAAGAAGATGAAACGCTAGATTGAGTCGCCATATTCAGACCTATCTTTTTGTTTTCGAAAACAATTTTGTCGAAAACCCTAGATCTAAGCCGTAATAGAGAGAGTTTAGAGAGAGAGAATTTTAGAGAGAGAAAGTAAAGGTTGAACGCGTATGGCATGTGCTCTGCGCGTGTTTTAAGTTTATATATGGATCCGTTTAGAAGGTGGGTGGGTCGGGGCGAGAGTGGGTCGAACCGTGGGCGGCCCGTCGCACCACGGACGGCCGCCGCACCAGAGAGTTCCTCTTTTTTTATTATTCTACCTACTCATTCTCACTTTTACTTTACTTTTATACTCATAACACCGATCAACTTACTATTCTCTACCCCACATTTTCTCTCCTACATTACTTTTCATACTAAAAACACTTACATCACTTACACTATTTATTAATCTTAAGGCAACTGGAAAGGTGGACATAGAGTTGGGAACGGAGGTAGTATATAATTGTAAATATGGTGGTGGTGAGAGCCAAACACATGATGTGCTCTTGTGGCAGTATCATTAGGGATGGCAACGGGGCGGATAAGGGGCGGGTTTGACCAAAACCGTACCCGCCCCTCAAAGAACCTCCCTAGTACCGAACTCGCCCCGCCCCGCCAACTGGTGAACCCGCAGCCGCCCCGCACCGCATGTCCCAAATTGATTTTTTTTTTTTGGGCTTTAGGCAGCCCAGAATTTCTAACCCAAGAAAATCAGAATTTCTAACCCTAGAAAATCAAAATCAACATCAAAATCAAAATCAACAACAATTTCTAACCCTAGAAATTGACAAATCGAGTAATCGACATATGAGAGAGGGAGAGAGAGAGAGTCAGAGAGAGAGAGAGAGGTTAACTTACCTTTCTAACCAGTGGAAGTCGCCGGAGGAAGACCTGTAAGCGGCGGGCGGCGGAGTGGAAGTCGCGAAATGGATGTCGATGTCTCTCTCTAGCTAGCGCCGCATCTCAGACTCCTCTAACCCTAGGAAATCGATATTATTTGAGAGAGAGAAGAGAAGCCGCCTGTACATTGAAATTGAGAGAGAGAGAGAGAGAGAAGGGAAGTCGTGACAGTGATGCCTCGCCGGAGGAAGACCAGAATCGGCTGAGTGGAAGCGCTGGAGTGGAAGCGGCGGAGTCGTCAGCCGTGAATCGTCCGTTGATGCCGATGTCTTGACTCTTGCGCCGCTTCTCTGTAACCCTAGGAAATAATAGAATTGAGATTTGAGAAAGTCCCACTCCCTGTAAGACTAACACACATAGGGGGTTGAGGTAATAATTGAAATGGGTTAGGGATATTATAGTAATTAAATATATATATTAGTATACGGGGCGGGGCCCCGCGGGTTTTAGTGTGCCATCGTACCCGACCCGTGACCCGCCGGGTTTTGAAAAAAGCTTACCAAACCCGCTGCGGTGCGGTCTGTCCCGGATACGGAGCGGGTTCGGATAGATTGCCATCCCTAAGTATCATCTACACATTTTGATTTCATATAATTGCTTAACTAGTCTAGTATGATGTTCCTACTGGAGTGGTCTATTGGTAAAGTCAAGCCTCCCCTCGGTGAGTGCTAGGGTTCGATCCCTCTCCTCGTCTCGCCTCGCCTTCTTCTGGCGTGGAGCTCGTAAAAAAAAAAAAAAAAAAAAAAAACTGGTCTAGTATGATGGATAGGTCCCAACAAACAATGTCGTAATTTGGACCAACTAACCATGTCAACAATATTATTATTCCACATGAGAAGATCCATTTTTTTGGTTTTGGATTGAAGATAATTCCCACAACAAGTTGCGCATTATAGCTAGTTGCATCATGCATTAGATTGTGGGTGACAATGTTTGTATAATGCTTATATCCATTATAATTTTATTATATTTATAATTATTGTGAATAATGTATAACACTTTAGGGTATGTAATTTCTAATTAACACTCATTTTGCCTAATTTCTAATTAACACTCATTTTGCCACCCGTAAATGAGATATAGCTTTAACTTTCGTATGCTCCCTCGAGTGTTATAATAAGTACTCCGAGTTAAACACCTATTTGGTCTTTAACATATTATTTGTTTTCCTTTTGATCCTTAACCTATTTTGGTTTTCCTTTTGGTCCTTGATATACCTAGGTGCAGGATAAAGTGGTCCTTAACCTATTTTAGTTTTCCTTTTGGTCCTTGATGTACCTATTTGCAGGAGAAAGTGGTCCTTGACCTATTTTGGTTTTCCTTTCGGTCAACAAGCCATGTCGACGATTTTAAGGACCACTTTATCCGGCAAATAGGTACATCAAGGACCAAAATGAAAACTAAAATAGGTTAAGGACCACTTTATCCTGCAACTAGGTACATCAAGGACCAAAAGGAAAACCAAAATAGGTTAAGGACCAAAAGGAAAACAACTCAATAGGTTAAGGACCAAATAGGTGCTTAACTCATAAGTACTCCCTCCGTCCCAAAATGATCTTCTCATTTTCCATTTTTCATTGTCCCAAAAAGTTCTCATTTTTACAACCTATGCTTAAATGTTCATAAACACAACATGACTAGTGAAGCAAGTGTTCCTATCTTTAAAAAGTTTGAATAGTCAAATGCGAAGATCATTTTGGGACGGAGGGAGTATATTACTGTTAAATACTACCTCTGTCCCTAAATGAGTGTCCAAATTTCATTTTAAGGGACATAACTTTTTGTACAATTTTGTGACAAAATTCATATATAATCTTGTAATCCTCTTTACAAACATTTAGTTTTCGCATGTATAAAGAGACCGGTGATTTGTTTTTCGAAAAAAAACATTTAGGGACAAAGTTATGATCAAAATGGACACTCGTTTTGGGACAAAAATTTCCTAAAAATAGACACTCATTTAGGGACAGAGAGAGTAGTTATTATTTAAGAGTTATGTTTTTTTATTTATAAATTATTTGTACTATAGTAAAATTATACTCCCTCCGTCCTAAAAGGATCTTCTCATTTGCCATTTTTCATTGTCCCAAAAAGTTCTTCTCATTTCTACAATTTAAGGCTTAAATGTTCACAAACACAACATGGCTAGTGAAGCAAGTGTTCCTATCTTTAAAAAGTTTGAATAGTCAATTGTGAAGATCATTTTGGGACGGAGGGAGTATTAAATTATTTACTTAAAATTGCACCACTTTTCTGTAGAACTGGCAAAAAGTAAAATAGAAAATGACACCGATAATTAGATAGAGGAAGTAAATTACATTGGATATTTGTTTTCAACATAAAGTGCAAGCTAGCAAGAAAAAGACTTTGGGCCTAACTGATTTCAGCCTTAACTATATGCTTATAACTTCTTGAAGGCTACATATTAAACAATACCTAGTTAGTACTTAATAGTCCTTTAATTTGTTTCTAAATCCCTTAGAATTTAATTAAATTATTTGTATGAGTAACATGACAATGATATGAAACTAACACTATTTGTTTGCGATGATGTGACACAAATCTCCCTAACGGGATTCAAACTCGAGACCTCCGCATGGGAAGATAATACCGGATACCACTTGAGTTAGAGCTCTTTGGTGAATCACTAGTTATATACATCATGGTATATAGACTTGAATTCAACTCAAATTCGAGAATACAAGTAACCTTGTTATTAGTAGTGTAATGCAAAACGCGATTAAAATAAAAATATATTTATGGTCGTATTAAATTAGAATTATAATAAAACAAAAGTAACATCATCCTTCATAATAGTTCCAAATTGTTGTACACTTGTTAAAACATGGAAGGTGAGCCATATAAAATGATTGAATGTGAAAACTTATTTGACAAAACTAGAGCTGCAAAGTACTGGTAATATGTCATTGCTTGACTAAATTCAAGACCAAAGCTTGTTACACACACACACACTAATATAGTGAATTAGTGATACTATGGTTCTTGGTAGTGGTTAGGTGACAAAGATATTTCCATTACAATATATTTCATCCACCTCATAATAAATATTGTAGCTAATTTGTTAATGATTTTTAAAAATACGCTTTACACATTTGTACATTACTTGTATTATGGTGTATTTGGTATGGTGCATTTGAATTAAGACTACGTTTCGTTCAAGAAAATAATTTTTATTTCAAAACAACTGAAAAAAATATGATAATTATTATGAGACAAGTTTAAGTAGTGTGTAGTATGGTCCTTGCGGTATTAATTTGTCATGTGGAGGTTACGAGTTTGAATCCCGTTATAAAGATTTGTGTTAGCTTATTTATAGGCTCAGTTGTAGCATTAGTGGCATTATTGTAACCTTCATGACATTATGAATTAATAAATAAAAATAAATAAAATTAAGTGTAGTATGGTCCTATTTTTTTCCTTGGGTTTTGGTTGGTGGTTAGTGAAAACAACATCTACTTCACTATATAGTGTGTAGGTTGTTGAAAACCTACTAAAGATATTTGGACCAATCAGAATTATACAAAATAGTGAGAAGCCAATTAAAAATTGGGATTAATATACTTATAGCTTAACTTAGAAGCTCAAAGTCTTAGCTGTATATCCAAAGTCATGGCTAATATTAACTACTAGGAGTACTATATTTCCTTTTATCAACAAGAAAATTAAGTAATTATTTTAAATAAGATTTAATAATAATAAAAAAAAACTGTGATACAAATGAAGTAGATTAACCACTACATATCAGGCCATATTATATAAAGTTTTTGATGCATGCAATGCTTATAAGTTACGTATTAAGATGTTGATTTTTCCAAACTAAGCTATAATGGAGATATATAATTAATTTGGACATTATATTTATTTCATAATTTTATTGACCAATATTGAAATGGAATCCTAGGAATTGATCTAGCTTGATCCTCACTCCAACAAGAAATCTAAGAGAAATGTTCAACAACCTTGATTTTGGAGTCATGATTATCTTTTGAGCTATCAAATTTTCAGAATGGATTCAAATCTGCTACATCTAATACTCCCTCCTTCCCAAAATGATCTTCATACTTTTTATGGCTGTTAATGCGAATGAACTTTGAACAATAATTTTAGGTCGATTTAATTGTATAAAATCTAACACCATCAACAATACTATCAATACCGAGTTTTAGATTTTCATTACGACAATTATATCAACCTAAAATTATTGCTCAAATTTCCTTCGCAATAACAGCGAAAAAAAAATATGAAGATCATTTTGAGACGGAGTGAGTAATTGATTAATGTGTTGTATCAGTTGGTTGTGATTTAGGTTATGGAGCTTTTTTTTAAAAAAAACAAGGGCAAACTCCATTTTTATCCATTGTACTTTACATGTTATTTCATTTTTACCATTATACTTTTTTCTTTCAAAAATACCATTGTAGTTGCGAAAATGTATCATTTTAACCCAAATCCGTGGCTAAATCCGCAACTAATCCGTGCCCCAATCCGTGATTTTAGGGTTAAAATGATACATTTCCCAAAGTGCAATGGTATTTTTGAAAGAAAAAAAGTATAATGGTAAAAGTGAAACACACTTGAAAATACAATGGATGAAAACAGAATTTGCCCAAAAAACAATGATCAATTGCATTTTAATCTCATCATCTGATACACAATGAGAACTTTGTACAATAAATTAAATTTCAACCGATCATTATCAAAAAAGTACTCAGTAGTATAAACTGTGAGACTACTGCACAGGGCAAACGACCAATTTATGGAACGGTGGTCGATTTTAATCAATTAATGCAACGTACTTATTAGTTTGGACATTAGGATACGTAGAATTTCGTTAAGAAATTAACGAGATTTGTTTACTCTTCCAAGAAAACTAACAAGATTTTCCTCTATCATCAAAATCAACTGGACAACCATGTTTTCCCGTAACCTACCCGTGGTGATCTTTCTCCCTCTCCAACTCCGGCGTCGTCTCCCTCCCCAACCCCTTCCTTCCTCACCGCCGGCGGCTGTACCCAAACCCCGGCGACTCGACCCTTCCTCTACCCTACCCACGACACTATTCCCCATAGCCAAGGGGAACAATAACTTCCGCTTTTTCTCTGTCACCACCGGCAGATTCGGTTGCTATTCTCGCCGGCAAAAAAAAAAATCAGATCCAACATGCTCCGGCCAGCCCCAAATCAAATGTTCAGATCCGACCAAAACACACGCATTTTATGAGATCTGGGCAGATAGAAAATAAATATGCAATTACACGCAGATCGAAGAACAATCTGCAATTTTGAACTTTAAATTTGAGATCTGGGCATGAAGGTCGAGGTTGGAGGTCGGAGGGGCGGATGGGGGTTGGGAGAGTGGCGAAGTGGGTGAGGTGGGAAACTGAAAAGGGTGGGGGATGGGTAAACTTAAAACCCCATTTGCCGGAAAATATGTGTCCGTTGCCGGAAAAAATGGTGAGTAGGGGAAGGATCGCCGGTTTTAATGAAGGAGGTATGGGGTTGGGGAAGATAATAGGGAGGGAGTTGGTGTGGCTAGGGATGGCAACGGGTCGAATACGGTCCGGATATTGCAAAAACCGTATCCGACCCGAGGCTACCGAACTCATACCCGAACCCGTCCGTATCCGACAAGGGGAGAATCCGTATCCGCCCATTTTTTTTAATCTGTGTGCATCTGCGCATATGTGTGTGCGTGTGTGTGTTGCTACTCATCCATTGTTGCCGTGATTTTAGGGTTGTTGAAGAAATTTTGATTTCTAACACAAAATAAAGCTTAGTGAACAGATAAAGGGAAAGGAACAAACCCAAAATCGAAAGGTCGGCCAAGGGAAAGGAACAAACACAAAATCGAACACTTACCTTGAGGAAGAAGATCGATTCGAGGTTGAGGAAGAATATCGATTCGAGGCATGGCGGGTTTGAAATTGAGAGTCGAGACTGGAGAATCGCTGGTCGGAGGCATGGCGGTGGCGAACTCCATGGCGGCGATCGATTCGAGGTTGTCGGAGAGGTGGTCGCCGATCCCCTTTCTCTCTTTCTCTCTCAGTGTTCGTCGGCGTCTCCCTCTCCCAGTCTCTCTCTCTTAACGGCGGGTTTGGGTTTGTGACAATGAAAACCCTAAACTGAGCCGGCCTCTCGTAGTCTCGCCTATATAGAAAGGGTAGGGGAGTAATAATAAATGAAAATAAGGGTAAAATAGTAAATAGCCTAATATATATACTATACAGGTCGGATATGGTCGGATACCGGTCGGATACAGATATAAACTTATTCGGGTTGTACACGGGTCGGATACGGGCGGATCTCGGGCAGCTACCGAACCCGTATCCGAACCCGCTGGATTTTAAAAAGTTATTACCAAACCCACCCGTCCCGGTCGGATTGTCTCGGATACGGATCGGATTCGGTAAAATTGCCATCCCTAGGTGTGGCTGTTAAGTCTTCAAAGGTTGTTAGTCTTTTTGAAATGTGGTTTACCCACAGTTATTTTTCGTATCCACCATAAGTTTTCGTTAGAAAAGATAACGTCGTTTGTTAAATATTTTGTACATTGCATAAATTGATACACAATAAGCAAGTACGTTGTCTATTTTCAAAAGTAAGCAGTACGTTACATTAATTGAATATTAAGACCTGGTAGGTTGCATATATCAGTTATTTTCCCTACTATTGCAGGACAAGAACTAGGCCACATCGATTCATGATTTCAAGGTCTAGTTAAAAACCTTCCCATGCATCAATTAGGTCGAACTCGAAAAAAAAATGATTTGGGATTATAAGTAGGGTAGTCGGTGTGAATATGATGAGTGAGTCTTTATTAATTAAAAGAAAATATTACTATCTCTGTCTGAAATGAATGACCCTTTTGATCTAAAATGTGTTCCTCAATGATCTTTTACTATGTTTTTAAGAAAAAAAAATCATTTTAGACTTGCAAAATTAACATTTTGAAAGCGGCAAGAACAATTATGATTTTGACCTATTAAAAGTCTACTTCCTAGTTCTTTTAAATCGTAAAATGTCATTTAATTTAAGACTGAAGGAGTATAAAGTTTTATGTTAGACTTTTATAATTTTGGAATACTTAAAATGACAAATTTTATAATTTGAAGTGGGAAGGAAAGAATACTTTTAGATTTGATCTCCTACTATCTGGTGTGATGTGAAGACTTCCTAGAAAATCCTATCAGATAGTTTGGTGCTTGTAAGATTAATCAATAGGTGAAGAATATTTACTGAACCTATGACGAATTTTCAACGAAAAGTTGTTAAATTAATCATTTTAACCTCATGTTGATATATATATATATATATACACACTTTTTTTTTTAATATAGATAAGCAAATAGAGTAATCTGTCCATGTTTTCTTTAATTATGAGCTATTGTAATTAAGGAAAAGTAAGAGATTTTAAATTATTGGGTCATTGACTACACCCATTCCGATATGAGAATTATTCAATTGTAAAATTATAAAGAATTAGTCCTAATTGAAAGTTTTGTCTATTTCAAGGATTTCGAACTGCTGCACCGAGCAGTTAGCTGCACCCGTGCACCGCGTGAAAGTTACACAACGTTTGTGAGTTAGCTCCTGCAAATGTAAAACGTGTACTGCAAATGTAAAACGTCTCTCAGATAGCTCCCGATTTCGAACGGTTTTACATTGTGTAGTGCAATAAAAACGTTGTGTAGAAAACGTTTTACATAACATATGTAACTTTCATCCGGTGCAGCGGTGCAGCTAATTTTGGTGCAGCGGTTCCGGGTCCCTATTTCAAGAGCATGCAGTCTGTTTTTTTTTTTTTTTTTTTTTTTTTAAAAAAAAGGAGAAAAAAAAAGCATGCAGTCATATTGGATTTCGAACCGCTCCACCGGGAAGTTAGCTCCACCCAATGGTTCCGATTGGAGCCACATCATGTTAGCTACACCCAACGGTTGAGATGTGACCGAGCTCGGTGGGACACAAAAAAAATTGGAATCATCCTAGCCGCACAGACGATGAATGTGTGTATGTGGCCTTGATCGGAGCCGTTGGGTGGAGGGGTGGAGCTAACTCGGTGGAGCAGTTCCGGGTTCAGTCATATTTCGCCTTCTGTTCTGAAAAAAATGTACTCTTATTTTTAATAGCGCAAATTGCATTTTAGGCCCCAATAGTTTTTTTTTTTTTTTTTTTTTTTTTACAATATGGGCTTTAAAGTTTTCCTTTTTACCATTTAAACTCCAATATTGTCATTCTGTTAATAGCTAGTGAGTAACCCGTCAAAATTCGACGGGGCATGAAATATTCATAAAATCAATTATTATGTTTGATTTTATCCTCATCACTTTGGTTGCTTAATATGTATTCTTTTAACACTGAAGCTAAAACGTACATCCATTTTATTTTAAAGAAAAAAAGGTACTATTAGCTTATATATTGTAAAAAAAAAAAAAAAAGAGAAGAATATTGTTGTGGATCTTAATGCAATAAATGAATTTATACCTTTATTTATGCTAAATTTTATTACTCATTCTCAAAAGTTATCTAACCCCACTATTATTCAACACTACATTCGAAAACCAAATATATCGAAAACCAAATATAATTATTTTAGTGCAAAACCAATAGTAAAAAAACGAATCCGCGTTGCACGTGAACCGTTGTACTTGATCACCGATCATGTTTTAAGCTACAAAGCTTGCCCGGGTAATATTCATGTCGTGCCCATCTTTTAAAACAATTAGTTCATTTTAGATTATATCAAGGCTTTAACCTTCAACTCCCCCCCCCCCTTATATTTTTTGATTATTTCTAATTTTTGTTTGAAATTTAGAAGAGAAAATATTTTAATTATTTCTAATAAAGTAGCATATATAATTAAAAAATTAAAACTAATCATAATAAGTACTAACACATATCTCGCTACCATAAATTAACGCACAATTCTTTTATCAGTCTTAGATAGCGTATAGAACAATTACCACTCTAATATCCTTCTTGTGTTTTTATTTCAAATGTTACTTCATTGTAGCATATGAAGGGCATATACCTTGTCCGTCCCCTCTACAAAAAAAAATAAAAATGTTTTAGTTATGTATGTTACTTTGATTCAATTTTCAATGAAGTATTAACTTTCCAATCATATGCATGCAATTTTGTGGCTTGTAATAAAGTTGACAAAATATCATATATATAAATATAAAATTTAAAATTGTAATTAATATACTATTAAAAATAATTTCAATAATATATTTTAAATTTCGTAAGTATATTTTATTTTCATATTTCTTAATCTCCGCTCACTCAATTTTAATAACCTGAGTATTTCATAATTGGATATATATATAGGTAGGTGCTCAAATGAGAACCTAAATATCGTGAGAACCGTGAGAACTTAATGTATCCAATGATGTATCCAAGTGCACATGTGATACATTAGTTTTTACATAATGTATCCAAGTAATGTATCCAACTGAACCATTGGATACATTAGTTTTTACCTAATGTATCCAAGTTCTCATGGTTCTCACGATATTTAGGTTCTCACAGGAGCACGACCCTATATATATATACACACAGGGTGAATATTTGTTTTTGTTAGTTTATGCAACTCACATGAATTTCAAATCCTAGATTAGACATGGCTAACCCGGACCCGTTATGACCTGTGGAATCGAAATCGGATTGGACCCGTAAGAGCCGGACCCGTGCAAGACCCGTGACCGTCCGAATTGTACCCATGTTTGATGCGATTCGGTTCCGGTTTCTCCTAATCAAAACCCGCGATTCGAGGGTTCCTCCATGTGGAACCGTAACCATACACGGTCCCGGACCCGTACCTATGCGGACCAATGTCAGAACCGTCAAAACCCGTCAAATTTTGTTACTTTTATAACATAATGTGTTAAAAAAAAATTACATTTCATTGATTTTAACAAAAAACTGTTTTTTTTTTTTTTTTTTTGCCATGTCTGTTCTATATGGACTAATGAAAATATACACAATATCACGTCTACTTTCTTTAAAATTAAAGCGTAAGATCTACTTGAAACTTCTCCTAAGAAAACAACCAACCACTAAATTTTAAACACTACTTCAATCGCCTTAAATAGTTTTTTTTTTTTTTTTTGAAAGAACAATTGGCTTAAGTGGTTAAAATACTACTTTGTGAGAAATGATTAGTTTAGTCAATTTGAGTTCGTGCATATGATAAAAATATGAGTTGAGTTAAAGTAAAAATCATTTCATGCATACGATAAAAAATATGAGTTCGTGCTATGGAAAATCACTTTTTCACGGATTTAAAAAGCTGGGTTTTTATTAGACTAAGTTGTAAAATCAGTTCATCTATTTATTAGTGTCAATGCATTTACTTATATATTAGTGCATTTGTTGTTGAATGTCGATGTATATTATATCTTACCCTTACAACACATCTATATTGCCCTAAAAAGATTTAAAATTCAAAATCAAAATTTGAATTATGTTTTTGAAGAAGATTTAAAATAGGTATAGGTTGAGTCAACTTTATCTATTTTTAGTAAGAATTCAATTTGAACTTGAATTTGTTCTTTGCTTTATTGCTGTAATATTCCTAGCCTATTTAACTAATGTATGGTATTAATATTCCACCACGAATGAGATCAATTTGAATAATATTTTGATGATTTTATGTAGATGTTTCAGCCTCATTGGTGGGTTATTAGATGATTTTGTAAGGGATTCGCCATAAAAAAAAAAAAAAAAAAAAAAAAAAAAAACCTTCCAATCTCACATGATAAATGTTGCACCCTTTTTTTTTTAATCTGCCACCAAATATAGTGTAAACAACAAACCAACAAATAAAGATTATTCCTTAAAAGTGTTGATAGAGTCAAATATAATATTCATTTGTATGCTCCATATATTATTTTTTTAAAACCGTTGTGTTCTATAGTTGTAATTTACTTTAAAACAGATGCATATCCTCAATCACTGGTTGCTATTTTTTTGCTCACTCGAGTCAAAATCTGGATAACATATGAAAAGGCTTTTAAATGACATTGTGTTAAATCATATCTTTACAAATAGTAAAAATCACCAAGATAGTAGTATAAAAGTTAAATGTTGCTTGTAGGAATGAAGATTTTGGTTTTCTATATAAAATATTGACTTAACTTGATATCAATTAAGGGAAATATATGAATGCGCTCTACTCGACATGAATTAGGCGTTAATTAAGAGAGTTTTGATGAAAAGCCCTCTTGGTGACATGAGTTTTTTTTTTTTTTTTTTTGACCATTTGCCAAATCATCATCGTTCTCCCCTCTGAGAACAATGAGAGTGGTATGAGAACAATGAGAGTGGTAGGCTGGTAGCGTCATCCCATTCTTCCTTAATGAATGGAGGGAATGATATCCTTTAGCTGCTTAAAGCACACATTCTTAAGAATGAGGCTTTTCGAATGGAACATTCCTGATCAATAAAAAAGAAATAAATAATTGATTATAATATAAAATAAAAAAATCTTTGGCTGGAGTACTAAATTTTAAAAGATAAAAGGAAGTATGGCCTATTAACTCTAAAATCCGAGGAACTAATTTTGATATATATATAGGTAGGTGCACAAATGAAAACCTAAATATCGTGAGAACCGTGAGAACTTAATATATCCAATGATGTATCCAAGTGCACATGGGATACATTAGTTTTTACCTAATGTATCCAAGTAATGTATCGAATGATGTATCCAAGTGAACTATTGGATACATTAGTTTTTACCTAATGTATCCAAGTTCTCATGGTTCTCACGATATTTAGGTTCTCACAGAAGCACGACCCTATATATATATATATATATATATATATATATATATATATATATATATATATTTATATATATACACACACACACACACACACACACACACACATAGGGTGAATATTTGTTTTTGTTAGTTTATGCAACTCACATGAATTTCAAATCCTAAATTAGACATGGCTAACCCGGACCTGTGGAATCGAAATCGGATTGGACCCGTAAGAGCCGGACCGTGCAAGACCCGTGACCCCTCCGAACTGTACCCATGTTTGATGCGGTTCGGTTCCGGTTTCTCCTAATCAAAACCCGCAACTCGAGGGAGTATAAAATGTACTTTTATCCCATCATTATGGTTGTTCGGGTTTTTTTCTTTGACTAACCCGTATAACTGACATGGTCGTAACGATATTCATATATGTCAATCTAATAACAAAAACTTATGTAAGACAGTCTGACATGTGAGATAGGTCTCGTTGAGAGAGTAAATGGTTTATGGGTCGGCAACTTCTGTAACGCCCCGGATTCTTAGGTTTAATATGAACCATAGAATTCGACACGTCACTACTAATAAAATACGGATATAACTCAATACAAATACAGCTATACACCCATACTGACTAAGGAAATACACAATTTGAGGTAGTGCGAACACTTCACCTCCTCTACACTTTACATTACTACAAAGTAGTCTCAACTCTTTAACTGCTCGGCACAAAATCCGGCAAACAAAAGATGACAACACGATATACACATATACACAACTGTACCCTAAAAATTTTGAGTTCAACTCACTCAGATTTAACCGTCGTCCTCACAACTAAAGAGTAACATTTAACCTACCCAAAAGTGATTTCCCCTGAAATAAGAACTTGCTACGACGATCCTCACTTTGTGCTATCACTAGCCTTCATGGAATCTAAAGAAAGCAAAGAAACAAGAAACGGGGTGAGATAAAATCTCAGTAAGTTACTAATATAGCTATATGATATGCATACATATGATAATGAAGCATGGAAGGATATCATATAGAAATGTATCAAGTAGCAAGTCATATGAGTAGCTAATCCTACCCATTATGCAACACGTATAACTGAGTACACATTACAAAGGATACTTCTTTCCTCCTTATCACTCCATACCCATTCATAACCAAAACTTTCAAACTGATGTTACCGTTGACGTAGGCCTTCATACTGAAAGTAGCTTCATAATATCAATGGAGACCCGTTACCCAGTATCTCAAACCAAGAACAAAAAGAGCTATTCAATCATTGTGCATAATGCTCCAATAATCGAGGAAGCTAGACCCCTACCGTGATCAAGAGTAGGAGCAAACGGTCACAGATGCATAGATTCACGGTTATTACTTAGCCCCAGCACTCATAATAAACGTGAACCTATACACCCCCGAAACAACAAGCCAGTTAGACACACATGTAATTACACAAGTAATATTAACTTGACATTACAAAACTAGCACTAGGCCCAAAGTAGGGGACTAGTCTATTAACCACATAAATCACGTAGGCACAATTGCATAATCTCGTTAATTCAAATTATATCACATTTGATATTCATCATTCACCATTTAAGCCCATATACATTAGACTTAACACTCATAACAACCTTCCCAAAACACTCCTATAATTACCCTAGACCATCCTCTAAGGCTAAACAAAGATCACCCTTTAATTCACCCATTTGGAACCATTATTCATTCACAGGGGAGTGTGTGCGGCCGCCCATGGAGGGGTGTTGTAACACCCATCGAATTTCTTGTTAAATATTTGACATATTTGTTAAATACTTGAACTTGCATATTATGTGTTAGTTTTACTTGGGTTAAATTTTTAACTGCTTTAAATAGTTAAGGTGGTTAAATGTCTAGTTTTGACTTTTGGGTCATTTGTGAAAATTTGATTTTAGGGGTCTTTTTGTTAAAAGTAAAATTAGAGGGGCCTAAGTGTCATTCTTGGATAGTTGAAGTATATCAACTTGTTTGGCTTTCTTCTCTGGGTCATTTCACCCAAATCATTTACGTATACTCCTTCTGTTCTAAAAAGCTAGGTTAGGGTTTCACCCTATTCTCGACTCCTCGAGCTTAATTATCCCTCCGTTCTTGATTCTGATCCCGGATTAATATTCGTGGCGTTGAAAAGAGCGTTCCAAGCCGAACAGAAATAAGTTTGGGTTAACTTGAATTTTGACTAGGTAAGTTATTAGCTCCCCCTTGCTTGTAATAACATGCATAAATGTTATTCTCGATACTTGTAATTATGGGACAAGGGGAGTATAAAAGACTTGGTAAAAAGGGAAATTATACTTGAACAATTTGTTTTGAAGTAGGCTTTTATGCCCTGGGTATTGTTAAAACGTTAGTAAAAGTTACTCCTACGCTTGGGACGGAGAATTGTTAAGTTTGAACTCAGGGGAAAACTACCAAATTGTACCGAGCACGGTCGTGCCAAATATCACCTTTAGGCAAATTTCCTCGACAGTGTTAGCACGGTCGTGTGCCTTTTATTGGCACGGTCGTGCCGAAAATTAGTTTTGTGTGAGAACTCTCGACCTTGATGGCACGGTCGTGCCATTTTTGCACGCGCGGTCGTGCCAAGTGGGAATTCTGATTTTCCTTCTTGAATTGTTTCCTCCATAACTTTCTATAGGAAAGTCGGAATCAAGATCCGAAAGAAGCTGAATAACCTAGACTCAGAGGGCTATTCAAAGACTAAATTAATGAGGTTTTAAGGTGATTGTCTAGAGCACCTAGATAGGTGTTTTAGGACATTGAACTTAAGTATAAGAGTAGTAGCTCTTCCTTATGTCTTGAAAGCACTAATGTGTTATACTTGTTGTACACCTTAGAGGCATTAGCATAAGGTCTTAGACTTGAACATCCTAAGAATAGGATTTGGATTTTGTAAGAGTAAATGTATAACTCTTATACTTGCTTGAACATCCATAGAAATGGATTAAGACTTGAATATAAGATAATAAAATCTTGTACATGGCTTGACACCAATACATATGTATGGTAGTAAACTAGAAAGTGCTATGAACAAGCACTAACTTGTATGAGACATGTACTTGTTGTGTATGTGCAAACATTGCATATAGTTGCTTGATAACAAGGTGACTTCTTGATTACTTGAAGCATGTTCCTTGTTTAGTTCTTCTCCCGTAGTTCAAGTAAATATCTACTTGTACCTTCTTGTGTGAGTCCAGCTGGTTCTCCTTGCTTGTTCGAAAATATATAGGTTCACGCTTGTCGCGAGAGCTGGGGCTTAAGTGACAATCGGGTCCCTATGTATTTCCGCTTGACCCCTTACTACCGGCCATAGTAAGGGCATAGCTTCCTTAGTTGGAGCAATAAGCCTGACTTAAGTGAATGCTAAACTCTTGTCTTGAACACCTCATGAACATTCGTGAGTCTTGTTATTGGGAATGACACTGGTTACCGGGTCTTCTGATACATACTGAATAATCAGTTCCTGTTATTGATCGTGATTGTCAAATTAATACAAGCTACGACAACAATGGTATTCTTGGGAGGAATAAGGAAGGAAGCAATATCCTTATAACTTGCTTGATTAGCTTTATGTGCTACTTGATGAGTGGATTATCCTCTCATATACTTGTTATTTGATGATACTTGATATATGATTAGTTGAGTATCTACTTGAATTGCATGATAACATGTCATGTAGTTGCATCTAATAGCTTACTGAGATTTATCTCACCCTTTATTTGTTCCCCCCCCCCAGGAAAGGAAGGATAGTGCGCAGTGAGGCTCGACATAGTTGGGAGCTTACTTCGCAGGTCGTGATAATTTTGGGGCTTGTGTCCTTTTACACTTGGTGAGGACGATGTATTGGGTTGTATAACTCCTTATTTTGGGGTAGATAGTCTTGTTCAGTTCTTGTTGTCACTAGACATCTTGTATAGTACTCTTAATGCCAGCTTATGTGCTAGGCATGTTTCCGCTGTGTATGTATTAAGTTTGGTTTTAAATTTTCTTGTCTAGAACTCGTGTTGTGAGCTAGTATAGCTCCTTACTCTAGAGTATATATATATCATGTCAGTTTGTTAAACAAATGTCATTAAGTTTCTTGTTAAGTTTCTTGTTCCTCGTTAGGCACTCCCATCTAGGTTCGAGGTTCTATTAGGGGATCCCGGGACCTGGGGGCGTGTCAGGTGTGCGGTCGCACACTTAAAGGAAAACCAAGAAAAAATTCTTTCAGATGGGATGTTCGGTTGCCGGCCCATTTTGGGCGGCCGCCCACTTCCTCGACAGGCCCAAAAACTGGGAATTTCATACTCCCTTCGTTTCACCGTCCCAAAAGTACAACACATACTATATTAAACGTTTGTAACCATTACAAGGCTACATATTCAGTACCAAACCAACTTTAACATTTCTTTATACTCAATCCAAACCAACAACACCAATTTTTCTCAAAGTAAACGACATCAAACCAAATTTACCAAAAAATGACATACTTCATTAACTTTGCAACAAATGATACATAGAACATTTTTATGACCATTTTAACATTTAAAAGGGGAATTAGTAACTTACCTATCCCGGAAAAGTATCGAAAAAAATATATTTGAACCGGTAGAAATGACCTATTCAACGCCCTGAACATTTTTATATATTTAGAGTTTAAAACGGAGAAGTAAATAAAATGTAAGAAATTGAGAAAGGATGAAACCCTACCTTAATGTTCTTTGCACAGAGAGAGACGGATTCTACTAGGTGTGTGTGTGTGTATATTGTTAACACAGAGAAAGAGAGATAGAAATGGGATAAGCATAATAAAGATCTTTATATATATCCCACTTTCCCCACTAATCCCACCTTATTCCTATAAAACCTATAAAGTACTAACCTCTTAAATACCACATAGGCCCACAAGTCACACTAGCTCATTTATGCAACTTAACAAAATTTAAATAAACTAACACATATTCTCAAATAATATATGCAAGTCATAAAAATATTACATAGCACATAAAATGCACACTTATATCATTTAACACTTCAACTAAATACCACATAAATCACATAATAAATTATAATTATGAAAAATGCAAAATGCAAAAAAAAATAAAAAAATATGAAAATAAAATTGAGTGAGGCGTTACATCCTCCCTACCTTAAAAGAAAATTCGTCCGCGAATTTTTATTTATCTAAATGATCAAATTACTTACCGAAGTTATCAAATAGACTCGGGTATTTTTCTCGCATTTCCCGCTCGGTTTCCCAAGTAGCCTCTTCAATCTCATGATTCCTCCATAACAGTTTCACGAGTGGAATCGGCTTGGTACACAAGACTTGTTCCTTCCAATCAAGAATCTTCACCGGTAATTCCTCGTAGGACAAATCAGGTTGAAATTCAATAGGCTCATACTCGAGTACATGTGATTCATCCGCTATATACTTACGAAGTGTAGAGACATGAAATACATTATGTACCCCGGATAATGATGGTGGTAGTGCCAGTCTATAAGTTAGTTTCCCAATCCTCTCAAGGATTTTAAATGGTCCGATATATCGAGGAGTCAACTTTCCTTTCTTCCTAAATCGTTTCACACCTTTCTGAGGCAATACCTTCAAGAACACAAAATCACCCACTTGGAATTCAAGATCCCTTCTTCTATTATCAGCATAACTCTTTTGACGACTTTGAGCTATCCTCAATCTATCTTGAATCAATTTCACACTCTCTACAGATTGTTGAACCATTCCGGGTCCCAAAAGCTTTGCTTCCCCGACTTCATCCCAACATATTGGTGATTTACATTTTCGACCATACAATGCTTCGTAGGGGGCCATTTCAATGCTAGACTGATAGCTGTTATTATAGGCAAATTCAACTAACGGTAAATGCACATCCCAACTACCTTTGAAGTCAACCGCACATGCTCGTAACATATCCTCAAGAATCCGTACCAACCTTTCTGATTGCCCATCTGACTGTGGGTGAAATGCTGTGCTGAAATTCACTTTCGTACCCATTGCACCTTGAAGAGCTTGCCAAAATCGGGATGTAAATCGAGGATCTCTATCGGATACTATACTCACAGGAACCCCATAAAGCCGAACTATTTCCTGAACATATAAAGAAGCTAACTGAGTCAATGAATACCCCATGGAAACAGGTAAAAAGTGAGCCGACTTGGTTAACCGGTCTACTATAACCCAAACAGCCTCGTAACCCCTCCGAGTACGCGGTAAACCAGTTACAAAGTCCATCATAATATGATCCCATTTCCATTCCAGAATCTCTAAAGGTTGTAATAGACCCGCTGGACGTTGATGTTCCACTTTCACTTGTTGACATGTTAAACACTTAGACACATAATCTGCAATCTCCCTTTTCATACTGTTCCACCAGAAATGTTTCTTCATATCTTAATACATTTTCGTACTTCCCGGATGTATGGTATAATTTGTCTTATGAGCCTCCTCCAATACTCGTTGTTTAATCTCACCATCTGCTGGAATACATACCCTACCACGAAATGTAAGAATTCCATGATTATTTATGGCAAAATCGGGTTGTCTACCCTCTTTCATTCCACTAACAACCTTTTGCAATTCAGGATCAATCATCTGAGCTTCTTTAATTTGTTGAAGTAAAACGGATGTAGCTCTTATATTCGCAAAACTCATGCCATGACTCGATTCATAAGGGTTCCAGTCTCGCAAATCTTCTAACAATTTCCACTCTCGTGCCATCAAATGTGCAACATAAGTATTCCTGCTCAACACATCTGCCACCACATTTGCATTTCCCGGGTGATACAAAATCGTACAATCACGATCTTTCAATTTCTCCATCCATCTGCGTTGTCTCATGTTGAGTTCTTTCTGAGAAAACAAATACTTTAAGCTCTTATGATCTGTAAACACTTCAAATCTAGCCCCATACAAGTAATGCCTCCACTTGTGTAATGCAAATATAATCGCAGCCAATTCTAAGTCATAAGTAGGATAATTCTTCTCATAAGGAGTTAACTTCCTCGAAACATAAGCAATTACTTTACCATTCTGCATAAACACACAACCTAATCCTTCCTTGGAAGCATCCGTGTAAACAACAAAATTATCGGATCCACTAGGCAAGGCTAATACTGGGGCGACTGTCAATCTTCGTTTCAACTCTTGGAAGCTTGCTTCACATTTATCATCCCATTCGAAGGCTATAGATTTACGTGTTAAACTAGTCATTGGTGTAGCAATCTTGGAAAATCCCTCAATAAACCTCCGATAATAGCTTGCCAAACCCAGAAAACTACGTACCTCGGTGACTGTTGTTGGCCTCTTCCAGTTAACTATGGCCTCTATCTTTGAAGGATCAACAGAAATACCGGCTGCTGACACCACGTGTCCCAAGAAAGAAACTTCTTCTAACCAGAAGGCACATTTACTAAATTTGGCGAATAACTGCTTTTCCTGAAGAACACTCAATACAATCTTTAAATGTTGCTCATGCTCAGCCTTTGATTTAGAGTATACCAAGATATCATCAATAAAAACCACCACAAAACAATCCAGGTAAGGTTTGAAAACTCGATTCATCATGTCCATAAATACTGCAGGAGCATTCGTCAAACCAAATGGCATAACCACAAACTCATAATGTCCGTACCTGGTACGTAAGGCTGTCTTCGGTATATCCTCATGTCGGACTTTCAGCTGATGATACCCACTTCTTAAATCAAGCTTTGAATAAACTACGGATCCCTGAAGTTGATCAAACAGATCGTCAATGTGAGGTAACAAATACTTATTTTTAATGGTTACCTGGTTAAGCTCTCTGTAGTCAATACATAATCTCAAAGTACCATCCTTCTTTTTAACAAATAACACTGGTGCACCCCACGGTGACACACTAGGCCTGATAAACCCTTTCTCAAGTAACTCCTCGAGTTGTTTCTTCAATTCCCTTAACTCAGCTGGAGCCATTCTATACGGAGCTTTAGATATCGGTGTTGTACTTGGTAATAACTCAATACAAAACTCAAGTTCTCGATCAAGTGGCATACTATACTCGGTAGAAAAAACATCCGGAAATTCAGATATGATGGGAATATCTTCCAACTTTGCTACGGACATACTTTTGTCAACAACACATGCAAGATACCCAGTACAACCACCAGATAAAAATTTTCTAGCTTTCAAAGCAGATATAATATGAAAACTACACATAGGCCTATCACCCTCAAATATAATTTCAGGTAAACCCGGCATAGAAAAAGTAACCACCTTTTGATGACAATCAACAGATGCATAATGCATATAAATCCAATCCATACCAAGTATCACATCAAAATCTCTTATAGGCAACACTACTAAGTCAGCCTGAAGAGTGTGATCACTCACCAGAACATCACAATTCTTATACACCTCAGTAGCTAACATGCAATCTCCCATAGGGGAAGATACTTCTAACACGTAAGGCATAGAATCAGGAATGACAGGTAAATGGGACACAAAATGTGATGCCACATAAGAATGAGATGATCCTGGATCTATAAGAACTCGTGCTCGCGTACTAAAAATAAAAATGGTACCTCCTATCACCGGTGTAGACTCAGCCACTCTGTGCTGATCAATAGCGAACACTCGACCTTGTACCTTAGGCCGACCCCCACTATCCCACTTACTACCAAAAGCCTGCTGCCCGGTACCCTCTCATTGAGTTCCCTTACTCTTTGGGCAATCCCTTTTAAAATATCCACTCTTACCGCAGTTTAAGCATTTTACTTGTTTCTACCAACACCTGTCTTCAGTATGGCCCTCCTTCGAACAATACCTGCAAGTCCACTTCGAATTCGAAACATTTGGTTTTGAACCCACTGACACACTTCCCATACTTTCTGGCTGCCGCTGAGGTCGACCACCCTGCCTGTTAAATCCACCCCTTTTACTTCCTGAGCTCTGAGCCCTTTCTAGAACACGTACTGACGGTTGACCCATCGTTGTCGTTCCCGGTTTGACCCTGTGTTCTTCAATATCATTCTCAATAGCATAAGCCTTCTCAAATTCTTGTCGATAACTAGTAAGCTGTAGGGAAAGAAGTTGCTTCCTATACTCTGCCTTTAACCCCTTAACAAAACGTTGAGCCCTCTTTGTTTTAGTTGGAACCAAATGACTACAACACCTTGCTAATTTGGTAAATTCAGAGGAATATTGTCCCACCGTCATATTTCCTTGCACTAAGTTTAGAAATTCCATTTCTCTTCGATCTTGAACAACTGAGGGAATGAACTGTGAGTTGAACTCTTTAAGAAAGTCCTCCCAAGTATGTTGTACTTCTTTCTCCTGATCCCAGCTCTGGCATAACAACTTCCACCAGTGCTCCGCAGCCTTCTCTAGTTTAAAAGTTGCGAAGGTTACCTTCTCTTTATCTTCACATTTTAAGGCAGTAAATATCTTCTCAATACTCTCTATCCATTCTTCAGCTTTTACTGCATCAGGCTCCCCATCAAAACTACGAGGTTGCATTTTCAGAAAATTGGTAAGGCGACTTGCATAACCCCTGTCTTCAGCTCCTGACTATGCATGCCTAGGATTATTCAGTCCCTGTTGGTTGGAGACCATTTGAGCTAGTAGTTGAAACATCTGTTTGCAATCCACACTGTGATCATTACCCACCTCCACAGAAGGAGTTTCTGATTCCTCATTTCCCTGAGTAATACTACCAATATCCTCTGACTGACTCATCTCCACCCTACACATAAACACTTGACGTTAATAACACAACCCATAGACCAACCCACCTAGGCCATAGATCCTATCCAGGCTTAGAGCTAACCATAGCTCTGATACCAAATGTAACGCCCCGGATTCTTAGGTTTAATATGAACCATAGAATTCGACACGTCACTACTAATAAAATACAGATATAACTCAATACAAATACAGCTATACACCCATACTGACTAAGGAAATACACAATTTGAGGTAGTGCGAACACTTCACCTCCTCTACACTTTACATTACTACAAACTAGTCTCAACTCTTTAACTGCTCGGCACAAAATCCGGCAAAAAAAAAAGATGACAACACGATATACACATATACACAACTGTACCCCAAAAATTCTGAGTTCAACTCACTCAGATTTAACCGTCGTCCTCACAACTAAAGAGTAACATTTAACCTACCCAAAAGTGATTTCCCCTGAAATAAGAACTTGCTACTATGATCCTCACTTCGTGCTATCACTAGCCTTCTTGGAATCTAAGGAAAACAAAGAAACAAGAAACGGGGTCAGATAAAATCTCAGTAAGTTACTAATATAGCTATATGATATGCATACATATGATAATGAAGCATGGAAGGATCTCATATAGCAATGTATCAAGTAGCAAGTCATATGAGTAGCTAATCCTACCCATTATGCAACACGTATAACTGAGTACACATTACAAAGGATACTTCTTTCCTCCATATTACTCCATACCCATTCATAACAAAAACTTTCAAACTGATGTTACCGTTGACGTAGGCCTTCATACTGAAAGTAGCTTCATAATATCAATGGAGACCCGTTACCCAGTATCTCAAACCAAGAACAAAAAGAGCTATTCCAACATTGTGCATAATGCTCCAATAATCGAGGAAGCTAGACCCCTACCGTGATCAAGAGTAGGAGCAAACGGTTACAGATGCATAGATTCATAGTTATTACTTAGCCCCAGCACTCATAATAAACGTGAACCTATACACCCCCGAAACAACAAGCCAGCTAGACACACATGTAAGTACATAAGTAATATTTACTTGACATTACAAAACTAGCACTAGGCCCAAAGTAGGAGACTAGTCTATTAACCACATAAATCACGTAGGCACAATTGCATAATCTCGTTAATTCAAATTGTATCACATTTGATATTCATCATTCACCATTTAAGCCCATATACATTAGACTTAACACTCATAACAACCTTCCCAAAACACTCCTACAATTACCCTAGACCATCCTCTAAGGCTAAACAAAGATCACCCTTTAATTCACCCATTTGGAACCATTATTCATTCACAGGAAAGTGTGTGCGGCCGCCCATGGAGGGGTGTGCGGTCGCACACTTATAGGAAAACCAAGAACAAATTCTTTCAGATGGGATGTGCGGTCGCCGGCCCATTTTGGGCGGCCGCCCACTTCCTCGACAGGCCCAAAAATTGGGAATTTTATACTCCCTTCGTTTCACCGTCCCAAAAGTACAACACATACTATATTAAATATTTGTAACCATTACAAGGCTACATATTCAGTACCAAACCAACTTTAACATTTCTTTATACTCAATCCAAACCAACAACACCAATTTTTCCCAAAGTAAACGACATCAAACCAAATTTACCAAAAATTGACATACTTCATTAACTTTGCAACAAATAGAACATTTTTATGACCATTTTAACATTTAAAAGGGGAATTAGTAACTTACCTATCCCAGAAAAGTATCGAAGAAAATATATTTGAACCGGTAGAAATGACCTATTCAACGCCCTGAACATTTTTATATATTTAAAGTTTAAAACGGAGAAGTAAATAAAATGTAAGAAATTGAGAAAGGATGAAACCCTACCTTAATGTTCTTTGCATTGAGAGAGACGGATTCTACTAGGTGTGTGTGTACACATTGTTAACATAGAGAAAGAGAGATAGAAATGGGATAAGCATAATAAAGATCTTTATATATAACCCACTTTCCCCACTAAGCCCACCTTATTCCTTTAATACCTCTAAAGTACTAACCTCTTAAATACCACATGGGCCCACAAGTCACACTAGCTCATTTATGCAACTTAACAAAATTTAAATAAACTAACACATATTCTCAAATAATATATGCAAGTCATAAAAATATTACCTAGCACATAAAATGCACACTTATATCATTTAACACTTCAACTAAATACCACATAAATCACATAATAAATTATAATTATGAAAAATGCAAAACAAAATAAAAAATATGAACATAAAATTGGGTGAGGCGTTACAACTTTCTCTCTCGTCGAGATCCGTCTCACACAAGACTTCCTTATAAATGAAAATGTCGTAATGCTATACATATATGTCTATCTAATACTCTAAAAATCATATGTATAGTCACTCTAGTGTAAGATAAGAAAAAGTCTACAAAATTTTGGTGGAAACCATTCGACTTGATCTTCATTTATGTTTTATGTTAAGACTATGCAGTTTGTCTAAGAAATCACAAAATTATCAAAAATTTGATTTAGGAAAAAGTTTTCCTCATGTTTTTGTATTTCTTGAGTCGTTTCAAAGTAGCACGATCTTCAATGAAATATTCATATGTTTCAACTCCTCATTCCAATTTATCTATCAATCTCAAAACATTTATTACTAAATTGAAAAAGGCTTAGAAAACAAAATTTTAACACGCAAATTAGACTTGCGAAATCTTAACATAAGAGCGTGCTTGCTAGGATTTTCGGTTTTTGAACACATTAAACCTCCTATGACCGCTAATTCTGTAAAATGTTTGCGTAAAACTAATTCTCACCAGCCATTTTTTTCGATCTTTAGGATGTTTTGTAAAATATTCATTTTGAGACAAAAAGAGTAATACTTATTCACTTGATTATTGTAAAGCTAACGTAAATACCTTTTGCCTAATAAAAAATTGAATATTTCTTGCTCGTGGCAAGAATACATACAAATACTTTTAATTTCAAAAAATTAAAAAAAAATAGGAAAGGAAAAAATAAAAGTAACTCGGGTTTACAGTTGCGACTATTGTCGTAGTCTAGATTCTTTGGTGACATGCAATAAATGTGAAGTCATTGTGTACTGTAAATAAATGTGGTAAATATTTAAAATTTGTAATGAAAATATTATACCTTTAATTTATTTTATTTTAATTTAATTAACTTAAACAACTTAAACTTGATTTTTTTTGTTTTTTTTTCTATATTCACAATATTATTACAAATACAGTAAAAACTCTATAAATTAATAATGTTGGGACCGGTGAAATTTATTAATTTATAGATTTATTAATTTATCGATAAATTAATAATTATTAATTTAAAGAGTTTTTAGCCGATTTAACAAATTTCATATTTTCATATATAAACTAAATTCATTATATGTACATAATAAGTTGAAAAATATTGAAAGTTAATAATAATATTGAATTCATTGTACACAAGAATAACTATATTTAATGTATTTTTGAAACAAATATAATATATAAACGTTATGCAAACTTTAAAATATTCAACCATATCTTAGAAGAAATTATGAATCGACAATCTAATTAATTATCCAGACGCATATTCAGATGTTCAAAACTTAGAATAAATTGCGGTTACTATCATTGAGAACAATGTTGAGGATGAAGCTGGAGATGATAAGGTGCATTTGGAACCTATTACCCGAAAGGAAATAATTTTGGAGTCTGAACTTTTCAAAACTTTATGATACAATTTGAAAACACATTATCATAACCATTGGATGCATTAAGAAAATAGAGATGAAGTATATAAACATTTTGATTAAAATTTAAATAATTTAGAAAAAAAAAGTCAATTTAATTTAGCATGTGACGTTATATTTGGTATGGATGATTTGACGTTATATTAGGAGATGTGGATTTCACTATCATTTTTGAAATATCAAAACTTAATTATCTTAGATTTTAGTTATTTTGAATTGAAAATTTTGGATAAAAGAAAGGAATTTATCAAAACTTCTCACGTTATATTTGGTGTGGTCAAATATTCTAAATGGCATATTTAAAATCTGAGGTTAATAATCACCAAAAATAAATATTTGATCAATCTTTCATGCACTTAGAATAGTAAAATATAAATTCAAATTTCAATTCTAATATTTCATAAGCCAAAATTGTAGAAGTTAGGATATTTCGTTTTTTTTCCTGAAATCTTCAAATCTTAATTGATTCAGCCGAGATCTGTAGAAGGTTTTTTTAGTATTTTTTTTTTTTGTTGAAAGCCTCAAAATGTGCCGACCAATAGAATGGTAGATTGGCGCCAAGTGGTATTATAAGGTGGCATTATGAGGTGGCACAATATAGGAGCAGGAAATGTTTCTGCTTTCATATATTATATAGATAGATTAGGGTTTTTAACAATTTTTGTCAAAAAAAAAATCCCGCTAAATGGTCACTTGCAAGTTGTAACTCGTGTCATTTAGTGGAGGTTTTTTTGACCAAAAATTCTTTCACTATTGTTTTAATGCAAATAGTATGAAAATGAATTGCCAAAATTGAAATGCTGATTATATTATCCCTAAATATAAAAAAACAATTGATATTTTATCTTTAAAAAAATAAATAAAGGGTTAATTTCATTGCCCACCCTTGAGGTTTGAGCAAGTCTCAATGCCCCCCTTTAGGTTTGAATTCGTCTCAATGACCATCCTTTAAGCAATGAATTGACTACTTTACCCCTAATTTAATATAAAGAGTTCATTTATATCCCATTAAATAAATAAAATCACCAAAAAAATTCATATAACATTAAAAAATATTTTTTGAAAAGTTTATACTCATTAAACCTCTATGTTAAGTAAATAAATGAGTAAATAAATTATTAACAATCAACTCTTACTCACATATTAATGGTTTTTAGTTAGTTTATTCCACAAATTGTTATTAAAACTTTTGAAGAAATAATCATTGAATCAACTTAATAAGTATAGTATCAACAATAAGTTTTCAAATTTTCATTTACACATAAATTAACATTAAGTTAGTGATAAAGTTCATTAAGAGCTGTATATTAAAAATGGCAAATTAAATTTTAGTCCCAAAAGTATAGGTTCTCTATGCAATGAGGGCTCTAAAGTTTTACTATTTACAATTTAGGCCTCAATGTTGTCATATTATTAACAAGTTAGGTTTTTTTTTAACAATATTCGTCAGAAAACCTCGTTAAAGGATCACGTGCAACTCACTTGTCATCATATTTAACATAAGATGTTTTCGAAATCTTGGGCTTTTTATCTTTTCTCATGGACAATATATAGATGCAATAAAAAAGAAATTAAAGAACCCTCATTCTCCTTCCCTCCCACACAACATAAACACACGCACAACCACCCCTCCCTACTCCACAAGAAAACCCTCCCCCTCCCCGCCGGCCATCTACTCCCTCATCGATCACCTTCCTCTCCTCTGGCGACCCCATTCAATTCCCACCCAATTTTGGCACACATCCGGCCGTCCTACATAACACTAGATCTAAACCTTGAAACCCCAATCCCTCCCAAGCTCGCCGCCCTTTATTTCTCAGACATGTTTCTCCTTTCCCCCTCCCTCATTTGTTTTTTTGAAACCCAATATGTATTAATGTTGATGGCTTTAACGATGTTGGTTTTAATGCTGGTGTGTGCGCGCGCGCTTCTGTGTGTGTGGGCGTGCGTCTGAGTGTGTTTGTGTGCAGAGATCTGAGTGTGCTTGTGTAAGGGTGATGGTGGCGTAAGTGGTCGGTGTGGGTGTTTGGTGGAGGCGGTGGTAATGGCATCGGAATGGTGGTATTGGAATGTGATGATTGGTGGTTAGTAGTGGGGATTGGTGGGTGGAGATGGTAGTTGGCTTGAGTTTTAAAGAGAAGATAGTTATTGGTTTGTACAATAAAATCAAATGCAATAATCGTGCATAATGGTGTTTTACATTTATTTATTTATTGGGTTAATTTCATTGCCCACCCCTGAGGTTTGGACAAGTTTCAGTGCCCCCTTGAGGTTTTATTTCATCTCACTGACCACCCTTTTGACAATAAATTGACAATAAATTGACAACTTTACCCTCCTCCAGTTTCATATAAATTAATAAATTTATTTCAAAATAGTTATTTAAATTCCCTAAGTATTTACATTATTTAAGTAAATTAATATATTAATAATTATCAATCAACTCTTTTCACTTATTATTTTTTATAAGTTTACTTCAAAAAAATTATTATAAGTCTTGAAGATATAATCATAAAACCAACTATAAATCCAAATAAAATTTATTTTGAGCAATTCAAATAAAATTTTAGTTTAGAGTAATGTTAATTATAATATTTACTTCATGCAAATAATAATAATAATAATATGCTCTTAAATCTTAATATTTGATAGCCTCGTTGTCCCAAAATAATGGCAATATTTTCAAAATTTTAATTTCAAATAAATGAATTTTTTTTTTTTTTTGCAAACTAGAATGTATGCTTCTCGAGTTATCCATATGGTTATCAAAAATTAAATAAAATATTTGAAAAAAAAATATTAAAGAGAATATACATTGTTTAGGACATTTAAAAAAAAAATCATATTATCCCAAGGAGTAAAAAAAAAAAGAAAATGTGACAGTGATAACATTAGTGTACTTAAGTTTCACTAGAGTTGCAATGTGGCTTTCAACGTTTCATTATTGGCAATTTAACTCATAACGTTTACATGTTGTGGCAATGTGACTTAAAACTTGATGGATACTAACGAAATGAGATGAATGCTAATGAAACTAGATAAAAGTGAACAAACTGAACTAATAATGCCCTTTATAGAATATTACTTTATCCACCCTTTAAATTTAAAAAGTTATCACTGTCACATTTATATTAATTATATTTACAAAGAAAAATTATAAATATCTCTAATAAATAAAAAAATTATTTAAGACATCCACAATGAATATTACCAACACCCTCCCTTTCCATTTTTAAACCATTATTTAAAAAAAAAACTTTTCTTTCTTAATATTAACTATTAAGTATAAATCAATAAATTACTAATTAATGTTTTTTAAATAAGTTTTTTTTTGTAAAAATAAATATAACTCGAATTTGAAAAGATAAAAAGTTTCAGTTTTAAATTTAATTCAACTTAATTTCAAATCTTCAAATATTGTTTTTCTCAAAACTTATTTAAATATCTAACCTAAGAAAAAATCTGAACACCAATATCACCACCACCGCCAAATCTGAACAATCACAATAATCCCACCACATCAACTATTTTAAAGTGGACGACTGAGTTGTTGTTGAGAATAAGACTGTAATTGAAAGGAGCACTTTTTTTATAAAAAAAAATAATATATTTGAAGATTTGGAATTAAGTTGAATTAAATTTAAAATTGAGACGTTTTATCTTTTCAAATTTGAGTAATATTTATTTTGATAAAAAAGAAAAATGCTTTAAAAAACATAAATCAATAATTTATTGATTTATATACTTAATAGTTAATATTAAGGAATATGAGATAATTTGTTAAAATAAAGGTTTGAAAAATGGGCGTTGGTAATATTTATTTTGGATGTATGAAATAATTTTATTATATATTAGACTCTTTTATTATTTTGTTTTGTAAACATAATTAATAAAATAGTGATACTGATAATTTTTATATTTAGAGGGTGGATAATGTTGTATTCCATAAAGGTCGTTATATTTCCCGTCCAATTTGTTAACTTTTATCTAGTTTCGTTAGCATTCATCTCTTTTCGTTAGTATTCGTCAAGTTTTAAGTCACATTGCCACAAAATATAAACATTATGAGTTAAATTGCCAAAAATGAAACGTTGAAAGCCACATTGCAACTATGGTAAAACTTAAGTACACCAATGTACGATTTGCCCTTTATTATTTGGGGTATTAACTTTTTTACTCATTATTCCCCCTCTCAATTCTCTTTCTTATTTCACTTTTTTTTTACTCACATTACCTACTATGCTACATGTATCCTTAATTTTTGTGCCCAAACTAAATTGTATAGTTTCAATTGGGACGGAAGGAGTATATGTGTTTGACTCAGTGGCGAAGCCACATATATGCCTTGAGGGTCAGTAGATTAAATTTAGATACATTTATCCTTAATTTATTTTTTAAAAGACTTTTTACTATTAAAATGATGAATTTATACAATTTGACCCCATTAGTTTTGAGAAAAAAATGCACTAAACTGCTATTTTGACCCCCTTGTATACTAAAGATACATCAATTATAATAGTTATCTCGAAAAAATATTTAACATTTTTTTTGAAAAATTCCTGACTTCGCCGATGTCTGACTATGTTACCAGGTTACTTGTCAAATTTTGGGTTTGATATACTCCCTCAGTCTCAGCTCACTTGACACTTATTTTCATTTTGGACTGTCCCAGCTCACTTGACACTTCCCAAAATAGCATACTTTTTATAATTTTATATTCACTCTACCCCACCACTCATTCTCTCTCTTCATTTTTCACCATTCAATTTATTCAACCAACACTACTATATATTTACCGGATTTCGAACTGCTCCACCAAGGAGTTAGCCCCACCCAATGGTGGAGATCAATGCCACCTCATTTTTCCTACACCCAACGGTTCAGATAGAGCCAAATTCGGTGGGACCCACAAAAGTGGGAGCTATCTTGACCGCCCACCTGATTTGTGTTTGTATGTGGCCTTCATCTTAGCCATTGGGTGGAGAGGTGTAGCAAATTGGGTGGAGCGGTTCCGGGTCCATATTTGGCCCACTCGTTCTCTCTCTTCATTTTCTACCACACATTTTCCTTATTTTATTCATTCTCCTTAATTATTGTGCCCACCTCATAGGTGTCAAGTGAGGTGGGACGGAGGGAGTATATACCTGGTTATATATGTCTCTATACTACTCCCTCCGTCCCATAACAATGGGCACAGTTTGACTTTTTTGGTCAACTGAGTCAATCTTTGACCATAATTTTATGAATATCTAAATATCTCTATGAAATTCTAAAAATTGTTATTGTTTCACTATTAGAAATACTATCATTAACAATTTTTAGAATTGTCTAGAGATATCTAGATATTCATAAAATTATGGTCAAAGATTGACCTAATTGACCAAAAAAGTCAAAGTGGCCCATTGTTATGGGACGGAGGGAGTATATCGTAATTTGTATGTCTAACAAGGTTACCTGGTTACTTGTCAAATAGTATTGGTGGGTCTGATATATACCTAGTAGGATATAAGTTGAGGCATAATAATTAATTTGGAAATGGTAAAAAGAGTGTATAGTAGTAGTATATCATTTGGCAATGCCACCATGCATAGTTGCATACTGAAAAACAACATAGAATAATGAAAGTAAACACCTCTTTCCCTCCAACCAGCTTCTATAAATTAATCCTCCTCTCCATTCCCATTTCCTCACACTTTAAGCTTCTCTCTCTCTCTCCCCTCTCTCTCTAAACATATATACACACATATATATACATATACTATAATATCTTAACATGGGTTCTTGTGGATCACCGGTGATAATTAAGCGTAAAGAAGTGGTGGCGGCAGTGCTGCCGGTGCAAGACCACTGGTTGCCCATGTCAAACCTAGACCTCCTTCTCCCGCCCTTAGACGTCGGAATTTTCTTCTGTTACAAGAATAAATTCAATAAATCACAAGAAGAAATGGTGGGTGTGATTAAGAAATCACTAGCACAAGTTCTTGCCCATTTTTACCCTTTCGCGGGCGAAATGGCTGAAAACAATCTAGGTGAACCGGAGCTGCTGTGCAACAACCGGGGGGTGGATTTAGCATTAGCGTACGCGGATTTTGAGCTAAAAGATTTGGACCTTTATCGCCCAGATGATTCAGTTCATGAAAAGTTGGTTCCTTCTAAGGGTTCAGGTGTACTCTCCATTCAGGTGAGCTTTTCTTTTTCTACGTGCCCATTTTACTAGAAGAAATAATTAGAAGATGATTTTATGAAATGTGCTTTATATATACTCCCTCTCCCAAAAAAGCACTCATCCGTCTCAGTTTAAGGTTCTTACTTTCTTTTTTGGTATGTCCCAGTTTAAGGTTCTTATTTGCTTTATTCCTTAAATGGCAAATGATGAATAGTGTTTTGGATATCCTTATCCTCATAAATTTCATACTCCCTCTGTTCCAAGTAAGTTGAAACATTCATTTTGAAGTTGGGAAATTAATGATATACTAATATTTTACTCCCTCCGTCTCAAAATAGATGTCGTTTTAGACACTTTCACACATATTAAGAAATGCAATTAATGTATGTGAAAATGTCTTATATACCCCTAAAGTTATTCAATTACCTAGACTATTAAATGCTTGTGCAAGAGATAATTCCTTATCATTAATAGGGGTAGAATTGGTATACAACAATAAATAAGCCTTGAAAATTGTAAAACGACAAGTATTTTGAGACAAAAATTAACTCCCAAAACGACATCTAATTTGAGACGGAGGGAGTATTAAGAATGAAAGGTGGTGGGAAGAGAGAGAATTAGTGGGGAAGGAAAGAGAATGAGTGGAGAATAATAAGTGGTTGGGAGGAAGAGAGAGAATGAGTGGAGGATTATAAAAGTAATAAAAAACTTTCATTTTTAGATTGTTACAACTCAAGTGAAATGCCTTAAATGGCAAAATGTTTCAACTTACTTGGAACAGAGAGTATATTACAAAAAAACCATCACTTAGTCATTTACTTTTCACCCACTTGTTTTATGAATGAACAATTATATTCTCCACACACTATTTTTTTGACTCAAAGCGTGTAAAGTCAAACCGAGAACCTTAAACCGGGACGGATAGAGTATCTATTTGCTTTTAGGAGCAGGAGAATTAAGGAATGATGTTGAAAAAGTAGGTGTCGTGAGTGGGAAGGAGAGAGAAATTGGGGTAGAAAATAATAATTGGATAGTTGTTGCGAGTGAGAAGAAGAGAGAAAGTGGAGGGAATATTTTCTTTTTTGGATTTTTTGGGTAAGTGATATTTTTCAATGAGATACCCAAAATAACAAAATGGATATTCTGGTTTGGGACGGACGGAGTATATATATTATGGCGAAGCCACCTTTAAGCTCATGAGGATCATTCGACGGGTCCAACAGGCTAAACGATCTATTGAAGCAGTATTATTGTATTAGTACACATCATTCCTCAAAAACAAAATAAAAAATAAAATTGCACTTATTAATCATTTTAACTATTCGTTTTCGTAATCAGAAAAAAGATGTTTTGATAAATAGATAGATTACATATAGAAAAAAAATATAATTATAAAAATAGGTAATAACGAAAGTTTGATAAATGAACGTTATAATTATGAGCTTAATATGTGCCCTAACACACATGCACGCATTAAAAAATCTGAAAAAATAAATAAATTTAGTTTTGAACAAGTGTATTTAATTTAAAAAAAAAAAAAAACCTAAAATCGATTTTTTTTTTGCGCTAATCCTATTTTCACCGTATACTGTCTGGTCGTATGCTGACATGAGTCCTCTCATTATCCAGAAAGTTGAGAATGTGACTGGTTGGTTAATATTAATCCAATTAAAATGGTTTTACTACAGATTAAATTTAAATTTATTTACTTATGATGGAGGCGACTTGTTCGATGAAATTGTTATCGTCACCTTACAACTGCAATATTGACTCTTACTTCTTGTCAACTTTAAATTAATAAATCACTTCTTCAAATTATACTCCCTCCGCCCCACTTAAATTAAGACAAATTTCTATTTTGGGTATCCCATTCCAATTATGACAACCCAGAAAATGAAGTGTATTATTTAATGAGACCCACATTCACACTCATAATAATTTTCCACTCATTATTCTCTACCACACTTTCTCTCTCCTACTTTACTTTTCATACTCACAACACCTACTCCACTATCACTTTTTCCTTAATCCCCGTGCCCAACCTAAAAATCCTAATTCGGGTGAGATGGAGGGAGTATATAAAAAAAATGTTGAAAGTATAATAATAGCTACGGAGTACATTTTATTTATTATTCCATATCATTTTAGAATGTAAGAAGAGAGAATATATTAATATATACATGTATGTATGTGTGTTGGTGTGTGAAGCCAAATGACTCAGGAGGGTCTTGACCCTCTTTATTGAGGAGATGACAATTTAGAAATTTTTTTAATTAGAAAAATAATAATCATAACTAGTAAAATATCGGCTTTGCCAATATATGTGTATGTGTTTAGTTGCAATTTTTTGTTCCAACATGTTAATTAATTTGGTCAAAAAATTAGGTGACTGAGCTAAAATGTGGAGGATTAGTCATCGGATGCACTTTTGATCACCGTGTAGCTGATGCTCATTCAGCCAACATGTTCTTGGCGGCATGGGCCGAGACTGCTCAATCAGAACCAATAACTCACGTTCCATCATTCCGACGCTCAATGCTCAACCCAAGACGCCCACTCGATTGTGATGATGCATCGTATGACAATATGTACGCGCCTATATCATCGCTTCCTCCACCACCTCTCTCCGACGATCACCTCGTAAGCCGCATATACTACATCGAAGAAGAGGATCTAGTCCGCCTCCAATCTCTAGCCATGGCTAACGGAAGCAAACGGAGCAAACTTCAGTCCTTCACTGCCTTTCTTTGGAAAATTATTGGTGAAGGAAGCGACGATGTTTTTAAGACATGCAGGATGGGAATAGTAGTGGATGGTCGTGAAAGACTTAACGGAAGTAACGGAAACAAGTCTTTGTCAATGCAAAACTACTTTGGAAATGTACTTTCCATCCCATTTGGTGAGGCAAGTTATGATGAACTTAATTGTATGCCGCTTAGCCGGGTCGCGGATATGGTCCACGGGTTTTTGGCGGGTGCTACCACTGAGGAGCATTTTAGGGGGCTAATTGATTGGGTAGAGTTATACCGACCTGAGCCAGCTGTGGCGAGGATCTATTGTCAATTGAAAGAGAGTGAGGGTGAAGCGGTGGTGGTATCGTCGGGGCAAAGGTTTCCGGTGGACAAAATGGATTTTGGTTGGGGCGGGCCAGATTTTGGGTCATACCATTTTCCTTGGGGCGGGCAAACGGGTTATGTTATGCCAATGCCTAGTGCAAGCAAGAAAGGAGATTGGGTTGTGTACATGCACCTTATGGAAAAACACCTTGATTTGGTTGAGACCAAGGGTGTCCATATCTTTAAACCCTTAAGTCGTAATTATTTGAACTTTTAATTATCTTAAGCATTTGATACAAATAGTAGAGGTAATACCTAATTAGTAAGAAATGTATAAATTTTTTTTATTATTATTATCATCATGCATGTAATATATCTATATATAAAAATACTAAAATTCTCTAACCTTTACTCCCTCCGTTCCTGGTAAGCTGCAACATGGAAGGGGAAGCACAAAATTAAGAAAGGAGAATAATGAGTGGTTGGAAGGAAGAGAGAGAATGAGTGGAGAATAAGGAGTGGTTGGGAGGAAGAGAGAGAATGAGTAGAGAATAATGAGTGGTTGAGAGAAAGAGAGAGAATGAGTGGAAGATTATAAAAATAATAAAGAGTTTCCTTATTTGGCATTGTTGCAACTTAAGTGGAATGCCCAAAATGGCAAATTATTGCAACTTACCAGGAACGGAGGGAGTATAGTATATCCCTGATGTGCGAGTTTTAGAACATTGGACCCTTTTCTACAAACGACCCTAAATTTTAATCTCTTACTTGTCATTTGCCCTTCCATAAAGATAAAAAAAAAATATGTTAATCTTATTAAGCACATCTAACAACCCATTTGAACCAATAATAACAAACATCAATTGCAGGCTGTGTAAGTTATTGAAGTGAGTAATTAAAATATGTGCACAAGATTAACTGATTAAAATGGCACCACTAATCACTTTAATAATCTCGATTCTTCATCTAGCAAATAGGCTGGTGCCGTAAAATTTTAGTCCGGCACTACAACAGAATAAAATTTTCCAACTCCAAAGTAAATGTTTCAACTTTTCTGGAACGGAGGGAGTATTGAATAATACTCTTAAATTTACAAGCCTCTTGCCCAATGGTATTTGGTTGTGTGTGGGACCTCTACATAGTAGAGGTCTCAAGTTTGACTATCATTCGCTATAATAGGTTCCAATCGTGTTGAATCTCCACAAAAATTTGTACTAGACTAAGCAATAGATCTGTAATAAACCTAGTACAAGTTTGTAACACGATGGCAACTCCTTTGAATGAATGATATGTAACGAGCTTGTAAACAATTAAATCTTATTTTAAAGCTTATATCTAATTAGGTGTTTTAATATTGTAAATATTCAAAAGGAATCTGCAAAACATTAAGAATCTTGAGACTTATCTTAATTAATTATTTATCCAACTGAGTTTGTTTGTCGACCTTCAAAGTTCAAACCCACGATTATTTGGTATGAAAACCCCCTAAAAAGTAAAAGCATCCTTATTATTTAATCAAAATAGATCCAACAATTAAATCTTATTTTAAATTTTAATACTTTTTAATAGTGTGAATTAATATCAATGTGATGTGCCTATTATGTTTTGTCTTTCCTTGTAGGTTGGTGGTTAGTGAAAAGTACTTCTCTATTTGGCTCCTGTAGATGTAGGTGAGAAATAATTAAATTACTAATATTACATACCTACATTTAGCTTAAATTAGAAGCTCAAGGTGATAGACTGATAGGTGTCTGTTATGGGTGTATTTTCCAAATAGCAACGTCTAGATCTCTATCATCATGCAAACATCTTGGATCTTGGCAAAAATTACGAGTAAATTAATAATATCTACTTTGAATAAATCTTTTGTTCACATGTTATTTACAAGGAACTAAAACGTGCCACAAGACTACTTTCAACAAGATAGAAGACCAAGTCTACAAGATCGTTGAGAAGAATCACATCCCCGAAAAATAGGGATTTTAGTTATTATGTTATCCTTTTTCCTTGTATTTAAAGAGCCTAGCTTGGAGAAACACTCAACACACACTCTCACATACTCATTCTCTGTAATTCTCCATTGCTTCGAGTTTGTAAACACACTCACATATTAATACAAACATCTGGGAAGATAGGTGCTCGTAAACACCTCTCGAGGTTTTATGCTGTCGTGATAGTTGTCTCAAAGGCTTTCCTCGTTACATCATCGTGCCATCTTTTATTTTGATTCAAACCCTTATAGTTTTATTCCATTGCAACCCTCCTTTGTGTTGGGTTTCCAAGTAACATGCGCAGCGGAATTTAGCATTTAAAATTTTAAGAAACCCAAAGCCATGGATCCGTTCATATGATTAAATCAAATACAACATAAGAATAAAGGAATAAACTAACCCTTGATGGCTATCAAATTCTCTTGGTCTTTGGTGGAGGTTTGAAGACTTGATCACGATCACAAAGCTTGAACACGAACTTTGAAGATGATGATTTTCACCCTCTAGCGGTATCCACACTTCGAACGAATATCAAAGGAGCTTCTTTGATCTTGGTTGCTAGACCAAATTGTGAAACACTTTTTCACAATCAAAAGAACTATATGGAATTTATTTTGTGTATTATTTTGTTCCTCAACTAAGAATGTCTTGGAACAAAATAAACCCTCTCTCAAACTCTTTGAGACTCACAAAATCATTGGCCTAGAGTGCTGGCCGAATTTGGTCTTTTATACACAAGTATGACCTATTCCAAATAGGAAACTTGTGTCAAAATCCTTCCAAAATTCGTTTCCAAATCAAATTAGGAATCTGCCACCCGACAGCACTGTGCGGCCGCCCAAAATCATTTGTGCGGTCGCACAACTATCTGAAGCAAAACTGGTACAAAACTGTCCTAAGTGTGCGGCCGCCCAGTAAATACTGTGCGGTCGCCCACTCTTCAGAATGTCCAGAATTTCTAAAATTCCAATATAGTCCTTTTAAAGATTCGTTCTATTGTGTGTGACCCTCTAGGATTATACTAAGTTGGCAATGAGCTCAAACATGATCTCATAAGATATGATTAGGTTCTAGCAAACCGTCATACCTACCCAAATAGTATAACTAGATACAAGTTCGCATTCCTTTAGAATATGTCACAATCCCTTTGTCCACGATGTCATTGAACACAAGTCATGGTCAAACAGTCAACTTGTTTTGTTCAATACTTTCTCGATTCCGAATATGTTGATAATCCAAATGACATTGATCCAATCAATTCATCTGAGTCCGGCCGAACATTTCATCAACATCATTCCTACGAGTGGCCCAAGCTTGACATCTCTCCGAAGAGGGACAAATCCATTTAGCTTATTATTCTTCCCAACGGGATTCCGATTATGCCAATCATACCCTTTATAACTACCGTATTAAGGTAGCGTTTGAATATGTCAAACACAATGTTCATCAAGTGGAAGACCATAATAACTTCATGTCTAAGGATTCAAATGACATAACTAATATGAGATATATGTATGACATAGACCATGACATAAATCTCATACAGCGGGTCATGTCCAGTACCTTGTTCCAAACAAGTACCCATAAATCTAACATGATCATCCCATGACCATTTAGCCTTTATACTAGTGCTTAACAAGTACTAGGGACGGGGATTATTATAAGTAAACATGAACAACAATAATAATCAAAACATCTCTTTATTGATATGAAATAAATGATAACAATTACAACGTTTATTAAACGTGCCTAGGGCACCACTACCAACAATCTCCCACTTGCCCTAGGCCCAATCTCCCATGTATCTAATACCCATGGACCTAACATGACCATCATGTTTAGCTTGTGGAAGTCCCTTTGTTAGCGGGTCCGCAACATTGTCATCAGTAGGTACTCTGCATATATTTACGTCTCCCCTATCAACGATCTCTCGAATGATATGAAAACGCCTAAGTATGTGTTTGGATTTCTGATGTGCTCTTGATTCCTTTGCTTGAGCAATAGCACCATTATTATCACAATAAAGGTCTATTGGATTAGCAATACTAGGAACCATTTCAAGTTCAGTTATGAACTTCTTAATCCAAACAGCTTCCTTTGCAGCATCCGATGCAGCAATATACTCAGCTTCTGTTGTAGAATCAGCGGTTGTACTTTGCTTGGAACTCTTCCAGCTTACAGCTCCACCATTTAACATAAACACAAAACCCGATTGCGATCGGCTATCATCTTTGTCAGTTTGGAAGCTTGCATCCGTGTAAACATTTACAACGAGATCATCTTCCATTCCTCCATAGACCAAAAACGAGTCTTTAGTCCTTCTCAAGTACTTAAGAATCGCTTTTACAGCTATCCAGTGATTTTCGCCAGGGTCGGATTGGTATCTACTTGTCATGCTCAAAGCATAAGATACATCCGGCCTAGTACAAATCATGGCATACATGATGGACCCAATTGCCGAAGCATATGGAACATCATTCATTTTCTCACGCTCATCTTTTGTCTTAGGACATTGAGTCTTGCTTAGAGAAACTCCATGTAACACGGGCAAGGTTCCTCTCTTAGAATTTTCCATACGGAATCTTCTAATGACCTTGTCAATGTATGTACTTTGGCTTAAACCAAGTAGCCTCCTTGATCTATCTCTATAGATCTTAATGCCAAGAATATATGCGGCTTCACCCATATCTTTCATTGCGAAGCACTTTCCTAACCAAGTCTTCACAGACTGAAGTGTAGGAATGTCGTTTCCAATGAGCAATATGTCATCCACATATAAAATAAGGAATAGCACTATGCTCCCACTAATCTTCTTGTATACACAAGGCTCATCTTCGTTCTTGATGAAACCAAACTCTTTGACGGATTCATCAAAACGGAGATTCCAACTCCTAGAAGCTTGCTTCAATCCATAGATGGATCTCTGCAATTTGCATACCTTAGAATCTTGTTCAAAACCTTCTGGTTGTGTCATATACACATCCTCTTGGAGTTTTCCATTCAGGAAAGCGGTTTTGACGTCCATCTGCCATATTTCATAGTCATGATATGCGGCAATGGCAAGCAAAATTCTTATAGACTTGATCATTGCTACGGGTGAAAAGGTCTCATCATAGTCAATACCATGAACTTGCCTATAACCCTTCGCTACAAGCCTAGCTTTGTAAGTATGCACCTTCCCATCCATGTCAGTCTTCTTCTTGAAGACCCATTTGCATCCTATGGTTTTTACACCTTCGGGCGCATCAATCAAATTCCAAACTTGATTGTCTTGCATGGATTGCAATTAGGATTCCATGGCTCCAAGCCACTTGTCAGAATCAGGAGAAGACATCGCCTCTTGGTAGGTTGACGGTTCATCATTCTCAATGATTTCTACCTCATTACTATCCGTTACGAGAAATCCATATCTCTCGGGCTCGGATCGTAACCTACTAGAGCTGCGAGTTGCTTGTGTACTTTGAACAGGTTCCACAACTCCTTGTGGTTCTTGTTCTTGTTCCACCATTGGTTCAATGTTATTTTCTGGGTCTCGAATTTCTTCAAGATTTATTTTACTCCCACTGATTTCTTTGGAGAGAAACTCTTTCTCTAGAAAGACACCAGTTCGGGCAACAAACACTTTGTTGTCCTCTCGGTTGTAAAAGTAATATCCTTTAGTTTCCTTAGGATATCCCACGAAAATACATTTATCAGATTTGTGTGCAAGTTTGTCTGAGATAAGTCTTTTGACAAAAACTTCACAACCCCAAATCTTCATGAAAGATAGACAAGGCTTCTTTCCGCTCCACATCTCATATGGAGTCTTTTGAACCGATTTAGTTGGAACACGATTTAGTGTGAAAGCAGCGGTTTCTAGAGCGTAACCCCAAAAGGATATTGGAAGATCAACTTGACTCATCATTGATCGAACCATGTCTAACAAAGTCCGATTCCTCCTCTCGGACACACCATTCCATTGTGGTGTTCCGGGTGGAGTCAATTGTGAAACTATTCCACAATTCTTTAGATGATCATCAAATTCTTGACTTAAGTATTCACCACCACGATCTGATCGAAGTGCTTTAATACTTTTGCCAAGTTGTTTTTCTACTTCATTTTGAAATATTCTAAATATCTCAAATGCTTCACTCTTATGTTTCATTAGGTAAACATACCCAAATCTACTATAATCATCAGTGAAGGTTATGAAGTATTGAAATCCTCCCCTAGCATTGCTACTTAATGGTCCGCATACATCGGAATGTATCAACCCCAATAAGTCGCTTGCCCTTTCACCCAACTTGGTAAAAGGTGTCTTAGTCATTTTTCAAGAAGACACGACTCACAAGTATCATATGACTCTAAGTCACATGAACCCAAAAGTCCGTCCCCATGGAGTTTTGAGATACGCTTCTCATTAATATGACCAAGACGGCAATGCCACAAATAAGTATGATTTACATCATTAGGTTTAGATTTCTTATTTACATGATAGACATTATTTTCATTCTTGACATCCAAGATATAAAGGCCATTAAATGAATTAGCAATACCATAAAGCACATCATTTAAATAAATAGAAAATTTCTTATTCTCAATAAGAAACTTAAAACCTTCATTATCCAAACAAGAAATTGAAATAATATTTCTGCTTAAATCCGGAACATAATAACAATTGTTCAAAACAATAATTAATCCGGAAGGTAAAGTGACTTCATAAGTCCCTACGGCTAATGCAGCAACTCTTGCTCCATTCCCCACGCGTAGATCTACTTCACCTTCTTTAAGCAGTCTCCTATTCTTTAGTCCCTGCACATTAAGACAAATGTGAGAACCACATCCGGTATCCAATACCCAAGAATCAGTGGTAGAAAGGAGAATATCTATCATATAGATACCTGAAGTCGACGCAGCCTTGCTGCTCTTCTTCTTCTTTTGCTCTTCCAAGAAAGCCTTGCAATTACGTTTCCAATGACCAATTTCTTGACAATGGAAACAAATTGCATCCTTTTGTGAATCGGGTTTTGCCTCAGAAGCCTTGGCAACCTTTGCCTTGCTTATCTTGGGTTTGACAACTTTTGCCTTACCCTTGCCTTTGGCACCAGGCTTCTTCCCATCATGAACCAAGAGCACGGGAGAACCTTTCTCCACAATTTTCATCTCTGCAGTTTTGAGCATCCCATGCAACTCAGAGAGATTCTTATCCATTCCATGCATGTTATAATTCATTACAAACTGATTATAACTTTTAGGCAATGAATTAAGAATGAGATCCGTGGCTAGCTCCAATGGGATTGGATAGCCAAGTTTCTCAAGGTGCTCTACATAACCTTTCATTTTAAGAAAGTGAGGACTCACTTGTTGCCCTTCATTCATTTTACAAGTAGTGAATGCAACAATGGTCTTGTACCTCTCTTGCCTAGCTTGCTCTTGAAACATGGTTCTCAACTCCACGCCTATCTCATAGGCTTCCAAATGTTCCAAACTTTGTTGGAGTTTTGAACACATAGCAGCAAGCATGAGACAACTTACATCTCTAGAATCATTACGATGTTTCTTGTAATTGTCTCTTTCTACCCTAGGGGCAGTAGGCGGTGGTTCAGCAGGGAGAGGCCCATCGAGAATGTACAACTTATCTTCTTGCCTAAGAACGATTCTTATGCTTCGGATACAATCCATAAAGTTAGTACCATTCTCTTCGAGCTTATCCTTCTCAAGGATCGATCGCAACGACATTGATTGAGTGTTATTAGTCATTATCTACAAATATGCAAAATTTCCAAAATTTAATAAGTACCGATTTTTCATTAAAGAGATAAAAAAATGTATTTTAAAACAAAATACTCCCACTAAATTATATAACCTTCATATACATCCAATGTATAATATAATTTAAATGGGTTGAGATCCCGCTTTAATCTAATTTTGAGTACGCTTTGGCGCACCGCTCAAAATTAAATCAATTAGGTAGACAACTCTTGTCAATCATATCTCATATGACTCTCAGTTCTTTTCATGAGATTCTTTAAGAAATCCAATTTCAAAAAGCATGTTAAATCTCATCTTTGCCTTAAGCCCAAAACTGTTTTGACGCTTAATTAAGTCCAACCATTTTAAACGCATAGGAAACTCTTATTCACTCATCTTGCTCAAACATGAATAAAATCAATGCACCTCGCTTTGGCGAGCCCACATAAAATTACTCATGTATAAACAAGTGTTTTAATCATGGCATGGCAAAAGGACTTAAAACTTTCTTTGAAGGTTCATCACATATAGCATATAACACATTTATGAGCAAATAATATAAACATGTTATACATCAAGTTTAGCCACTAAATTAATCTCCATTAATTTAAGCATGGTATTTATGTGTCATTAGTTTCTCTATAATTATGAGGATGAGACTATTTCAACTTTGGTTATTATCTCCAAATCAAGACAACAAGAAGTGCGGTTGAACTAAGCCATTAGGCAACCACAATCCCGCACTAATTCAAGAAACCAAGAAAGTAGTCCATGTGGCCGAAACTAAGCAATAGATGGTCTCGATGAACGTAGGGCCAATTGCATTCACAATTCCACATGGATCTCCAATCATTGAATCAAGAACTTTGTTTCTCAATTTTAGCAATTATGAACTCTTCATAATTCTAACTTTGTTTTATCTTTGAAACTTTGATTGCAATCAAGTTTGGGAAACACAATCTCGATGAACGCAGATTAGCCATCCAAACCTTGAACCAATCTTAGAATCACAAGACTAAAACAAATAGGAAAATCAAACCCCAAAATCCACACACAAACCAACTACCCAAAACCCATTCCAGATCAGCAAGTCTGGACTGGTTCTGTTACTGGTTTTGTTGAATCTTTCGAAAAATCCAGATTCTGGTTTTTCAACCAAAATCAGACCTTCTGGTCAACTTGTGCGGCCGCCCAAAAACCCTTGTGCGGTCGCCCAAAACTGTGCGGCCGCCCAAGGCATTTTGTGCGGTCGCCCGGTGCCATCAGAATGTGCAGAATTTTCAAAGTTCGAAAATTTTGTCTCAAAATTGTTTTTCCCCGATTATTAAAACTTTGATCCAATCAAAAATTAATAATCAACAATTCTGAATCCACCATAATTTATTTATTGCGATTGAATCGTGCGATTAAAGTTGCAAAACAATAAACCACATAAAATCACATAACACATAAACAACATATATTCTAATATTCAAATCATGCAAGGCACATAAACAATTTACATACACATAACATGATCCAAGTATTGAATTAATCAACATGAACGGGGCTCTGATACCACTGTTGGGTTTCCAAGTAACATGCGCAGCGGAATTTAGCATTTAAAATTTTAAGAAACCCAAAGCCATGGATCCGTTCATATGATTAAATCAAATACAACATAAGAATAAAGGAATAAACTAACCCTTGATGGCTATCAAATTCTCTTGGTCTTTGGTGGAGGTTTGAAGACTTGATCACGATCACAAAGCTTGAACACGAACTTTGAAGATGATGATTTTCACCCTCTAGCGGTATCCACACTTCGAACGAATATCAAAGGAGCTTCTTTGATCTTGGTTGCTAGACCAAATTGTGAAACACTTTTTCACAATCAAAAGAACTATATGGAATTTATTTTGTGTATTATTTTGTTCCTCAACTAAGAATGTCTTGGAACAAAATAAACCCTCTCTCAAACTCTTTGAGACTCACAAAATCATTGGCCTAGAGTGCTGGCCGAATTTGGTCTTTTATACACAAGTATGACCTATTCCAAATAGGAAACTTGTGTCAAAATCCTTCCAAAATTCGTTTCCAAATCAAATTAGGAATCTGCCACCCGACAGCACTGTGCGGCCGCCCAAAATCATTTGTGCGGTCGCACAACTATCTGAAGCAAAACTGGTACAAAACTGTCCTAAGTGTGCGGCCGCCCAGTAAATACTGGCGGTCGCCCACTCTTCAGAATGTCCAGAATTTCCAAAATTCCAATATAGTCCTTTTAAAGATTCGTTCTATTGTGTGTGACCCTCTAGGATTATACTAAGTTGGCAATGAGCTCAAACATGATCCCATAAGATATGATTAGGTTCTAGCAAACCGTCATACCTACCCAAATAGTATAACTAGATACAAGTTCGCATTCCTTTAGAGTATGTCACAATCCCTTTGTCCACGATGTCATTGAACACAAGTCATGGTCAAACAGTCAACTTGTTTTGTTCAATACTTTCTCGATTCCGAATATGTTGATAATCCAAATGACATTGATCCAATCAATTCATCTGAGTCCGGCCGAACATTTCATCAACATCATTCCTACGAGTGGCCCAAGCTTGACATCTCTCCGAAGAGGGACAAATCCATTTAGCTTATTATTCTTCCCAACGGGATTCCGATTATGCCAATCATACCCTTTATAACTACCGTATTAAGGTAGCGTTTGAATATGTCAAACACAATGTTCATCAAGTGGAAGACCATAATAACTTCATGTCTAAGGATTCAAATGACATAACTAATATGAGATATATGTATGACATAGACCATGACATAAATCTCATACAGCGGGTCATGTCCAGTACCTTGTTCCAAACAAGTACCCATAAATCTAACATGATCATCCCATGACCATTTAGCCTTTATACTAGTGCTTAACAAGTACTAGGGACGGGGATTATTATAAGTAAACATGAACAACAATAATAATCAAAACATCTCTTTATTGATATGAAATAAATGATAACAATTACAACGTTTATTAAACGTGCCTAGGGCACCACTACCAACACTTTGATCTCATAATCCATTTTTTTTTCTTTCTTTTTCTACCATTGTTTTTTCTACCAAAACAGTGTCTATACAAAAGTCCTGGTTAATGCTTAATGTTAGTCTGTCCTGCAAAGATAGTTGTACTTTAATTTTAATGATGAGTATGAGTGAATTTCAACAATAATTATACCATTTTATTTATTCTAATGAAACATTAGAAATTTGTGATTAAATATAACACATAATGATAAATAAATAAAAAACCATTTTAATGAAGTTTAAAAATTACAATTGATATACAATTAAGAATATGAATAAACAGGGAATATTATATACAGGGAACGAAATATTCCAAATCTGCCCTTGCCCGTTTCGTGTACGTATACACGAGATTGCCTCTATAATCTCGTGTAACTTTACACGTGATGAATCGTGTTTGCACACGAGATATCTCGTGTACATACACACGAGATTATAGAAGAAATCTCGTGTAAAGGTACACGAGATGTAACGAGACATCTCGCGTGTTTATACATGAGAATCAAGCATTATAGGATCGAATTTTAGGCATAAAAATCAAGTTTTTGAAATTGAAATTTAGGTTACCTGTGTAGTGGCGGCGGTAGAGGAGGCGCCGGCGCCGGAGACGGACTTTCCACCGATGGTGGGGAGCTTCTTCTTCATGTTTGTGATCGTCTTCGTCGTGTGTGGTCGCCGTTCGGTTCCGAACGCAGTGGAGGGACGGAGGGGAATTTTGAAAATGAATGGAATTGGTTTTTTTTAAGGTATATATAAGGGGGTATTTTGGTAATTTTATCTCTTCCCTGTATTTTTTGTTCCCTGTATATAACTATATCCCTCAGTTTTTTCAAAACACTATGAGTTTTGAATGTTAAGAACTTAACAAAAGTGTTAAAAGCTTGTAGGAGATCTTAATAAGTTAACAGAGCATTAGAAACTTAACATCTAACCATGCACATTCAAATCAACAAGGCTAGAAAGTGAATAATTAATGAGAGTAAGTCTTAAATTATGGGTTAATGATAATTTAGACCCTAAAGTGGACAATAATACACATAGGGAAAACTCAAAGGGAAAAAAAAAACATCAGGGTCCGTTTGGAAGGGTGATATATCACTTTAGGGTCTAAATTGTCATTAACCCCTTAAATTATTGATACTGTAGAGACAGTATTTTAAAGGGTTCATTGCAATTTGGTTCCTAACATTTCTCAAAATTTGCAATGTTGATGTTGTCTTTTCAATTTCGCCAATTAGTATATCCACTTTGTCTTTTTGTTGCAATCTGACTACAAAAGTAACTATTTGTTAGTTTTTTTAACAGATTTTATGTGATGTGACTAGCACATGACGTTTTAATGGACGTTTTAAGATGTTTTAAGAGCTATAAAAATCCGATTAATATGATTCTCTTTTTAAATTGAAGCTTAATATTTTAATCTAACAATGAGAAATAGGAATATCATTTTGGGACGGAGGGAGTATTAAAATTAATTTCATTAAAAATCATTAGTATATAATGAAATGTTGTTCAAAACTCATTCAAACAACTAACAAAAAAAATATGATATGGAGGTGTTGTAACTTTGTCAATATTCAAAATGAAGCTGCTGAAACCACGAATAATAATGCGATACCTCTATTTTTTATTAATTTATCCAACTGACTTTATTTGTCAAAACCTTCTAACCCTCAGTTATTTGGTATGAAAACCATTAAAAAAGTAAATAAAAAAAAGTCCTATCAGATAGTTTGGTTGATTGTAATATTAATTAATGGGTGAAGAATATTTAAATGAATCTGTGATTAAAATTCAAGGAACAGATGGTGAGTTAATTATTAGTACTAAGAATCTTATTCAAAAACAAAAACAGAAATACTTAACAAGTAACAACAAGTTAAACATCCATGCAGGATAATGGGTTGCTTACTATTATATTTCCCTTATTTTCTAAAGTCATTTATTAATAAAAACCTCAATTTTGAAATTACACACACACACACATGATAACACACCATTAATATTATTTTCATATTTAAAACTATATATGATACTTATTTTGACAAGATTTCTTTTTAACACTTTTATTATTATAAATAGGTTGAGGAATTAATTGATAAGTTTTCAATTTGAGTCAGTCTTATGAAAAAATTGTTTTAAACTAAAAGATGTAAAAACGTGTTTTCCACAAGTGTCAGTCTTATGAAGAACTAATTTTTTTAAAACAAGTTTTACACTAAAACAAGCGTAAAACAAGATTTTCACGACATTTGCACTTTCAATTTTCCCAAAACCAATTGCTTTAGCGATAGTTGGGGAAACTTAGACAATAACTTGTATGAGACAGTCTCACACGTGAAACGAGTCTCGTTTAGAGACTAAATGGTTTTCCACTGAGCGGGCCAGGACAAGCCCATTTCCTCTCTCGTCGAAATATGTCTCATGTGTGAGACCGTCTCACGTAAGACTTACTCGGAAACTTATTGTTGTTGTTGTTTTTTCCACTCACTTGACCAACAAACAATTGTATTTTATTTTAATTATTTTTTTCCCACTCACATTTCACGATGGCATCTCCAGCTCTCTCTTAACAAACAATTGTAACAATGCTTAACTTTGTCAATATTCAAAAGGAATCTACACAACATTGAGAATAATGTAATATATCTATTTTTTATTAATTTATATATCCAATTGACTTTGTTTGTCAACCTTAAAACCCACATTTATTTGGTATGAAACCACCCTAAAAAAAAGTTATCAGATAGTTTGGTTGATTGTAATATTAATTTATCAAAGGTGAAATGACAAATTGGGTCCAAGTTGAGGGCCAATGTGATAATTAGGGTTTGATTTTTCAATTTTATCAATTTAGGATTCAGAGTTAGACGAGTTAGCTAGGTAGTGGTTTTGAAACGAAATTGTTAGAAAAGTTCGTTAAGTCATTGCATGCCTTATGCATGTAAATTAACGTAAGTTAGTTAGGGTTATAACTCTCAATTTACCCTTAATTCTTAACTCTAAATTGACAAAATTCTGATTTTAGACACTAGTTTAGGAACATCTCTTAAGTTTGGGTATAGTTCAATAAAATCATATAGGAAAAAGAAGTCTTATGGGCAATGGTAAAATAGGATCCAGATTTAGGGGTATTTTCAAGTTGATTTCTAAACTGTGAGGTAGATTTCAAATTGGGGTCTGATGTTAAGATTTTATTAATTTAAGGTTTGAGTTGAGAAAATATAATTATTTGGAGGGCTAGACCCACATCAAAAAATCAAACTAACCTTATAAGTTTCGCTTGTGTCCGACACGTGAAACTTGACTAGTTTTTCTAACTGTTAGTAAATCAAACCCAAGAGATAAATAATAACGAACGCAAATCAACACAGAATATACGTGGTTCACCAATCTCTATTGGTTACCTCCACGGGCAAAGGGAAACAGATATTATTATGGCGGAGAAACAATTACAAGAAGATAATCACACTAATCTTTGTTTGCATGAACTTTGATCACAAAGTTCCTAGCTATGCAAATCCCTAGAACTAGAATTACTGATCTCTCTCCATGTCAATTGAATCAAGCACAGAAAAATACTACTTTATGGCTAGTATTTATTGGGATTAGAGACCTAAACCAGAAGATAAAAGGAGTCCTTAATTAAATCCCAAAAAGGATTTAATTACTTTCCTTTTTCTTCTCAAATTTGACTTATTCAAAGTCATTTACTCTAACAATCTCCACCTTGACTTTGAATCTCCCCTAATAATTCAGATGCACGAGCTTCCGACATAGACTCCACCTTGAGCCACATCCCTCGTACCAGATTTTTCAACCTTTGCTTCAGTCTGTCTTTCGTCAAAGAAACTAGATTTGTCCTCCGAACAACCAGATTTTTCACGCGCGCCATGTATCTTCAAGACACTCAGAATTTGCCTCACCAGGCAAACAACTTTGTCCTCTGGACAATCAGATTTTCTGCATGCAATGTATCCTACGGACACTCAGAATCACCCCAACGGGCAATTAACAGTCATACAGACGTGGCCCATCCAGTCGACATTGGATCTTGCCAACCATGACTAACAAAACCGGTGTGTGTTGATCTTCTAGCCGTGGCTTGCCCAGTTCACTCCGGCCAAGAGTAAAACGCTGCTCCACCTGCTCGTCAATACCATCACCAATCTCAGAACCTTGGAGGATGAACAAGGAATCTTTTCTTCCGCCCTTCAGAATCACATCCGAACCTTTGTAGACATCCAGAACTCCACCTTCACCTTTGAAACTGTATCCCTTCTTGTCCAACTGACTAAGTGATACCAGATTCTTTTTTACTTGTGAAACGTGTCTCACCTTGTTCAATGTAAGATATTTATCACCAGAAGTTCTCACCCTTACAGAGCCCATCCCAACTACTTCGCAGATAGATCCATTAGCCATATAAATACGGTCTCCATCCTTCTGCTCATACGTTGTAAACTGCTCCTTGCGCGAACACATGCGATAAAAACTCCCGAATCTAGAACCCATGCAACTTCCTTGCACGCTTCTTCTTTGGTCACCAGGGCATAATCACCATCCTCATTCAGTTTGTCACTGCTCGCCATCGCTGCAGCTGACTCAGAATTCTTCAGACGCGGAGTCAGATGTACAACTCTGAAATCTAACAAGATTATTGCCTCGGGCAACACAGATTTTGTATCTACTTCTATATCACTAGAATAGACTACAACAGATGTTAGATCTTCAGATTATACCAGACAGCTAACTTCTGATCACAGAACCCTAGCTTCAAATCTCCGTCTTCAGATGTAGATACTAGACACCGAAACGTTCTAGATGCGTTCTTGGATCACCACCAAACACCAGAAGAACTTTCAGATTTAGATCTACCAGATTTGCTATTTCTAGCACAGATCACTGCACGGACACTGCACGCGGACTGCACGAAAAAAACTGCACGCGATCTGCACCAAAACTGCACGTGACCCGCACCAAGATTGCACGCGAACTGCACTTTTTCTGCACGCGATCTGCACTTTTTCTGCCCTGCGATCTGCACGCCCAATGCATAATCTTCTATCAGATAATAAACCTATTCTTCCCGTCAGACTTGTTGATTTTCTTGTCTATCTCGGAATCCATCTCTTCTATTGCAGCGGAATGCCCTGATCTTTCTCAACTAACCAGGATTAGGTGATAATAAGAGAAATCGCAACAAGAAATTCCAAACGCATACAATCGAAGACAAAACACCAGCAGCTTCTGTCCGGATACAATTTCGGATGCTACGCACCTCAAAATCCGATCTCTACCGTTCGGATCGAAGATCTATGAGTCCCGAAGCTACTCACCAAAAATCAGCACGATCCAACGGTGAACGAACGCGCTACGCCTTTTTCTTCACCGTTGCGCTGGATAAAAACGGACCAGAAACTGCTACCTTGTTTTTCTTCGATCTTGGATCTCTTCCGTCGAAGCTAATTCTTCTTTTCAACCAAGCTCTGATACCACTTGTTAGTAAATCAAACCCAAGAGATAAATAATAACGAACGCAAATCAACACAGAATATACGTGGTTCACCAATCTCTATTGGCTACCTCCACGGGCAAAGGGAAACAGATATTATTATGGCGGAGAAACAATTACAAGAAGATAATCACACTAATCTATGTTTGCATGAACTTTGATCACAAAGTTCCTAGCTATGCAAATCCCTAAAACTAAAATTACTGATCTCTCTCCATGTCAATTGAATCAAGCACAGAAAAATACTACTTTATGGCTAGTATTTATTGGGATTATAGACCTAAACCAGAAGATAAAAGGAGTCCTTAATTAAATCCCAAAAAGGATTTAATTACTTTCCTTTTTCTTCTCAAATTTGACTTATTCAAAGTCATTTACTCTAACACTAACAATTAAAACTCTCAACTAACTTTTTTTACTTTTGAACCCAAAACTGACAAAAGCTGAAACAACAGGCTTCGAATGACAGCAAATTTTATACCCTTATTTGTCATTTCACCTTGATTAAAATACATAAGTGAAGAATATTTAACGAATATGTGAATAAAATTCAACGAAACGTTGTTAAATTTATTATTAATTATTATTATGATCATTGAATTTAAGTGCATGATGTACATGCAACAACCCAGTCGAACCAATAATAGCATTATCGTTTCAGGACAATGCGCTCATTTTGCTGACTATTTTATGTTATGATTCAATCATCTTCAGAATTTCATTCACACTTGAAAAAGAAAAAAAATATATAAAATTTTTTGGGGGAAACTAGTTCCTCCATAAGTTATAAAAGTCTTGTTTTAAATATACGGATTTGGTGTTTTAAGGCTTAAATTCACTGTTTTAAAGCTTAAACTTGCTATTTTATTTTCTTGGTGTTTTAAGGCCTAAACTTAGTGTTTTAAATCCTAAACTTGCTATTTTATTTTCTTATTCTTTTAAATCCTAAACTCACTATTTCAAAAACTAAACTCCCTATTTTAAGGGTGAAACTATATTTAAAAAGTAAACTTTTTATAACTTATGAAAAAACTAATTACCTAAAAACTTAGTCAAAAACGCATAATTATGTGGAAAGATGACAGAAATTTTGGACGTTTTAAATGATCACCTGATGATGCCAAAAATCGTATCGGATCAGCCCTGATCCAGCGGTTCGGATAATCCCAGCAACAACTCCTTGAATGGCCTGAAACACATGAAACAAATGTAAACTAGCCTCCGGCGTGAGAGTAGGAATCTGGTTATGGTTATGACAGAAAACATAAGAAATCAATTGACAAGATTTGAGCCAAAAGAATTCGATACCTCAATAGGTGTATGGAGGCATGTTTATATAGGTACCGGTGGATTAGTCCCGACTTGATAAAGAAGTCAGTGAGTCCGTTTTAGTGTGAAATAATTAAATTACTAATATTACATACCTACATTTAGCTTAAATTAGAAGCTCAAGGTGATAGACTGATAGGTGTCTGTTATGGGTGTATTTTCCAAATAGCAACATCTAGATCTCTATCATCATGCAGACATCTTGGATCCTGGCAAAAATTACGAGTAAATTAATAATATCTACTTTGAATAAATCTTTTGTTCACAGGTTATTTACAAGGAACTAAAACGTGCCACAAGACAACTTTCAACAAGATAGAAGACCAAGTCTACAAGATCGTTGAGAAGAATCACATCCCGAAAAATAGGGATTTTAGTTATTATGTTATCCTTTTTCCTTGTATTTAAAGAGCCAAGCTTGGAGAAACACTCAACACACACTCTCACATACTCATTCTCTGTAATTCTCCATTGCTTCGAGTTTGTAAACACACTCACATATTAATACAAACGTCTGGGAAGATAGGTGCTTGTAAACACCTCTCGAGGTTTTATGCTGTTGTGATAGTTGTCTCAAAGGCTTTCCTCGTTACATCATCGTGCCATCTTTTATTTTGATTCAAACCCTTATAGTTTTATTCCATTGCAACCCTCCTTCGATCTCATAATCCATTTTTTTTCTTTTCTTTTTCTACCATTGTTTTTTCTACCAGAACAGTGTCTATACAAAAGTCCTGGTTAATGCTTAATGTTAGTCTATCCTGCAAAGATAGTTGTACTTTAATTTTAATGATGAGTATGAGTGAATTTCAACAATAATTATACCATTTTATTTATTCTAATGAAACTTTAGAAATTTGTGATTAAATATAACACATAATGATAAATAAATAAAAAACCATTTTAATGAAGTTTAAAAATTACAATTGATATACAATTAAGAATATGAATAAACAATATTATTGTACTTTAAATTTACCTGCAAATTTTCCATGGTATTTCACTTCCCTCAGTTTTTTCAAAACACTATGAGTTTTGAATGTTAAGAACTTAACAAAAGTGTTAAAAGCTTGTAGGAGATCTTAATAAGTTAACAGAGCATTAGAAACTTAACATCTAACCATGCACATTCAAATTAACAAGGCTAGAAAGTGAATAATTAATAAGAGTAAGTCTTAAATTATGGGTTAATGACAATTTAGACCCTAAAGTGATATACCACCCTCCCAAACGGACTCTGATGTTTTTTTTTTCGCCAGATCAGAACTTGATGTGAAAAATACTCGCCAGTTAAGACCTTTTTTACGGAATTCGTTAAAAACTTGGTTAAAAATCATGTGCCATGCACATGACAAACAAAATTGGTTAGTTTGAAGTTGAAATTTATTTCGAGGGGCTTAATGAAAACTACAAACTTAATAAGGCTGAAAATCAAAATAATTATTAAAAATACTATTTAAAAGAAAAAACAAAAAAAAACAAAATATCAAACAATTAAAAATTAATAGATATTTGATAAAAAAAAATTATTTATTTTTAAAAAAACTTTTGGAGTAAAAATATTTCATTTTAAGGAGGTTTACTAAAAAATTCTTTGATTTAAAGCTTAGTAAAAGTTAATTTCTTTTTCAAATACTTTTTTTATAAAAAAATTGACCTATCTTTTTTCTTAAAAGTAATTATTATATATGAAGAAAATAATATTTCAACAAAAATATTAAATATAAAATTATTAAATACTCCCTCCGTCCCAAATGATCTTCACATTTGACTATTCAAACTTTTTAAGGATATGAACACTTGATTCACTAGTCATATTTTGTTTGGGCACTTCTAAGCCTTGGTTGTAGAAATGTGAAGAATTTTTTGAGACAATGAAACATGCCAAAAGAGAAGATCATTTTGGGACGGAGGGAGTATGAAATAAGACGTTTTTTAAAGCATGAAATAAGACATTAACTAGTAGTTTTTTTCTTTAATATTATATGATTCCTTCAAAATTCAAACACAAAAGGAGTTTTTATTTATGTGTTTAAATTTAAATGGTTTTTGTAGCCCCTTAAATTATATAATTTACACTAAGCACCCTACTAGCTAAATTCAAACCCATCCAATCCGTCTATCACGTGCTAAGCACATGCTACTTAACTGACTTTTCTAACGAATTCCGTCAAAAAGGTCTTAACTGGCGAGTATTTTTCACATCAAGGTCTGATCTGGCAAAAAAAAATATCAGGGTCCGTTTGGAAGGGTGATATATCACTTTAGGGTCTAAATTGTCATTAACCCCTTAAATTATTGATACTGTAGAGACAGTATTTTAAAGGGTTAATTGCAATTTGGTTCCTAACATTTCTCAAAATTTGCAATATTGACGATGTCTTTTCAATTTCGCCAATTAGTATATCCACTTTGTCTTTTTGTTGCAATCTGACTACAAAAGTAACTATTTGTTAGTTTTTTTAACAGATTTTATGTGATGTGACTAGCACATAACGTTTTAATGAACATTTTAAGATGTTTTAAGAGCTACAAAAATCCGATTAATATGATTCTTTTTTTAAATTGAAGCTTAATATTTTAATCTAACAATGAGAAATGAGAAATAGGAATATCATTTTGGGACGGAGGGAGTATTAAAATTAATTTCATTAAAAATCATTAGTATATAATGAAATGTTGTTCAAAACTCATTCAAACAACTAACGAAAAAAATATGATATGGAGGTGTTGTAACTTTGTCAATATTCAAAATGAAGCTGCTGAAACCACGAATAATAATGCGATACCTCTATTTTTTATTAATTTATCCAACTGGCTTTATTTGTCAACCTTCTAACCCTCAGTTATTTGGTATGAAAACCATTAAAAAATAAATAAAAAAAAGTCCTATCAGATAGTTTGGTTGATTGTAATATTAATTAATGGGTGAAGAATATTTAAATGAATCTGTGATTAAAATTCAAGGAACAGATGTTGAGTTAATTATTAGTACTAAGAATCTTATTCAAAAACAAAAACAGAAATACTTAACAAGTAACAACAAGTTAAACATCCATGCAGGATAATGAGTTGCTTACTATTATATTTCCCTTATTTTCTAAAGTCATTTATTAATAAAAACCTCAATTTTGAAAATACACACACACACACATGATAACACACCATTAATATTATTTTCATATTTAAAACTATATATGATACTTATTTTGACAAGATTTCTTTTTAACACTTTTATTATTATAAATAGATTGAGGAATTAATTGATAAGTTTTCAATTTGAGTCAGTCTTATGAAAAAATTGTTTTAAACTAAAAGATGAAAAAACGTGTTTTCCATAAGTGTCAGTCTTATGAAGAACTGATTTTTTTAAAACAAGTTTTACACTAAAACAAGCGTAAAACAAGATTTTCACGACATTTGCACTTTCAATTTTCCCATGATGTAGGAGAGCAGATCGGCCGAAGCAACGACTGAGCGCCCGCCTGGTATCTTGCGAGCGCCCGCCTGAAGCCGGGCAAAACTTTCTGGCGAAATGAGCGGCCGCTTGGGCCTTATCAAGCGCCCGCCCGCTTGTCGGGCGGATTTGTCCCAGATTTGCGTATTTTCGATTTTTAGCAGATTAGCTTGGTTATTTTTTGTATTTTCGGGTTTATTCTTTATTTTAGGTTATGTTATTTGGTAGGAGTATAAATACTCTTTTCTTTCATTGTTTAGGGTTACAACTTTTATTATTCAATTGAACTTTGTTCTTGGAGATTTATCTCTGTTCTTGGTGGATTCCAAGATTATCGTGTTTGAGGGTGCTTCGCTTGAAGGCTCTTGTGTGTAGTGCGCTACTCACGAATTCTATCGCTTCCGTGCTGCGTCAGTTGGCATCAGAGCAGGCCATATCCTGTCTTTTGCATCCACTGATTCGTTATGGGGGATCAAGGAGCAACAAAAGGTGATATCAAAGGTATAACCAACACTATCGCTGCATTAACAACGCAAATCGCTGCGTTGGTAGCCGCTCAACAGGGTCAGAATGTCAATCAGAACCGTAGGGGTGAGAGAGACAGGGTAGATCCAGTTCGACGTCCTCAAAGGGCAGAGACTCAGGATGAAGAAGAATCTAGTTCTGAAGAAGAGGTTGTTCTTGATGAAGAACCAGATCAAGGTAATAATCGAAACCGCCATAATTATAGAATTAAGGCTGATATTCCTTTTTTCTATGGAACCATGGGGATCGAAGATTTTCTGGATTGGCAGAATGAAGTAGATCGCTTTTTCGAAGTTATGGAGGTACCTGCAAATAAACAGGTAAAGATGGTAGCGATCCGATTGAAGTCTACTGCTGCAGTTTGGTGGGATAAACTGGCAGGACAGAGGAGACGGCAAGGAAAGGGGCCAATTAAAACTTGGAGGCGTATGAAGTAGTTGATTTCTGAGAAATTTTTACCGGCTGATTATGAGCAGATCTTGTATAAACTGTACCTCAACTGTGTGTAGGGCAAGAAAACAGTTGATGAGTATACTACTGAGTTTCAGAGGTATACTGCGCGGGTTGAGATTGAGGAGTCTGAAGATCAAAAGGTTGCTCGTTACATCAACGGCCTGAAGAGCTCAATACAGGAGAAGATGGGATTACATCAGGTATGGAACTTGACCGACGCTTCCACTCTAGCTTTAAAGGCTGAACTCATGGAGAAATCAAGTACGAAGAATTTTAATCCTCCCTTTCGTAAATGGGTACCACAAAGCAGTTCTGAGCTGGGGGTTGATAAGGAGAAGTGGACAACAATTAAGAACCCTCCTCCACAGGCCAAGGGAACTGGGGGTACTAGTAGTTCTGCAGGGAGCAAGGCACCAGCACAGAAAGCAGAAAACCCCTATGCCAGGCCAACTGGGGACAAGTGTTATCGTTGTGGTGGACAGGGTCACAGATCCAACGTTTGCCCTACCACTAGGCGAACTGCTGCGATCTTGGAGGATGGGGAAGAAGAAGAAGAAGCGAATAATGAGTATGAAGGGATTGAATTCACTGAAGAGGAATCTGAGGAGCGGGTTGCTTTTGTGCTTCAACAGATGCTATTATCTGCCAAGGATGAGGGGCAGAGAAAGAATCTATTTCGCGCACACTGTTCCGTTAAGAACAAGGTATGTAATTTAATTATTGATAATGGTTGCACTGAGAATCTAGTGTCGCAGAAGTTGGTTGATTTTCTAGGATTGAAAACTGAACCTCATGAGAAACCCTATAGCTTGGGGTGGGTAAACAAGGGTTCAGAACTCAGGGTATCACGGACTTGCAGGGTCCCTATTTCCATTGTTAAATACTACAAGGAGGAGGTTGTGTGTGATGTTCTGAGTATGGATGTCTGTCATATACTGCTTGGTCGCCCGTGGCAATATGACCGTGACATTACTTATCGGGGTAAGGATAATGTAGTGATGTTTAAATGGGATAATCATAAAATTGCTATAGCTCCTGTTCAATGTTTTGAGAAACAGGTTGAGAAAGATGAACCGGTGGTGATGCTGATACAGAATGAGAAGGATCTTACAGCAGCTATTGAGGAGACAGAGTATTTCTGCCCGATAATCATCAAGGGGTTGTTGGGTTCTGTTAGTGTGGAGATTGGGTTGCCAAGGGACATTGAGGAACTACTTGCAGGGTTTCAGGAGTTGGTTTCTGATGAGCTACCCAATGATCTCCCTCCCATGAGGGGCATTCAGCATCAGATTGATTTGATTCCGGGAGCTAGCTTTCCAAACCTCCCACATTATCGCATGAGTCCGAAAGAGAATGAGATTCTTAGAGAGCATATTGAAGACTTGTTGCGGAAGGGGTTTATCAGGGAGAGTATGAGCCCGTGTGCAGTACCAGTCCTTCTTGTTCCAAAGAAGGGTAATCAGTGGCGCATGTGTGTTGACAGTAGGGCCATCAACAAAACCACCATCAAGTACATGTTTCCTATTCCTCGTTTGGAAGACATGCTTGATGAGTTGTCCGGTTCTAAGTTATTCACTAAACTGGATTTGCGCAGTGGGTACCATCAGATTCGGATCAGACCTGGGGATGAGTGGAAAACGGCGTTCAAGAGCAAGGATGGCCTTTATGAATGGCTTGTCATGCCATTCGGATTGTCTAACGCTCCTAGCACTTTCATGAGGTTGATGAACCAGGTATTCCAACCTTTTATTGGCTCATTTGTTGTAGTTTATTTTGATGATATCCTGATTTATAGTAAAGATAGAACTGCACATTTAGAACATCTTAGACAAGTGTTGCAAGTCTTAAAAGATAATCAGTTGTATCTCAATCTTAAGAAGTGTACATTCTGCACCAACAAATTGCTATTCCTGGGATTTGTGGTTGGTGAGGGTGGGATTCAGGTTGATGAGAAGAAAGTGAGGGCAATCAGGGATTGGCCGGCCCCAACATCGGTAACAGAGGTGCGTAACTTTCATGGCTTAGCTACATTTTACAGGAGGTTTGTGCGTAATTTTAGCACTATTACTGCCCCTATCACCGAGTGTCTGAAGAAGGGTAAGTTTCAGTGGGGTTTTGAGCAAGAACAGAGTTTTGCCCTCATCAAGGAAAAACTTTGCACCGCACCAGTTCTTGCTCTACCAGATTTCAATAAAATATTTCAGGTGGAGTGTGATGCGAGTGGTGTAGGGATTGGGGCTGTTCTCTCACAAGAAAAGCGTCCTGTGGCTTTCTTTAGTGAGAAGTTGAGTGAGGCTCGACAGAAGTGGAGTACTTATGATCAGGAATTCTATGCAGTTTATCGAGCCTTGCGACAGTGGGAGCATTATCTTGTTCAGAGGGAGTTTATTTTATTTTCCGATCACCTAGCTTTGAAATTTTTTCATAGTCAGAAAATGATAAACAAGATGCATGCTCGATGGGTTAGTTATCTGCATAAGTTTCCTTTTATTATTCAGCATAAATCTGGGGTTCAAAACAAAGTTGCCGATGCTTTGAGTAGAAGGGCTTCTTTGTTACTCACGCTGTCTCGGGAAATAGTGGGTTTTGATTTGCTGAAGGAACTTTATGAAGATGATGCAGATTTCAAAGAGTTGTGGTTTAAATGTATGGGTAAACATCCTAGTGCAGATTTTCACATTCGGGATGGTTTTCTGTTCAAAGGAGATAGGTTATGTGTTCCTGTTTCGTCTCTACGAGAAAAGTTGATTCGAGACTTACTTGGTGGAGGTCTTAGTGGGCATTTGGGACGAGACAAGACCATTGCTAGTTTGGAGGAGAGATATTTTTTGCCTCAACTGCGCAAGGATGCGGGTTCTATTGTCAGGCGTTGTTATACTTGCCAGGTTTCTAAAGGTCAGTCTCAAAATACTGGTCTTTATTTGCCTTTACCTGTTCCTAATGATATATGGCTAGATTTATCTATGGATTTTGTGTTGGGTTTGCCTCAACGAGAAAAGCTGATTCTGTCTTTGTGGTTGTGGATCGGTTTTCCAAAATGTCTCATTTTATTGCTTGCAAGAAGACTGCGGATGCAACTAACATTGCGAAGTTGTTCTTTCACGAAATTGTCCGACTCCATGGGGTTCCTAAGTCCATCACTTCGGACAGGGATACCATATTTCTGAGCCACTTCTGGATTACTTTGTGGCGTATGTTTGGTACTGCGCTAAACAGAAGTTCTACAGCTCATCCGCAGACGGACGGACAGACAGAGGTTACTAACCGGACATTGGGAAATATGATCAGAAGTGTTTGTGGTGACAAACCGAAGCAGTGGGATTTAGCTTTACCGCCAGTGGAGTTTGCTTATAACAGTGTGGTACATTCAGCTACGGGTAAATAGCCTTTTTCTTTGGTGTATACTTCTACCCCTAGGCATGTGGTGGATTTGATACCGTTACCTAAGGGTCATGGTGTAAGTCAAGCGGCTGAAAATATGGCGAAGGATGTGCAAGCTGTCAAGGAAGCTGTCAAGGCTAAATTGGAGGCAACGGGATTGAAGAATAAAGCTGCTGCTGACAAAAAGAAGCGGGTCAAGGTGTTCAAGGTGGGAGATGAAGTGATGTTTTTTCTTCGCAAAGAGCGTTTTCCTGTTGGTACGTACAAGAAATTGCAACCTCGCAAGTATGGACCATTCAAGGTGACACGCAAAATTAATGACAATGCTTATGTGGTGGCTCTTCCGGATAATTTGAACATCTCCAACACCTTCAACGTTGCTGACATCTATGAGTATCATGCGGATGGAGTGCTTTATCCTGATGAGAACTCGGGGTCGAGTTTTTTAGAGGTGGAGGAGACTGATGTAGGAGAGCAGATCGGTCGAAGCAACGACTGAGCGCCCGCCTGGTACCTTGCGAGCACCCGCCTGAAGTCGGGCAAAACTTTCTGGCTAAATGAGCGGCCGCTTGGGCCTTATCAAGCGCCCGCCCGCTTGTCGTGCGGATTTGTCCCAGATTTGCGTATTTTCGATTTTTAGCAGATTAGCTTGGTTATTTTTGGTATTTTCGGGTTTATTCTTTATTTTAGGTTATGTTATTTAGTAGGAGTATAAATACTCTTTTCTTTCATCGTTTAGGGTTACAACTTTTATTATTCAATTGAACTTTGTTCTTGGAGATTTATCTCTGTTCTTGGTGGATTCCAAGATTATCGTGTTTGAGGGTGCTTCGCTAGAAGGCTCTTGTGTGTAGTGCGCTACTCACGAATTCTATCGCTTCCGTGCAGCGTCATCCCAAAACCAATTGTTTTAGCGATAGTTGGGGAAACTTAGACAATAACTTGTATGAGACAGTCTCACACGTGAAACGGGTCTCGTTTAGAGACTAAATGGTTTGCCACTGAGCGGGCCAGGACAAGCCCATTTCCTCTCTCGTCGAAATATGTCTCATGTGTGAGACCGTCTCACGTAAGACTTACTCGGAAACTTGTTGTTGTTGTTGTTTTTTCCACTCACTTGACCAACAAACAATTGTATTTTATTTTAATTATTTTTTTCCCACTCACATTTCACGATGGCATCTCCAGCTCTCTCTTAACAAACAATTGTAACAATGCTTAAGTTTGTCAATATTCAAAAGGAATCTACACAACATTGAGAATAATGTAATATATCTATTTTTTATTAATTTATATATCCAATTGACTTTGTTTGTCAACCTTAAAACCCACATTTATTTGGTATGAAACCACCCTAAAAAAACCTTATCAGATAGTTTGGTTGATTGTAATATTAATTTATCAAAGGTGAAATGACAAATTGGGTCCAAGTTGAGGGCCAATGTGATAATTAGGGTTTGATTTTTCAATTTTATCAATTTAGGATTCAGAGTTAGACGAGTTAGCTAGGTAGTGGTTTTGAAACGAAATTGTTAGAAAAGTTCGTTAAGTCATTGCATGCCTTACGCATGTAAATTAAGGTAAGTTAGTTAGGGTTATAACTCTCAATTTACCCTTAATTCTTAACTCTAAATTGACAAAATTCTGATTTTAGACACTAGCTTAGGAACATCTCTTAAGTTTGGGTATAGTTCAATAAAATCATATAGGAAAAAGAAGTCTTATGGGCAATGGTAAAATAGGATCAAGATTTAGGGGTATTTTCAAGTTGATTTCTAAACTGTGAGGTAGATTTCAAATTAGGGTCTGATGTTAAGATTTATTAATTTAAGGTTTGAGTTGAGAAAATATAATTATTTGGAGGGCTAGACCCACATCAAAAAATCAAACTAACCTTATAAGTTATAAGTTTCGCTTGTGTCCGACACGTGAAACTTAACTAGTTTTTCTAACAATTAAAACTCTCAACTAACTTTTTTTACTTTTGAACCCTAAACTGACAAAAGCTGAAACAACAGGCTTCGAATGACAGCAAATTTTATACCCTTATTTGTCATTTCACCTTGATTAAAATACATAAGTGAAGAATATTTAACGAATATGTGAATAAAATTCAAGGAAAAGTTGTTAAATTTATTATTAATTATTATTATGATCATTGAATTTAAGTACATGATGTACATGCAACAACCCAGTCGAACCAATAATAGCATTATCGTTTCAGGACAATGCGCTCATTTTGCTGACTATTTTATGTTATGATTCAATCATCTTCAGAATTTCATTCACACTTGAAAAAGAAAAAAAATATATAAAAAATTTTGGGGGAAACTAGTTCCTCCATAAGTTATAAAAGTCTTGTTTTAAATATACGGATTTGGTGTTTTAAGGCTTAAATTCACTGTTTTAAAGCTTAAACTTGCTATTTTATTTTCTTGGTGTTTTAAGGCCTAAACTTAGTGTTTTAAATCCTAAACTTGCTATTTTATTTTCTTATTCTTTTAAATCCTAAACTCACTATTTCAAAGCCTAAACTCCCTATTTTAAGGGTGAAACTATATTTAAAAAGTAAACTTTTTATAACTTATGAAAAAACTAATTACCTAAAAACTTAGTCAAAAACGCATAATTATGTGGAAAGATGACAGAAATTTTGGACGTTTTAAATGATCACCTGATGATGCCAAAAATCGTATCGGATCAGCCCTGATCCAGCGGTTCGGATAATCCCAGCAACAACTCCTTGAATGGCCTGAAACACATGAAACAAATGTAAACTAGCCTCCGGCGTGAGAGTAGGAATCTGGTTATGGTTATGACAGAAAACATAAGAAATCAATTGACAAGATTTGAGCCAAAAGAATTCGATACCTCAATAGGGTATGGAGGCATGTTTATATAGGTACCGGTGGATTAGTCCCGACTTGATAAGGAAGTCAGTGAGTCCGTTTTAGTATTGGACTGTTATTTAGAAAAGTGTAATCTTGATGAGGATTGTATTCGTAGTTTCCTTGTCGCAAAGGATCTCTGTTAGTAAAGAGTATTCCCGTGTTTGTGTGTATCTTGGATTTTGTCAGACTCCGAGTAAGACTAGGTGAACTGTAACTCCTCGTCTTTGGTTTGAGTTAAACCGAGGAGTGTAGACTTATTTATCAGAGCCTGAAGTTTAGGAGAGATAAGACCTCGGCTTGGTCACAAACCGAGTTGTGTGTTGGCCCTCTTCTTCGGGCGACAGCCATGTGAAGATGTCGAGGTGTTGACGTAGAGTAGACTGGGCCCAAATATTCTTGGCTTTTTGACACTTCAGTTGGGCTTAACCTAGCCACGATCCGGCCCAAAGCATAGCACTCGGTTTATTCCGGTCATAGTGGTAAAGAAGTTAGGAAATGTTGTCTAAACATTATGAAGATTTGGGACAGTTCGAGATGGCCTCGAAATCCGCTCTGTTTAATCTTTACACTTTCTTCTTCAAATATACTCCAAAATACTCCCTTTGTCCCTCTTTAATCTACAACATTTGTCATTTTGGTTATTTTACTTTAATTTACGAAGTTTCAAAAAAGAAATGTTTTAATACTTTTAAAATAATGGGACCCACATGTCATACCCACTCAACTATATACACTCACAACACATCAACTTTTTCACTTTTTCCTTAAATAATGTGCCCAACCCAAAATTTGTAAATTAAAGAGAGACGGGTGAGTAAGTGTAATCAATGTTAGCCGTAAGGTTGATCGTTATTTTATTTTTTAAATGATAAATAATTATTATAACAACCAACCAGAAAGAAACGTAGAATATTGGATTTGGGACGGTAAAATATTTTTGAGTAAGTTTTGGTGAAAAATAAGACATTTTATAATTTAGTGTTCTCACAAAAATTTGTTAATATTTTGTTCTTAAAAAATCGAATGGATATATTACCCTCTAATCCAATGTCTAGCCCACGGTCCACCCCTAGATAGAACGCTTGAGATAATTTTTTCATAACCAAGAAAAAAAATTGTAGACAATATTTTTTTGGTAAAAAGAGTTAACATAGAATATTGAAAGTCAACCCATCCTTCCCTCCAACTAGCTTCTATATATTTATGCTCTTCTCCATAACCATTTCCTCGTACTTGAATCTTCTCATTCTCTCTTTCTCTCTCTACACACATACACACACACATATATATATACATATATATATATATATATATATATATATATATATATATATATATATATATATATATATATATATATCTTAACATGGGTTCTTGTGGATCACCGGTGATAATCAAGCGTAAGGAAGTGGTGGCGGCATTGCTGCCGGTGCAACACCACTGGCTGCCCATGTCAAACCTAGACCTACTTCTCCCGCCCTTAGACGTAGGAGTTTTCTTCTGTTACAAGAAAAAGATTAATGACAAAAAAGCCCTCCCACATGAAGAAATGGTGGGTGTGCTAAAGAAATCACTAGCACAAGTTCTTGTCCATTTTTACCCTTTCGCCGGCGAAATGGCCAAAAACAACCTTGGCGAACCGGAGCTGCTGTGCAACAACCGTGGGGTGGACTTAGCATTGGCTTATGCCGACTTTGAGCTTAAAGATTTGGACCTTCATCGCCCTGAGGATTCCGTTCATGTAAAGTTGGTTCCTTCTAAGGCTCGAGGTTTTCTTACCGTTCAGGTGCGCTTTTTTTTTTTACTCAGTCTTTTTCTCCGTTTCATAATAAGTGATGCGTTTTTACTTTAATTTTATCTGTTTCAAATTAAAGTTTTCTAATTATGAAAATAATTTTAGAACATTATTTATCGAGATATAAACAATATATAAATAAATCTTTTGCATTATTTGATAATGAATGCAAAAGTACATTATACATACAAGTACGCGACATTCTATGTTACACCGTGTTCAAAACACCGACATGGATATGCATGGGTATGCAATCCGTACCCTACACCCGGTTTTTGAGTTGGATATTGCAAAAAGAATTGAAAGGAAAGAGTATATAAATTGAAAAATTTTAATGTTTAGTGTTTTACTTAGTTATTCAGATGTTAGCCAAATTTCATTTAAATTATTATTTGATTTAGAAAAAAAAATTACTTACACTTTTCTAAAAAAAAAAAAAATAGACTATTTTTATAATGATAAACAAAGTATATAAATGAACTCAATATAGTTTTTATGAACATATCCTTGCACCCGTGTCCAAATTTAGGACCGTGTAACCGTATACATTATTTTTTAAAAAATATAATAATAAATCTGACACTCAGATTTGTACCCGTATCAAATACCCATACCCGAGTTTAAATAACATAAATTGCATTATTTGAAAACTATAACAAAGTACGTTCTATGTTTTAGTAACTATTCCTGGAGGTACTAATTCATGGAGTATTTTAATTTTAAGAAAAAAATTAATTAGACAAAAGCAATTAAACAACCGAGAAACATGTTCCTATGTCCCAACAATCCCTTATATACTCTTTTCAAAACAAAAAAAAAAAACAATCCCTTATATACTAGTACCACTAATATATAAATGAGGGGGTCTCCTGTGCAACGGTTGCACCGTGCAACAGGAGCCCCTTCCTCTCTTTTTTTTTTTTTTCCTTTCTTCTGCTGAGATGATTTTTTTTAGCCACCCCAACTTTTTTTCCTCCCAACAAAAGTAACACTTATTATAACGAAATGTAACACTTTTTTCTTTTCAAATGTAACACTTTTTTTTCAAAATGTACCACAATTTTGCTGCAATAGATTAAAGATAACATAAAGATTGACAAACCAATGTCACACTTTTTATAAAGGAATGTAACACTCTGTTTTTCAAATGTAACACTTTTTTTTCAAAATTTACATAAGATTAACAAACTAAACTAATGTTACATTTTATAAAAAATAAATATAATTGTAACAGTTTATATTCTTAAATGTAACAATTTTTTATTGAGAAAGTAACAATTGAAATGCAACTCGAATATATATATATATATGAATTTCTACTCTTTTTTTAAAGAAGAAAATTAACATTTACTAAATAAAAATGTTACATTCATCTATATAAAAATTTATAATTATATATTCACTTTGTTACACTTCAAATATTACTTTTTCTAACCACAAAAACTATCAAAACAATTTAAATTTTCTTGTAAATTTGCTGTTACATTTGACTGTAAAAGTGTTACTTTTTGAATATGAAACTGTTACTTTTATTAGAACAGAGTGTTACATCTCAGCTGACAAGCAACTCAAACTTATTGTGTAAAAAATTATGTTTTTTAAAAAAAAAAATCAAACCATATCATGACCTATGTAGTTTTATTTGTCTCGTCCAGACGAACACAACGGTATTTTTAATTATTTTTTTCGAGTTATAAATCTCAAGCTATAACATTTTAAAGTTAATGGAGGTTTTTTTTAGACTTGCCACGTGTCGCAATCTGGGAGGGTGGGAGAGGCTGGGCTGGACGGGTTGACCCACGGGTTTGGCCCGTTACACCATGGTGCAACGGTTGTATATAAGAATTTGTCTATATAAATATATGCGGACAAGCATGGCTTTGGGTCTATAGATACCCTTTCATTTCATTATTAGATACTTTTATATCTCATCTGTTTCAAAATATTTATAGTTGTAAGAAAAAAAATCTCAAAATAGTTGAAGTTTAACGGTTTTTCATAAAACTTTGACACAATTTATTTAAACTATCCTAATTCATGATTAGGTAGCTGTTATTATTGTAAAAACATTTAATTGTTTAAATACTTGAAACAGGTGACTGAGTTAAAATGTGGAGGACTAGTGATCGGATGCACTTTCGATCACCGTGTAGCTGATGCGCATTCAGCCAACATGTTCTTGGAAGCATGGGCCGAGACCGCCCAAGCAAAACCAATAACTCATGTTCCATGTTTCCGACGCTCAATGCTCAACCCAAGACGACCAATCGATTGTGATGATGCATCTTATGAAAATATGTACGCACCTATATCATCGCTCCCTCCACCACCTCTTTTTGATGATCACCTTGTAAGCCGCATATATTACATTGAAGAAGAGGACCTAGTCCGCCTCCAATCTCTAGCCATGGCTAACGGAAGCAAACGAGCAAACTTCAATCCTTCACTGCTTTTCTCTGGAAGATAATTGGCGAAGGAGGGGGCGATGTTTTTAAGACATGCAGGATGGGGATAGTAGTGGATGGGCGTGAAAGACATAACGGGAGTAACGAGAGTAACGGAAATAAGTCTTTCTCAATGAAAAACTACTTTGGAAATGTACTTTCTATCCCATTTGGCGAGGCAAATTATGATGATCTTAAGACTATGCCGCTTAGCGGGGTCGCGGATATGGTCCACGGGTTTTTGGCGGGTGCTACCACTAAGGAGCATTTTAGGGGTCTAATTGATTGGGTGGAGTTGTACCGACCTGAGCCAGCAGTGGCGAGGATATATTGTCAACTGAAAGAGAGTGAGGGTGAAGCGTTGGTGGTATCGTCCGGGCAAAGGTTTCCGGTGGATAAAATGGATTTTGGATGGGGAAAACCGGATTTCGGGTCATATCATTTTTGTTGGGGTGGGCAAACGGGTTATGTGATGCCAATGCCTAGTGCAAGCAAGAATGGAGATTGGGTTGTGTACATGCACCTTATGGAAAAACACCTTGATTTGGTTGAGACTAAGGGTGGCCATGTTCTTAAACCCTTAACTCGTGATTATTTGAGTTTTTGATATTGCATTATGTAAAAAATATTTAACTTGTTGTTCTATGTTATCATTTAATGTACTTATTAATGATTGAAACTTTAATAAAAAGTTATTTTTTTACTTTGAGAGAAATCATAAAAAGTTACTAATTACATTAAGTGATTGTTTTGTTAGAGCTTATTTGAAGTGGTTTTAATTAAATTAAAATTGAAGTGTTCATTTATACTTATAGAGACAATAAATTAGTAAATAAAATAAAATTATTAACTGTAGAAAAAGAGGGGGGGCGGGGAATTGAAGATTTTTGGTCTCATGGAAAATACCCTCATTTAATCCCAAAATGAGGGTCATGAGAACTCATCTCCTCCACATCATCGCTCCATCCTTGGTCATCTACAAGAAAATCCCAATTTTGTCAATTAGTGGTCAACTTGATTAAACTTTGACTAATAATTTAAATAAAAATAATTGTTCCGATTAAAATTTGATATTGAAAGTATTATAAATGGTGATACAATAATAATTGTTAAATTTTCATAAGGATCATTACATTATATTTAAATTATTAGTCAAAGTTTAATAAAGTTGACCACTAATTGACTCCTAGTCTCACTTGTTGTGGGACGGAGGGAGTATTTTATAAAAGACAAATTCTTGCGTACAACGGCCGCACAACGTGCGGCAAGGTGGGAGTGTTCTGCTGCTTCTCGCGCACTCCTGCTCTGCTACATCCGACCGTTGGATCCAGCCCTCCCACTTCCCAGATCGCGATACGTGTCTTCCCTAAAAAAAACTCCCAATAACTTTAAAATACTATATCTTGAGATTTATAACTCAGAAAAAAAAAATACTGTTGTGCGACGAGACGAATAAATGTACATAGGTCATGATGATTTTTTAAAAAAAATATATATTTTTTTACACACAAAAAGTTTTGAGCTGCTCATCAGCTAAGATGTAACACTCTGTTCTGATAAAAGTACATAGGTCATAATGATAAATAAATAAAAAACCATTTTAATGAAGTTTAAAAATTACAATTGATATACAATTAAGAATATGAATAAACAATATTATTGTACTTTAAATTTACCTGCAAATTTTCCATGGTATTTCACTTCCCTCAGTTTTTTCAAAACACTATGAGTTTTGAATGTTAAGAACTTAACAAAAGTGTTAAAAGCTTGTAGGAGATCTTAATAAGTTAACAGAGCATTAGAAACTTAACATCTAACCATGCACATTCAAATTAACAAGGCTAGAAAGTGAATAATTAATAAGAGTAAGTCTTAAATTATGGGTTAATGACAATTTAGACCCTAAAGTGATATACCACCCTCCCAAACGGACTCTGATGTTTTTTTCGCCAGATCAGACATTGATGTGAAAAATACTCGCCAGTTAAGACCTTTTTTACAGAATTCGTTAAAAACTCAGTTAAAAATCATGTGCCATGCACATGACAAACAAAATTGGTTAGTTTGAAGTTGAAATTTATTTCGAGGGGCTTAATGAAAATTACAAACTTAATATGGCTGAAAATCAAAATAATTATTAAAAATATTATTTAAAAGAAAAAACAAAAAAAAAAAAAAATATCAAACAATTAAAAATTTATAGATATTTCATAAAAAAAATTATTTATTTTAAAAAAAAACTTTTGGAGTAAAAATATTTCATTTTAAGGAGGTTTACTAAAAAATTCCTTGATTTAAAGCTTAGTAAAAGTTAATTTCGTTTTCAAATACTTTTTTTATAAAAAAATTGACCTATCTTTTTTCTTAAAAGTAATTATTATATATGAAGAAAATAATATTTCAACAAAAAGATTAAATATAAAATTATTAAATACTCCCTCCGTCCCAAATGATCTTCACATTTGACTATTCAAACTTTTTAAGAATATGAACACTTGATTCACTAGTCATATTTTGTTTGGCCACTTCTAAGCCTTGGTTGTAGAAATGTGAAGAATTTTTTGGGACAATGAAACATACCAAAAGAGAAGATCATTTTGAGACGGAGGGAGTATGAAATAAGACTTTTTTTAAAGCATGAAATAAGACATTAACTAGTAGTTTTTTTTTCTTTAATATTATATGATTCCTTCAAAATTCAAACACAAAAGGAGTTTTTATTTATGTGTTTAAATTTAAATGGTTTTTGTAGCCCCTTAAATTATATAATTTACACTAAGCACCCTACTAGCTAATATCAATTTCAAACCCATCCAATCCGTCTATCACGTGCCAAGCACATGCTGCTTAACTGACTTTTCTAACGAATTCCGTCAAAAAGGTCTTAACTGGCGAGTATTTTTCACATCAAGGTCTACTTTGATGGGTTGATCGGTGAAAAGAGTGGTCTGATCTGGCAAAAAAAAATATCAGGGTCCGTTTGGAAGGGTGATATATCACTTTAGGGTCTAAATTGTCATTAACCCCTTAAATTATTGATACTGTAGAGACAGTATTTTAAAGGGTTATTTGCAATTTGGTTCCTAACATTTCTCAAAATTTGCAATGTTGATGTTGTCTTTTCAATTTCGCCAATTAGTATATCCACTTTGCCTTTTTGTTGCAATCTGGCTACAAAAGTAACTATTTGTTAGTTTTTTAACAGATTTTATGTGATGTGACTAGCACATAACGTTTTAATGGACGTTTTAAGATGTTTTAAGAGCTACAAAAATCCGATTAATATGATTCTTTTTTTAAATTGAAGCTTAATATTTTAATCTAACAATGAAAAATAGGAATATCATTTTGGGACGGAGGGAGTATTAAAATTAATTTCATTAAAAATCATTAGTATATAATGAAATGTTGTTCAAAACTCATTCAAACAACTAACAAAAAAAATATGATATGGAGGTGTTGTAACTTTGTCAATATTCAAAATGAAGCTGCTGAAACCACGAATAATAATGCGATACCTCTATTTTTTATTAATTTATCCAACTGACTTTATTTGTCAACCTTCTAACCCTCAGTTATTTGGTATGAAAACCATTAAAAAATAAATAAAAAAAAAGTCCTATCAGATTGTTTGGTTGATTGTAATATTAATTAATGGGTGAAGAATATTTAAATGAATCTATGATTAAAATTCAAGGAACAGATGTTGAGTTAATTATTAGTACTAAGAATCTTATTCAAAAACAAAAACAGAAATACTTAACAAGTAACAACAAGTTAAACATCCATGCAGGATAATGGGTTGCTTACTATTATATTTCCCTTATTTTCTAAAGTCATTTATTAATAAAAACCTCAATTTTGAAAATACACACACACACACACATGATAACACACCATTAATATTATTTTCATATTTAAAACTATATATGATACTTATTTTGACAAGATTTCTTTTTAGCACTTTTATTATTATAAATAGGTTGAGGAATTAATTGATAAGTTTTCAATTTGAGTCAGTCTTATGAAAAAAATGTTTTAAACTAAAAGATGAAAAAACGTGTTTTCCATAAGTGTCAGTCTTATGAAGAACTGATTTTTTTAAAACAAGTTTTACACTAAAACAAACGTAAAACAAGATTTTCACGACATTTGCACTTTCAATTTTCCCAAACCCAATTGCTTTAGCGATAGTTGGGGAAACTTAGACAATAACTTGTATGAGACAGTCTCACACATGAAACGGGTCTCGTTTAGAGACTAAATGGTTTGCCACCCGATGAGCGGGCCAGGACAAGCCCATTTCCTCTCTCGTCGAAATATGTCCCATGTGTGAGACTGTGTCACGTAAGACTTACTCGGAAACTTATTGTTGTTGTTGTTTTTTCCACTCACTTGACCAACAAACAATTGTATTTTATTTTAATTATTTTTTTCCCACTCACATTTCACGATGGCATCTCCAGCTCTCTCTTAACAAACAATTGTAACAATGCTTAACTTTGTCAATATTCAAAAGGAAGCTACACAACATTGAGAATAATGTAATATATCTATTTTTTATTAATTTATATATCCAATTGACTTTGTTTGTCAACCTTAAAACCCACATTTATTTGGTATGAAACCACCCTAAAAAAAACCTTATCAGATAGTTTGGTTGATTGTAATATTAATTTATCAAAGGTGAAATGACAAATTGGGTCCAAGTTGAGGGCCAATGTGATAATTAGGGTTTGATTTTTCAATTTTATCAATTTAGGATTCAGAGTTAGACGAGTTAGCTAGGTAGTGGTTTTGAAACGAAATTGTTAGAAAACTTCGTTAAGTTATTGCATACCTTACGCATGTAAATTAACGTAAGTTAGTTAGGGTTATAACTCTCAATTTACCCTCAATTCTTAACTCTAAATTGACAAAATTCTGATTTTAGACACTAGTTTAGGAACATCTCTTAAGTTTGGGTATAGTTCAATAAAATCATATAGGAAAAAGAAGTCTTATGGGCAATGGTAAAATAGGATCCAGATTTAGGGGTATTTTCAAGTTGATTTCTAAACTGTGAGGTAGATTTCAAATTGGGGTCTGATGTTAAGATTTTATTAATTTAAGGTTTGAGTTGAGAAAATATAATTATTTGGAGGGCTAGACCCACATCAAAAAATCAAACTAACCTTATAAGTTTCGCTTGTGTCCGACACGTGAAACTTAACTAGTTTTTCTAACAATTAAAACTCTCAACTAACTTTTTTTACTTTTGAACCCTAAACTGACAAAAGCTGAAACAACAGGCTTCGAATGACAGCAAATTTTATACCCTTATTTGTCATTTCACCTTGATTAAAATACATAAGTGAAGAATATTTAACGAATATGTGAATAAAATTCAAGGAAAAGTTGTTAAATTTATTATTAATTATTATTATGATCATTGAATTTAAGTACATGATGTACATGCAACAACCCAGTCGAACCAATAATAGCATTATCGTTTCAGGACAATGCGCTCATTTTGCTGACTATTTTATGTTATGATTCAATCATCTTCAGAGTTTCATTCACACTTGAAAAAGAAAAAAATATATATAAAATTTTGGGAGAAACTAGTTCCTCCATAAGTTATAAAAGTCATGTTTTAAATAAACGGATTTGGTGTTTTAAGGCTTAAATTCACTGTTTTAAAGCTTCAACTTGCTATTTTATTTTCTTGGTGTTTTAAGGCCTAAACTTAGTGTTTTAAATCCTAAACTTGCTATTTTATTTTCTTATTGTTTTAAATCCTAAACTCCCTATTTTAAGGGTGAAACCATATTTAAAAAGTAAACTTTTTATTACTTATGAAAAAACTAATTACCTAAAAACTTAGTCAAAAACACATAATTATGTGGAAAGATGACAGAAATTTTGGACGTTCCAAATGAATTAAATGATCACCTGCTGATGCCAAAAATCGTATCGGATCAGCCCTGATCCAGCGGTTCGGATAATCCCAGCAACAACTCCTTGAATGGCCTGAAACACATGAAACAAATGTAAACTAGCCTCCGGCGTGAGAGTAAGAATCTGGTTAAGACAGAAAACATAAGAAATCAATTGACAAGATTTGAGCCAAAAGAATTCGATACCTCAATAGGTGTGTGGAGGCATGTTTATATAGGTGCCGGTGGATTAGTCTCGACTTGTTAAGGAAGTCAGTGAGTCCGTTTTAGTATTGGACTGTTATTTAGAAAAGTGGAATCTTGATGAGGATTGTATTCGTAATTTCCTTGTTGCAAAGGATCTCTGTTAGTAAAGAGTATTCCCGTGTTTGTGTGTATCTTGGATTTTGTCAGACTCCGAGTGAGACTAGGTGAACTGACAAAAGCTGAAACAAAAGCTGAAACAACAGGCTTCGAATGACAGCAAATTTTATACCCTTATTTGTCATTTCACCTTGATTAAAATACATAAGTGAATAATATTTAACGAATATGTGAATAAAATTCAAGGAAAAGTTGTTAAATTTATTATTAATTATTATTATGATCATTGAATTTAAGTACATGATGTACATGCAACAACCCAGTCGAACCAATAATAGCATTATCGTTTCAGGACAATGCGCTCATTTTGCTGACTATTTTATGTTATGATTCAATCATCTTCAGAATTTCATTCACACTTGAAAAAGAAAAAAAATATATAAAAAAATTTGGGGGAAACTAGTTCCTCCATAAGTTATAAAAGTCTTGTTTTAAATATACGGATTTGGTGTTTTAAGGCTTAAATTCACTGTTTTAAAGCTTAAACTTGCTATTTTATTTTCTTGGTGTTTTAAGGCCTAAACTTAGTGTTTTAAATCCTAAACTTGCTATTTTATTTTCTTATTCTTTTAAATCCTAAACTCACTATTTCAAAGCCTAAACTCCCTATTTTAAGGGTGAAACTATATTTAAAAAGTAAACTTTTTATAACTTATGAAAAAACTAATTACCTAAAAACATAGTCAAAAACTAATTACCTAAAAACTTAGGGTTCACCTGATGATGCCAAAAATCGTATCGGATCAGCCCTGATCCAGCGGTTCGGATAATCCCAGCAACAACTCTTTGAATGGCCTGAAACACATGAAACAAATGTAAACTAGCCTCCGGCGGCGTGAGAGTAGGAATCTGGTTATGGTTATGACAGAAAACATAAGAAATCAATTGACAAGATTTGAGCCAAAAGAATTCGATACCTCAATAGGTGTATGGAGGCATGTTTATATAGGTACCGGTGGATTAGTCCCGACTTGATAAGGAAGTCAGTGAGTCCGTTTTAGTATTGGACTGTTATTTAGAAAAGTGTAATCTTGATGAGGATTGTATTCGTAGTTTCCTTGTCGCAAAGGATCTCTGTTAGTAAAGAGTATTCCCGTGTTTGTGTGTATCTTGGATTTTGTCAGACTCCGAGTGAGACTAGGTGAACTGTAACTCCTCGTCTTTGGTTTGAGTTAAACCGAGGAGTGTAGACTTATTTATCAGAGCCTGAAGTTTAGGAGAGATAAGACCTCGGCTTGGTCACAAACCGAGTTGTGTGTTGGCCCTCTTCTTCTGGCGACAGCCATGTGAAGATGTCGAGGGGTTGACGTAGAGTAGACTGGGCCCAAATATTCTTGGCTTTTTGACACTTCAGTTGGGCTTAACCTAGCCACGATCCGGCCCAAAGCATAGCACTCAGTTTATTCCAGGTCATAGTGGTAAAAAGTTAGGAAATGTTGTCTAAACATTATGAAGATTTGGGACAGTTCGAGATGGCCTCGAAATCCGCTCCGTTTAATCGTTACACTTTCTTCTTCAAATATACTCCAAAATACTCCATTTGTCCCTCTTTAATCTACAACATTTGTCATTTTGGTTATTTTACTTTAATTTACGAAGTTCTAAAAAAAAATGTTTTAATACTTTTAAAATAATGGGACCCACATGTCATACCCACTCAACTATATACACTCACAACACATCAACTTTTTCACTTTTTCCTTAAATAATGTGCCCAACCCAAAATTTGTAAATTAAAGAGAGACGGGTGAGTAAGTGTAATCAGTGTTAGCCGTAAGGTTGATCGTTATTTTATTTTTTAAATGATAAATAATTATTATAACAACCAACCAGAAAGAAACGTAGAATATTGGATTTGGGACGGTAAAATATTTTTGAGTAAGTTTTGGTGAAAAATAAGACATTTTATAATTTAGTGTTCTCACAAAAATTTGTTAATATTTTGTTCTTAAAAAATCGAATGGATATATTACCCTCTAATCCAATGTCTAGCCCACGGTCCACCCCTAGATAGAACGCTTGAGATAATTTTTTCATAACCAAGAAAAAAATTGTAGACAATATTTTTTTGGTAAAAAGAGTTAACATAGAATATTGAAAGTCAACCCATCCTTCCCTCCAACTAGCTTCTATATATTTATGCTCTTCTCCATAACCATTTCCTCGTACTTGAATCTTCTCATTCTCTCTTTCTCTCTCTACACACATACACACACACACATATATATACATATATATATACATATATATATATACATATATATATATATATCTTAACATGGGTTCTTGTGGATCACCGGTGATAATCAAGCGTAAGGAAGTGGTGACGGCATTGCTGCCGGTGCAACACCACTGGCTGCCCATGTCAAACCTAGACCTACTTCTCCCGCCCTTAGACGTAGGAGTTTTCTTCTGTTACAAGAAAAAGATTAATGACAAAAAAGCCCTCCCACATGAAGAAATGGTGGGTGTGCTAAAGAAATCACTAGCACAAGTTCTTGTCCATTTTTACCCTTTCGCTGGCGAAATGGCCAAAAACAACCTTGGCGAACCGGAGCTGCTGTGCAACAACCGTGGGGTGGACTTAGCATTGGCTTATGCCGACTTTGAGCTTAAAGATTTGGACCTTCATCGCCCTGAGGATTCCGTTCATGAAAAGTTGGTTCCTTCTAAGGCTCGAGGTGTTCTTACCGTTCAGGTGCGCTTTTTTTTTTACTCAGTCTTTTTCTCCGTTTCATAATAAGTGATGCGTTTTTACTTTAATTTTATCTGTTTCAAATTAAAGTTTTCTAATTATGAAAATAATTTTAGAACATTATTTATCGAGATATAAACAATATATAAATAAATCTTTTGCATTATTTGATAATGAATGCAAAAGTACATTATACATACAAGTACGCGACATTCTATGTTACACCGTGTTCAAAACACCGACATGGATATGCATGGGTATGCAATCCGTACCCTACACCCGGTTTTTAAGTTGGATATTGCAAAAAGAATTGAAAGGAAAGAGTATATAAATTGAAAAATTTTAATGTTTAGTGTTTTACTTAGTTATTCAGATGTTAGCCAAATTTCATTTAAATTATTATTTGATTTAGAAAAAAAATTACTTACACTTTTGTAAAAAAAAAAAAAAAAAATAGACTATTTTTATAATGATAAACAAAGTATATAAATGAACTCAATATAGTTTTTATGAACATATCCTTGCACCCGTGTCCAAATTTAGGACCGTGTACCGTATACATTATTTTTTTAAAAATATAATAATAAATCTGACACTCAATTTGTACCCGTATCAAATACCCATACCCGAGTTTAAATAACATAAATTGCATTATTTGAAAACTATAACAAAGTACGTTCTGGAGGTACTAATTCATGGAGTATTTTAATTTTAAGAAAAAAATTAATTAGACAAAAGCAATTAAACAACCGAGAAACATGTTCCTATGTCCCAACAATCCCTTATATACTCTTTTCAAAACAAAAAAAAAAAAAAAAAAAAAACAATCCCTTATATACTAGTACCACTAATATATAAATGAAGGGGTCTCCTGTGCAACGGTTGCACCGTGCAACAGGAACCCCTTCCTCTCTTTTTTTTTTTTTTTTTTTTTTTTCCTTTCTTCTGCTGAGATGATTTTTTTTTTTGCCACCCCAACTTTTTTTCGTCCCAACAAAAGTAACTCTTATTATAACGAAATGTAACACTTTCTTCTTTTCAAATGTAACACTTTTTTTTTCAAATGTACCACAATTTTGCTGCAATAGATTAAAGATAACATAAAGATTGACAACTAAACCAATGTCACACTTTTTATATGGAATGTAACACTCTGTTTTTCAAATGTAACACTTTTTTTTTCAAAATTTACATAAGATTAACAAACTAAACTAATGTTACATTTTATAAAAAAAAAATGTAACATTTTTTTATCTCAATTGTAACAGTTTATATTCTTAAATGTAACATTTTTTTATTGAGAAAGTAACAATTGAAATGCAACTCGAATATATATATGAATTTCTACTCTTTTTTTAAAGAATAAAATTAACATTTACTAAATAAAAATGTTACATTCATCTATAAAAATTTATAATTATATATTCACTTTGTTACACTTCAAATATTACTTTTTCTAACCACAAAAACTATCAAAACAATTTAAATTTTCTTGTAAATTTGCTGTTACATTTGACGGTAAAAGTGTTACTTTTTGAATATGAAACTGTTACTTTTATTAGAACAGAGTGTTACATCTCAGCTGACAAGCAACTCAAACTTTTTGTGTAAAAAAATATGTTTTTAAAAAAAAAAAATCAAACCATATCATGACCTATGTAGTTTTATTCGTCTCGTCGAGACGAACACAACGGTATTTTTAAATTTTTTTTTTCGAGTTATAAATCTCAAGCTATAACATTTTAAAGTTAATGGAGGGTTTTTTTTTAGACTTGCCACGTGTCGCAATCTGGGAGGGTGGGAGAGGCTGGGCTGGACGGGTTGACCCACGGGTTTGGCCCGTTACACCATGGTGCAACGGTTGTATATAAGAATTTGTCTATATAAATATATGCGGACAAGCATGGCTTTGGGTCTATAGATACCCTTTCATTTCATTATTAGGTACTTTTATATCTCATCTGTTTCAAAAATTTTATAGTTGTAAGAAAAAAAAATCTCAAAATAGTTGAAGTTTAACAGTTTTTCATAAAACTTTGACACAATTTATTTAAACTATCCTAATTCATGATTAGGTAGCTGTTATTATTGTAAAAACATTTAATTGTTTAAATACTTGAAACAGGTGACTGAGTTAAAATGTGGAGGACTAGTGATCGGATGCACTTTCGATCACCGTGTAGCTGATGCGCATTCAGCCAACATGTTCTTGGAAGCATGGGCCGAGACCGCCCAAGCAAAACCAATAACTCATGTTCCATGTTTCCGACGCTCAATGCTCAACCCAAGACGACCAATCAATTGTGATGATGCATCTTATGAAAATATGTACGCACCTATATCATCGCTCCCTCCACCTCCTCTTTTTGATGATCACCTTGTAAGCCGCATATATTACATTGAAGAAGAGGACCTAGTCCGCCTCCAATCTCTAGCCATGGCTAACGGAAGCAAACGGAGCAAACTTCAATCCTTCACTGCTTTTCTCTGGAAGATAATTGGCGAAGGAGGGGGCGATGTTTTTAAGACATGCAGGATGGGGATAGTAGTGGATGGGCGTGAAAGACTTAACGGAGTAACGAGAGTAACGGAAATAAGTCTTTCTCAATGAAAAACTACTTTGGAAATGTACTTTCTATCCCATTTGGCGAGGCAAATTATGATGATCTTAAGACTATGCCGCTTAGCGGGGTCGCGGATATGGTCCACGGGTTTTTGGCGGGTGCTACCACTAAGGAGCATTTTAGGGGTCTAATTGATTGGGTGGAGTTGTACCGACCTGAGCCAGCAGTGGCGAGGATATATTGTCAACTGAAAGAGAGTGAGGGTGAAGCGGTGGTGGTATCGTCCGGGCAAAGGTTTCCGGTGGATAAAATGGATTTTGGATGGGGCAAACCGGATTTCGGGTCATATCATTTTTGTTGGGGTGGGCAAACGGGTTATGTGATGCCAATGCCTAGTGCAAGCAAGAATGGAGATTGGGTTGTGTACATGCACCTTATGGAAAAACACCTTGATTTGGTTGAGACTAAGGGTGGCCATGTTCTTATGTTATCATTTAATGTACTTATTAATGATTGAAACTTTAATAAAAAGTTATTTTTTTTACTTTGAGAGAAATCATAAAAAGTTACTAACTACATTAAGTGACTGTTTTGTTAGAGCTTATTTGAAGTGGTTTTAATTAAATTAAAATTGAAGTGTTCATTTATACTTATAGAGACAATAAATTAGTAAATAAAATAAAATTATTAACTGTAGAAAAAGAGGGGGGGCGGGGAATTGAAGATTTTTGGTCTCATGGAAAATACCCTTTTAATCCCAAAATGAGGGTCATGAGAACTCATCTCCTCCACATCATCGCTCCATCCTTGGTCATCTACAAGAAAATCCCAATTTTGTCCTATGATAAGGTCATCACTTTTGCTCCCATGTTTTTATTAAAAAATGAATTGAAACTAAGATAAATTAATACTCCCTCCGTCCCACCACAAGTGAGACTAGGAGTCAATTAGTGGTCAACTTGATTAAACTTTGACTGATAATTTAAATAAAAATAATTGTTCCGATTAAAATTTTAAAATTTGATATTGAAAGTATTATAAATGGTGATACAATAATAATTGTTAAATTTTCATTAGGATCATTACATTATATTTAATTATTAGTCAAAGTTTAATAAAGTTGACCACTAATTGACACCTAGTCTCACTTGTTGTGGGACGGAGGGAGTATTTTATAAAAGACAAATTCTTGCGTACAACAAGACAAATTCTTGCGTACAACGGCCGCACAACGTGCGGCAAGGTGGGAGTGTTCTGCTGCTTCTCGCGCACTCCTGCTCTGCTACATCCGACCGTTGGATCCAGCCCTCCCACTTCCCAGATCGCGACACGTGTCTTCCCTAAAAAAAACTCCCAATAACTTTAAAATGCTATATCTTGAGATTTATAACTCAGAAAAAAAAAATACCGTTGTGTTCGTCTTGACGAGACGAATAAAAGTACATAGGTCATGATATGGTTTGATTTTTTAAAAAAATATATATTTTTACACACAAAAAGTTTTGAGCTGCTCATCAGCTAAGATGTAATACTCTGTTCTGATAAAAGTAACAGTTTCATTTTCAAAAAGTAACACTTATCACAGTCAAATGTAACACCAATTTTTCAAGAAAATTTAAATTGTTTGATAGTTTTTGTGGTTAGAAAAAGTAATTTTTGAAATGTAACAAAGTGAATATATAATTATAATTTTTTATATAGATGAATGTAACATTTTTATTTGCTAAATGTTACTTTTCTTCTTTAAAAAAGAGCAAAAATTCATATATATAATCAAGTTGCATTTCAATTGTTACTTTCTCAATAAAAAATTGTTACATTTCAGATATAATGTTACATTTAAGAATATAAACTGTTACAATTGAGAAAAAAATGTTACATTCATTTTTTATAAAATGTAACATTAGTTTAGTTTGTCAATCTTATGTTAATTTTGAAACAAAAAAGTGTTACATTTGGAAAAAAGAGTGTTACATTCCTTTATAAAAAGTGTGACATTGGGTTAGTTGTCAATCTTATGTTATCTTTAATCTATTGCAGCAAAATTGTGGTACATTTTAAAGAAAAAAAATGTTACATTTGAAAAGAAAAAAGTGTTAAATTTCGTTATAATAAGTGTTACTTTTGTTGGGAGGAAAAAAGTTGGGGGTGGTAAAAAATCAAAAAAAAAAAAAAAAAAGAGGAAGGTTGGCTCCGTGCGTCGCACCATGCGGCCGCCGCACAGGAGACCACTGTTTATAAAATATATGAGTGGTATAAACTCATTTTTTACATCAACGTCTGGAATTTGATCACCACAAAACAATTTTACCGTTTTGTGTGGGGCTTTTTACTATTCTCAACTTCACCTTTTACTTCCTATTTTATTTTTCATATTTACAACACTTAAACCATTTACCCAATTTCTCACCGATTTTCTTAAGAGGTGGTCTCCCATGAGAACAAGGGGATCCGTCTCATGCATGAGACGGGTCGCCCCCATGACCCATGGGCCGAACCCGCCACGTGGCAACCCACCATTGGCCGGGAAAAAAAAAAATTATATTTTTTTTTTCGGCTTTTCAGTGGTTTAGCAAAAAATAATAGTTACCATCTCTTAAAGTAACATTGTTCATAAGTAAACGTAATACTTGTTTTAAAAAAACAAAAGCTCGTTTTTACCCATTTGAAAAGTAATAACTTATGTATATGAATGTAATAGTAAGTTTATACAAGTAAATGTAACACTTTGATTGACGAAATTGTAACAGATTTCTATAGATAATGTAATACTTTTACATGTATCATGATAAATTTGACCCCATTGTAACTTATTGTTTGAAAACAAATAGATATCTATACATATGTATTACAATTATTTACAAATACTATTACATATAAATAACACGTTTGTTACATTTTAGTTATAATAAGTATTACTTTTGGCAAACGAAGAAAACATAGGAATAACACTATTACTTTAAGAGATGGTAACTATTACTTTAAGAGATGGTAACTATTACTTTTCACAAACCGAAAAAAAACCAAAAAAAAAAAAAAAAAAAAATTGGGGCCAATGAGGGGCTGCCACGTGGCTGGGTCCTGGAGCAGGGTTGTGGGTCGGGTAATGGGTCAAAAAAATGACCCGTCTCACCCATGAGACGGGTTGGAGTGTTCTCACACAAGTTTTTGTCTTTTAATTTATTCAAATAAAATTATAACTTTTAATAGACCGAAGGAGTATCTACTACTCGGTCCAAATGAATTCCGAAAGAAGAACTCTACCGGAAATTTAAGCGTGGAAGGTTCCCCAGCAACTTCTTTCCAGTTAGCTTTCTTCAATTTAGTACTCCCTCCTCAAAAAGGAGAAAAAAAAAATGTCTACTTTTTAGAAAATTTTGTCTCGTTAATATCTATATTTTATTTTCTCCATCTCTCGGAATGACGTTTTTGTTTTATTTTTATTTTTTAACTTTTGTTATTTGAATGTATTTTGAGCAATAGTTTTTTAGGTTAATTTAATTGTCTAAATAAAAATCTAAAAACTGTTATTGATATACCATTACAAATGGTATGTATAATAATGTTCTCCGACTTTTATTGGAATAACGAAATAATTTAAATTTTTTGCTCAAAATTTATTCAAAGTAACAACCAAAAAAAAAATGAGAATATCATTGGTAATTAGTTTTTATCTTTTACCAATTTTTTCCATCAATCATTATGTACTTGCTAATGAAAATTAGACATTTATTTTGTTAAGGGCAATACTTCAGGGGCCTTTTGTCATTTTAAAAAGGTTTGAAAACTCGAATTTTAGATTAGATTGAAATGGCTCTTGTGGCATCCAAAGCCCGAAACACATTATCAGCCCGGCTCGCGAGCTCTCACGCAGGCCCGTTAGACATTATTTGGGCTTGTGGGCTTGTTTGACAACTCCCCTTTCCTCTAATTTATAAATGGGTAAATATAAAGTCACAAAATATCGCTTACAAAATAATGTGCCAAAATTTTATTGGTGTTTTTTATTAAAGTGTGTCGGGTTCACAATCAATGTAACCAATAAAATATTGCTAACTCATTTTGTAAACTTCTTTTGTGCCCCTAACATTGGCCTTTATAAATACTCAATTGGGAGTCAATTTACCTAATACTAGTGTCTAATTATTTCAATTCGTGTGCCATTTTTCAATTACTAAAACTCAAGATTTTATGACTGTTCTATAAGTCGGTCTCTTAAATCGCTTAGGCCCCACCCAAACGCTAGGCGGTCATAAACTGCCGCGCTTAATTTAAATCCGCGTAGATCAGAAACTCAACAAAAAAATTGCAATAAATTTCCATTAAAATACCGCGATTATATTCAAATTTGTCTAGGTACCACGTCCAATTTTTAATATTAATATTTTTAGTTGAAATTTTTTTATAAACTTAAATTAATCGTTTACATGTTCTGATGATATTTTTTACGCTATTGCATTGAAACGTTATAAATTATGTCTTATTCTCGGCACCACCTAAACCCCGACTATGCCTCGCCTAGGCCTCTAAACGCTAGGCTCATAGCGACTGCATGTCGATTTTTAGAACATTGGATTTTATACTGAGTGTTGCATTTTTAATTTCAAAACAAATGTTATACTCCACTTGTCCCATAACAATGTATAACAATGTGCGCAGCAGGGGCGGATCTACAGTGTCAGTAGGGGGTACACGTGCACCCGGTCAACCCAATTTTTAAACAAAAAAAAGTTTTTTTTTTTTTTTTTACCTAAGTGCACCCCCAAAAAAATTAATTAGAGTGGCAATTTAACTAGAAGGGGTGTGAACTTAGTAGACGCTTGGAAATTTTTTGGGATGAAGTTATTTAGTGTAAATTGTGCATCCGGTGCTTGGAAATCCTAGATCCGCCACTGGTGCGCAAACATTTTATTTGGTGCCCCATTAATTAGTAAGTCTTACTTTCTTTTCTTTGTTTTTTCTATAGTGTCCACGCTAGGTGGCGAGGAGTGGCAAGTCTTACTTTCTTAAAATTAAAATTTTACAATATTGTTACAATCAATGAGACTCACTTGTCATATTCACAATAACTAACCACTATTATTCCCTAAACTACTTTCTCTCTCATAAATTACTTTGTATACTCACAACACATACTATACTAGTAATTATTTTAAGTATGTATACTTCCTTCTTAATTCTTGTGTACACTTAAAATTGACATCATTGCTCTTAAACTAACGTAAAAAAAAAGTATACTCCGTATTTGATGACTGTCAATTTTAAGTTCAAAACTTAACAAAATAACTAACTAAGCGATTAAGACAGAAATTAGGATGTAACACGTGAAAGAAAAGTGCATACATATATAACTTCTGGTGTAGAATTACAATAGCGTATTTGCATGAGTCTCATAATAAAAGGCATAATTGCATAATTAATCAACAACATTTATATTCCAAAAGATAGCTATAAGCCGATAAGTCAACATTTCTGTTAATTTTTGAATGAAAACTTGACGCTGATCTATACTCCCTCCGTCCCACCCGAATTAGGATTTTTGGGTTGGATACGGGGATTAAGGAAAAAGTGTTAGTGGAGTAGGTGTTGTGAGTATGAAAAGTAAAGTAAGAGATAGAAAGTGAGGTAGAGAATAATGAGTGAAAAGTTGTTGTGAGTGTGAATGTGGGTCCCTTTAAATAAAACATTTTCATTTTTGGGTTGTCCTAATTCGAATGGGACACCCAAAATAGAAATTTGTCCTAATTCGAATGGGACGGAGGGAGTATTCGAGAACCATAATACAGGTCTTTTATGTTGGTCTTTTATGTTGGTGAGTTTAATGGCAAAAATGTCAATTATTGAATTTAAAGACACATCCATTCTCAAAGCTAAGTAAATGGCCCAAACCTATATTTGCATAAACTCATACTCCATTCGTCTCATTTCAAATTGCAAAAATTATCATTTAAAGTGTCTCATTAAGTAAAAATGTTTTTATTATTTTTAATTAGTGGGACTCATTTGTCATACACACATCAATTAACCCACATACTATTCTCTACACCACATTCTCTCTCATACTCAACCATCTATACTAACAACACATCACATTTTTCACTTTTTCCTCAATCTCTGTACACAACCTCAAATTTCCAGTTTTAAATGGGACGGAGGGAGTATTTTCACACTAAGGAAGCATGTAATGTTACTCAAAATTGAAATTAAATGAGTCTTAAAGTAGAAATCAAATAAGCTTCTCAAACAAGTGTTGGATCACATGAGATGAGTTAACATGATTCCAAAACGCGTCGTTTCACTTTTGGTTAAATTATGGTGGAGGATTGAGCACACAAATTATGAAATTTGGAGGGGTCCACAAACACTATTTTCTCAAATGATATCCTGGCATTGTGTAGGGGCCCAGCTTCCTCTGGCAACAAGAAGACAACAACATAAATTTCTGCAGAGGGGGAAAATCGATAGTTGCATGTCAGATTTGATCTACCCCTTTTATCCGTGGGCCAAAAAGTTGCTTTATTACCCTTTTTTTTTTTTTTTTTTTTTTGTAATAATAAAGTCATAAAAATATCACAAAATTTAATTTATAAAATAATTTCATAATTTTGTCGGATGCAGAATCAATGAAGCAAATAAAATAGTGTCACTTCATTTTGTTTTCATTTTTATGTAAACTTTTGTTGTGTTTTAGCATTGCCCCATGATAAATACTCCTTCCGTCTCAATTTAAGAGTCAAAAAATTATGGGTTCAAAAATTAAAGAAAAAGTTATGTGTTATGAGTGTTGATAGTTAGGTAGGAAAGAGAAAGTGAGGTAGAGAAGAGTTAGCGGATAATGGTTGTGAGTATGACATGTATGACCCACTTTTCATTTTAGGATTTTGACTCTTAAAATGGGACGCCCTTTAAGGAAATTTTTGACTCTTAAAATGGGACGGAGAGAGTAATCTTTACGTCTCATAACTATGTTATGTGCACAAAATGAGTTGTGCACGGAAACTAAAAGATGAACAGTAGTGAGTAGTTGTTGTGAGTGAGTGAGTGTGAAAAGTAAAGTAGATGAGAGAGAGAGAAAGTGAGGGGTAGAGAATAGTAAGTTGATTGGTGTTGTGAATATAAAAGTGAGGTAAGAGAGAAAATGAGTAGGATATATAGTAAAGATTCTTTGTTATTTTTAAAAAGTGTGATTTATTAATGAGACAACCAGAAAGAAAATTTGTGTACATAGTTACGGGACGAAGAGTGTATTGTATTATAAATACTGTGTGGCATCGTGTAAATGTATTTAAGAATTATATTTTATTTATTTGTATATTGATAATACTTTGAAAGATTTGTCTAATACTATTTTCAGTTTAATAATTCTATATCTATTTTGAAATAAATTAAAATAAAAGAAGTGCGTCATTATTATGATATGAGCGTAGAGGGCTTTTTTTTTATTTTTTTTTATTTCTTTTTCTTTCTGTCTGTCAAGGCAAGGAAAGCAGGATCTTTAACTTTACTGTAGTTTGATTTGATAGGCTAATCAGTGTTTACAAACTTTTCTGCTCCCTAAAATACTCCTCCGTACCATCTTAAAGTTCAAAAAAAAAAAAATAGGCACAAGAATTAAGATGAGTCTCTTTATATTATAAAATATAGATAGTGGGAACAGAGTGTTGTGAGACCACCTACAATGAAGGGTTGAGAGAGGGGGTTGAGTGGGGGTCAACTAGTTGAGGGTGGGCAATGGGGAGTTGAGAGGGGGGGTTGAAGGGAAAGGGTTGAGAGGTTCCAACCGGGTTGAGGGAATTTGTGTGGGGCCCGGAAGAGACACGTGGCGGCTTGGGATTGGCCAACACTTGGCGAGTGTAGCACACCTCCCAAGCCGGCGAGTTGCTGCTTTTTCCCTTTTTTATTTTCTTTTTTTTTTCTGGCGTGTTTGTTCATTGCTTTTTCCTTTCTTTTTTTTTTCTTTTTCTAATTGGGACACTTGTATCATACCCATTGGTTCATTATATTTTCGTATTAATTTTTTATCCCAATTTTTTGAGCTTCATTATTTCATAGTAAATTGATTTTTTTATAAAAAAGAAAATCACCAAAATTTATCATTTTTTTCCTCTATAAATTGATGTAAGTTTTATTTGATTTGGATACCAAAAAAAAAAAACTTATTTTCTCAATATAAAATTTTCAATTATACTTTATTAACCCTTATTTAAAAAAGGGTTAATTGCAATTTAGACCCTAAACTCATATACCATTTCCCAGGACGGACCCTGAAATTATTTTTTATCAATTGCCGCCTTCACTTGAAAAAATATTGTCAATATGAGCCTTTTTTACGGAATTCATTAGAAAGTTAGTTAAAAAGCATGTGCAGTGCACATGACTAACGGAACTAGGTCATTTTGAAATTGAAATTTCATTTAAGGGTGTTTTATAACATATCTAAAACTGAGGGGAGGGTTAAAATAAACACTCAACATTTATAAACCATCCCTTCTCCCCTTCCATGTTCCAGTATTCCCTCTTCTTCCTAAGCACTCTGCAAATCACTCTGCAAATCATAAAGTTCTCGGAGACATTTCGTAGAACGGTATGGGTGCGACGACCACTGGGTTCATTTCTCATCAGAGGAATGACGAGAGTGAAACCCCAGACAACGATCCCACTTCATTCAACCGTAAGGTCTCCAGATCCAGATCCGTCGGATGCGGTAGCCGGAGCTTCTCCGGCGATTTCTTCGAGCGAATCTCAACCGAGAGACCCAGATCCGTCGGATGCGGTAGCCGGAGCTTCTCCGGCGATTTCTTCGAGCGAATCTCAACCGGGTTCAGCGACTGCGCCCTCCGCCGCTTCGAGTCCCACCGCGAAGGGAAGTCCAAGGTTGCCGCGGTGCGCGGCGGTGGACATGACTGCATCAAAGAAAGAGTCAAATGTGGAGGTATATTTAGTGGCTTGAATGTTTTTTGAACTTGTGTTTTGCTGCAATGGTTGATTGGTTGGTGGAAGAGTTGATTGCATTTGTTTTGTGTTAATGGTGGTGTTATTGGTGTAGTGGTGGTGGTGAGCGGGCGGTTTAAGTGGCGGTGATGGTATTGGGGATGGTGGGAGAAGGAGAAGGGTTTCGGTGGTGTTTGTGGTGTTGGGGCGGCGGCTGGAGGTGGCGTTGTGGGTGGTAGTAAGAGCTCAGTCCAGGTGGCGGTGTTTGGCATGGTTCTAGGCGGTGGCAGTGCGGTGGTGTGGTGGCCGGTGGTAGTAACGGTGGAGAGAATGGTGATGATAATTTGTTGAAATGTAAAATTTGTATTTGGAATTTCATTAACAAATTTGATTGTACTCAAATTTTAGGTAGATGATTAGTGTTTAATCAAAAATGTTAATCTGTCATAAACTACTACAAGTAGTGCTTTATTTCAAATTTAATAATTGAAAGTAAAAATCATTATTACTTTTCACAATATAATGCTATTATTTTTTAATACCGTGTCAGGAGAGAAAATCTTAATTCGGATGGGACGGATGAAGTAATGCTTATACGTACTGGTCTATCAAACGAGCCAAAAAAAAAAAGTTAATAGGCAAATAAAATTATTTTGGGAATGAGAGGTGATGGATAAAATTCCAAGTAATAAATACCTAGCAAGCGCACTAGTTACCGTAGTAGTAACGTGCGAAAGCGAGGGTCGATCCCACAGAGACTTGTTGGACAAACGAGTGAATTTAATTAGTGCAAAAGAGTAACCAAAGGGGTTTTTAATTGATTTTTTTTTATTAATTAAGACTGAAATTAAATACTAAAGTAACAAGCAATGATCAACTAGTAACGATGTAAACAGATTAACGAGATTCACGGGTTGGATTTCACACTATCATCATTCTATGTTATTTTAAAATAAAGTTGTTGATTCATTCCAGAGTTCGTTCACTTCTTGTAAAGATTGGGATGGTGAGGCGGCCGGATTGCAATCTTTTTCTCTCTATCTAATCACACTTTGTAAATCAAGTCCATGTAATTTATTTAAAAAGTTATTAAGTTCTAAAGAACATATGAACCTACACCCACTTGATTTCTATCACGGCATCAAATAAATATATTACTCAAAGCATTGGTCTACGCTTTAATCCACAAATCAATGGCGGAGTTAAAACCCTAAATTGTTAAAAAGGCCAATAATAACTAGTTCAGTTATTGAAACTCTAAAAACTTGATTAAAATACTTTGAACAACTAGAATGAAATCAATATGAATAAAAACATTTATAACATAGAATTAGATAGTGTTTTACATCCAACCCATGAATTAAGAACTTAGCTACTCATATTCAACATAATGAACACAAATAATAAAATTAAAAACATAAAACCTGGATCTTGAATGATGAAAAGAAAATACTTCGTCTGCGTTTCACGTTCTCCAAAAACTCAGAGAAAAATAAAGCATAAGAATCCTAATGGCTGCTACTGTGTTTCTTTTATACTAAGGTAGGATATCTCAAAATAAGGAAAGGAAAAATAATTCCTAAACCAAGGAGGACACTTCAAAAATCTGCATCGGAGAAGAGGGCGCGCGCCCTATGGGAAAGGGAGCGTGCGCACCCTATTCAATTGCACAAATCCGAGCTTCTGATCCTCGGGGGCGCGCGCACTCGTATGGATGGGGCGTGCGCACCCTTTCTGACTTGAGAAAATCCACCTTCTGATCACTGAGGGCGCGCGCACTCTATTTGAGGGGGCGTGCGCACCCTTTAATTTTCCTCAGAAGTCTTCTTTTTCTTCCTTAATTCCTGTATAGTCCTCCGCCTGGGTTTCTCCGAAATTCCCCTCAGGTCCTTTCTCTGCTTTTCAGCCACAATTTCTCCATTTTTCCCTGTACTCAAAGACACTCAAAACAGCCATTAAAACACTAAAATACCCGAAGATTCGCTCCAAGATAAGACCGAATGTATCCAATATTGATGTGTAAAAACACATCCATCAAATACCCCCAAACTTATCTTTTTGCTCGTCCTCGAGTAAAAACAAAATACTAAACTAAACAACTACCATTAATCACAACTAAACATACTAAAAACAAAAGAAAATATTTTTGGCTTGTTCTCATCACAAATGGGGGATTGTTAACCACAAGTCTCAGGTTCCTCACACGAGTGTCAATAATGGGTACCAATTGCCAAACCAAATTGCAACACATATACACTACTAACTCGTTTGATTTTCCACTGTAGTATGATAGGATGAGTGATGGGGTGATCAATGCAACCAAAATAAGATTAGTTTATGGGATCACTTAAGTTAATGTTATTATTCCACAAATGATAACGATGATGCACGTTAACCCAATAAAGGACACTCATAATCATGTAAACACAGTTGTCAACTCGGTTACCGATATTGAAAGGACGTATGGCATAGAGATTTAAGCACAACAAACGTGCGAGGCTAGATTCACGGTTACAAATGAAGGTAAGGACATACGAAGTTAAGGAAGTGGACTAAGAAGTCTTCTACAATATGTATATCCTCACAATATGTTAACACTCTCCGCTCACCCAATTCCCACACTGTCTCGCCCCCAAACTTGAACTTTATATAATTACCTGGGGTGAGACACAATTCCCTATTTCCTGCGGCCTTTTCCAAATCATCACTTCAATACATTAAAGGGACAAGCTTTTTTTTTTTTTTTTCATACTTACACAAGACAAATATGTGCTTATTTAATCACTTTGCACACTCATCAATGATCACTTTTTTTTTGCTTGCCCTTTCTTTTCATTAATGACCTTGCAATTGGCTGATCGTTCAATCAAGAGGCCATTGGGAATTGTGGAGGATGTTTTGGTGCAGGTAGCCAATTTGATTATCCCTGTGGATTTTGTTGTGCTTGAAACTGTGAATGGTGTTGGGAATAGTCAGGATTCTCCCATATTGCTTGGGCGTCCATTTATGGCTACTACTAACACCATCATTAATGTGGGTGATGGGACTCTATCTATGTGTGTGGCTAATGAGAAAATAGAAATATCTGTGTTTGATGTCATGCAAAGTCCCTTAGATGATGAGTATTGTAACTGTGTGGATATTGTTGAGGATTGTGTGAGTGAAGTTCTGTGGCATGAGAGAGATTGTGAGGAGTTAGAGTCTTTGTTGCCAACTGGCGGTGAGAAACTTAGGGATAATGCGGATGTTCAACTGATGGCTGTGGAAAAGGCCGACGAACACCATCCTAGTGATGGCCCGTTTCACCCCCTAGGCCACTTCAATGAGAAGTCGGTGCCTTCTAGTGTAAACCCTCCAGCTCTTGAGCTGAAAGCCCTTCCCTCCAATTTAAAGTATGTTTTTCTTGGGGAGGGAGAGACTTTGCCCGTGATAATTGCCTCAGATTTGACCCTAGACCAAGAGGCCAAGTTGATCAAAGTGCTTCGTGAGCATAAGCAGGCCATAGGGTGGACCTTAGCAGACATTAAGGGTATAAGCCCCTTTTTTTTTGCTTGCCCTTTCTTTTCATTACATACACCTATTTCATATCTTTGGCCATAAACCATAATTCCCCAAATCATTCTCCCAATTTCTAACCATAAATTCCCATCATTCCCTAATCCACTTCCTCGTCAAGGTGGGTATAACCTATTCTAAGTGCAAAAGGGTAGGAAATCGGGTATCAAAAGAAGGTGAACGACGGTCCTTAATGTGCCATTCTTTCATCCATTACTAGGCTCAAACGGGTGTTCTAGCGATGATTTTATTTAAGTGACTAGATAGACAAAATAAGGCCAAGAAAAAGGGTTTAGAAAAAAATGCCATAAATACCGAATAACCTATTGACTTGTTATTGACAACCATGCAACAATATTCTAGGGTCCCCGTGTTGGGTATCGATCAAACATGCGCAGCGGAATTTAGCATTTAAAATTTTGAAACCAAAAGCCATGGATCCGTTCATATGATTAAATCAAATACGACATAAGAATAAAGGAATAAACTAACCCTTGATGGCTATCAAATTCTCTTGGTCTTTGGTGGAGGTTTGAAGACTTGATCACGATCACAAAGCTTGAACACGAACCTTGAAGATGATGATTTTCACCCTCTAGCGGTATCCACACTTCGAACGAATATCAAAGGAGCTTCTTTGATCTTGGTTGCTAGACCAAATTGTGAAACACTTTTCCACAATCAAAAGAACTATATGGAATTTATTTTGTGTATTATTTTGTTCCTCAACCAAGAATGTCTTGGAACAAAATAAACCCTCTCTCAAACTCTTTGAGACTCACAAAATTATTAGCTTAGAGTGCTGGCCGAATTTGGTTTTTTATACACAAGTATGACCTATTCCAAATAGGAAACTTGTGTCAAAATCCGTCCAAAATTCGTTTCCTAATCAAATTAGGAATCTGCCACCCGACAGTACTGTGCGGCCGCCCAGAATGCACTGTGCGGTCGCACAACTATCTGAAACAAAACTGGTACAAAAAGGGGCTTGGACTCTAGGGCCCCTAAGCCCAGATTCAAACCCAAATAAGGAAAATCCAGATGAAAAATTCCTCATACACCCCTCACTAGCAAAAAGATGCAATAAGACTAAAATACCCTCATATCTCCTCCCACCCCTCACAGCAAAAAGATGCAAGAAGACTAAAATGCACTCATATCTCATCCCATCCTTACTTTTTTGGTCAAATCCTAGTCAGCTCTTATAACTTACACATAATTATATATAAGAGTCAAAAAAATTATTTTTTTCATTTTTTTTAGAAAAAAAAAATTATTTTTTGGTCAACCGAAGTCAAACTCTTATAACTAACACATAATTAACATATAAGAGTTAAAAAAAAATACTTTTTTTACTTTTTTAGAAAAAATATTAATAATATTTGGTCAAACTTGGTCAAACAATAGTCAAACTCTTATAACTAACACATAAGAGTAAAAAAATCACTTTTTCCATTTTTACCAAAAAAAAATAACAATTTTTTTGGTCAAAGTTGGTCAAACTGCAGTCAAACTCTTATTACTTACACATAATTATCATATAAGAGTTACAAAAAATACTTTTTTCATTTTTTACAAAAAAACTATATATTTTTTTGGGTCAAATTTGGTCAAACTCGGTCAAACAGCAATCAAACTCTTATAACTGACACATAATTAACATAAAGAGTAAAAAAATTGTTTTTTTCATTTTTTTAGAAAAAAATATTAATAATATTTGGTCAAACATGGTCAAACTCTTATAACTAACACATAAGAGTCAAAAATTTCACTTTTCCATTTTTTACAAAACTAATAATAAATGTTTGGTCAAACTTGGTCAAACAGCTGTCAAACTCTTATAACTACGACATAATTATCATATAAGAGTTACAAAAATTATTTTTTCATTTTTTACAAAAAAATAATTAATTTTTTAATCAAATTGGTCAAACTTGGTCAAACGACAGTCAAACTCTTATAACTAACACATAAGAGTAAAAAAAAAAACACTTTTCCATTTTTTACAAAAAAAAAAAAAAAAAAAAATTAGTCAAACTTGGTCAAACAGCAGTCAAACTCTCATAACTGACTCTTATAAGAGTCAAAAGTCTTATAAACATTAATAAGACTTTTTGCTCGAACAAAACTGAATAGTCTCACGAACATGGTCTGAACCTGATCATAAGACTAAAGTTTACTAAACCCATTTTGATAAAATGAACATGTTTTAATGAGATTGAAAAGTCTTATGAACAGTTTCAATAAGACTTTTAGTCTTATGAACACAGGTTTCAAATGAACATGTTTTAATGAGACTGAAAATAGCTCTTATAATACATATTATTAGTCAGCAAAGTCTTATAAACAGATTCAATAAGACTTTAATCTTATGAACAACTTAAAGTTTAAACTCTTATATAATAGTTGGTACAAATGCAATCCAGTAGTTGGTACAAATGCAATCCAGGTTCAGATCATGTTCATGAGACTTTCAGTCTTGTTTGAGCAAAACTCTTATATAATAGTGTAAAGTCTTATATATTACTGGTATACGACTAAGAATCAATTTTTCATATTATAAGACTTTTTTTAAAGTCACTGCACATCAATGAGAGTTTTGATACAAAATGCTTCCTCAACTCCCCAACACAAAAAAGTCCAGAAGAAATAAGACGAGACGCACCGGAGAAAAATGAAGAAACCCGACGGCATCGGAGAAATCGGAGTCGCCGGGGTTAAGATGGACGGAGACGGAGGTCAGACGTGGTAGAGGAGTTCGCCGGAGAAGATGAGGGTGTTAGAGAAGGTAAAAGAATGACTCAGATCTGGGCGCTGGCAGTGTGGGCGACGCTTATGCGCCGGAATCGGAGAGCGCCGTGATGTACCTGAGAAGATGAACAGCGACGGCTTCGGCGTTGGCGTCCGAGAGCGTGGGTCCAGATCTGACGATTGGAGCCAGATCCGACGCCGGCGATGAGCAAACGACGGATGGATTTGACAGATAAAGACGCCGATGTCGGAGATTTGTTAGCGAAGGAGATCTCACCGGTCGGAGGATGGAGAACGGAGGGCAGGAGAGAGATGGAGAGAGAGAGAGAGAGAGAGAGAGAGAGATCTGCAAAGCGTGAGATTGTGAGAGGAGGAGGAGAGAGGAGGGTTTGTTGGGTTAGGGGTAGTTTGGTATTTAGGTGTTATGTTTGACCAGTTCAAAGGAAGCTAAATGAAGCTAGGGGTGTGGGTGGAATTTTGATCTCGGGTGAAGCCCTTATCTGGCATTTGATCTGGGCTAGGGTTTATGGGTATAAAATCTCGGCCCAGGGGCCCTAGGGAAAAATTCCGTACAAAAATGGGCTAAGTGTGCGGCCGCCCAGTCCATACTATGCGGTCGCCCACTTCCCAGAAAGTCCAGAATTTCCAAATTCCAAGTAGTCCTTTTAAAGATTCGTTCTATTGTATGTGACCCTCTAGGATTATACTAAGTTGGCAATGGTTCAACATGAAACCATAAGATATGATTAGGTTCTAGCAAACCGTCATACCTACCCAATTAGTATAACTAGATACAAGTTCGCATTCCTCTTAGAATATGTCATAATCCTTTGTCCACGATATCATTGAACACAAGTCATGGTCAAAGAGTCAACTTGTTTTGTTCAATACTTTCTCGATTCCGAATATGTTGATAATCCAAATGACATTGATCCAATCAATTCATTGAGTCCGGCCGAACATTTCATCAACATCATTCCTACGAGAGGCCCAAGCTTGACATCTCTCCGAGGAGGGACAAATCCATTTAGCTTATTATTCTTCCCTACGTGAATCCGATTATGCCAATCATACCCTTTATAACTACTCGGTTAAAAGTAGCGTTTGAATATGTCAAACATTATGTTCTCAAGTGGAAGACTATAATAACTTCATGTCTAAGGATTCAAATGACATAACTAATATGAGATATATGTTCGACATAAACGATGACATAAATCTCATACAGCGGGTCATGTCCAGTACCTTGTTCCAAACAAGTACCCATAAATCTAACATGATCATCGCATGATCATTTAGCCTTTATACTAGTGCTTAACAAGTACTAGGGACGGAGATTATTAAGTAAACATGAACAATAATAATAATCAAAACATCTCTTTATTGATATGAAATAAATGATAACAATTACAACGTTTATTAAACGTGCCTAGGGCACCACTACCAACACCCCGAACATACACCAAGTGATCCCATAAATTATTCTTATTTTGATAACATGATCATGGAAAGAAAATGTAATTGAGAGGTGGTGCAATCATGCCTTTAGTAGTGCTAATGCAGTCCCAACCCTAGGTTAATCAATAGCACCCATAATGACTAAAATAAACTCTCGGATCATCATCGACTGTGGTCAACATCCCCAAATATATAAGAACAAATTTTAAAATTTTTACCCTAAAACAACTAAAACTAAAACACTAATTAAATCCTACTAAAGTGATAACAGATAACCAAGCAGATGTACCCCATACCCCAACTTAAAAATTTGCATTGCCCCTAATGCAAAAATCATACAAAATTAGTTAAAAGTAGGGGTATGTTGGTCCCTAAAGGGGCAACAAGGGTGTGAAAATCGCTAGAGGGGGGGGGGTGAATAGCGTTTTAAAATTCTTTTCAAACCCTTTTGCAATTCAATGGCAGATGCGCACAACTCTTATTTTGGCTAAGTATAGCGCGCAGCAAGAGTGTGAAATGCACAGCGGAAATTTACAGCAGCTCTGCGCAGGGTATACTGCGCAGAGATAAAAACGCACGCGCTAAGTATGAGGCTAAAGAGTGGCGCAAATGGGATTCTAAGGCGAATGAGCAATAACGATCACATCATCAAAGAGTGGCAATCTGAAAGATCAAACAAAACAGTTCATAAAAGGTTAAGCAGAGAATATGCAATAAGTAAAATGAACACGCTATTTGGAGAGGTTCGATCGATGAGAGATCTACATCCTCTACCAAGATGGTTAGTCTTGGATTTCTAATGAAGATCTTATTATATGAGAGAGTATTACAAATTACAACATTAGAGCTCAATACTAACTCAAGATCTATTATCTATGAAGAACAAATCCTAGACTAAACCGGTGTATCTCAAGAAGTTAGATCAAAATGATCAAAGCTTCAAGAGGTGTGTGTGTGACAGAAATTCTGGGCTCTATGAATATGAAGAGCACCAAGAATTCTGGTGATATAGGCTTTGTGATATGAGCAGGAGTTTTGAAGGTTTGAAGATCTTGAAGGCTGTTCTAAAGAATCTGGAAAAACTAAGCAGCAGACTTCAGATCTTCATGGTTTCCAATGAAGCATGAAACTCGAGCTCTGAAGCATAATGCCAACAAAGGGATCTTGATCAAAGAATATGATCAGGGCCGATGAAAGGGGCTAAATCAAAAGGCAGCTTCAAAGGCAACTTGGAAATGAAGATGAGCAGGCTATTTATAGCTGAGAGCTTGAATATAGCCGTTGGAGCTCAGAGCAAGGACAATGAGCTGGCACACATGATTGGTGCGCAGGTGTCCTTTATAATCGTTGGGGCTCTGATCAAAGATGACCTGGCACAATATGATTGGTGCGCAGGTAATTTAGAGCCGTTGGAGACTGAGCATGAAGACCAAATTCAAAAGCTTCTTCTAGAAGGTTGACAGCTGTCTTCACTTGAGATATTATGTTTGAGCGCATCTCCACCGTTGGCTATGCTGAGTGTGCAGGATTTGTCGTTAGTGCACACCTCAGCTTTTTAATAAGCGTGCATCTTCTAAGCGCTTTTCCAAACTTTCTAGAAAGTGAGATCAGGAGATGAGGAACTTGACCAAGGTTGTGTCCGCGCACAAAAGACATGCGCATTGCCGGCGCGCATGGATTCAGCGCATGAGCAGCATGCGCACCATGCTTGGTCACAAAAAGATCTTTAGAGTTTTAGGAAATAAGATCTTAAAAACTGAGCAGGGGTCAAGGGTTGCGCAAGATATCTATGCGCAGTGGCGACCTGCGCAGAGAACATCCTGCGCAGTGAAGTGAATCCTGCTTAGGAAATCTTCGATTCTTTAAAGCTTCAAGTCCTATCATCTAAGCCTATACTATAAAAGGACTTTGCTAAAAATTGAAGTTATAAACTTCTTTACATGAGGTCCTAAAGTCCGTAAAAATACTTATAAGTGATGGTATCAATCAATTCTAACAAATGTAGGAGGGTTGAGTGATAAGCATACCCAACAATCTCCCCCTAAATGATTGATGCCATTACCTACTATAGCAAAGGCAATTCATTTGTACTTGATAATAACATGTCCATAAAAATGTGAATGGTAAATCATGCCTCAAGTCAATGCACACACTAGCCAGTGCTATAGATTTCTAATCTATCCAAAAGATTAAAAACTTACAAAATGGGAGAGATAGAAATGTCATTCAGAGCATATAAGTAATGAGATGAAGTTTTAAGTATGCGTTTAAACTGAATGTTTAAACATCATGCGTAGAAGACATGAGCAGTTAAGATTATGCGCATGAGTTTAAGTAATAATGCATTCAATGTTCCACAAACGAATGATTTGAATTGAACAAGGTTTTTGTGAAAGCTTTATGATGCATTCTTCTCATTAAAACTTTGAAGGATTGACTGTTACAGATTACAAGTTTAATCGAGGAAAAACAAAAGAGAGGTGCGCAAAAACAAAAGCGCACGAAATGAAAGCGCATAAAACATATTGCGCAAACGAGAATTAAAAAGTCACAAGAAAAAAAATTACTTACAAAGGAAATCTAATCTATGTTGATCCGTTGCAGGGCTTCGCGCATCTCATTCTGAAGACCGTTGAATTTGTTCATGAGTTCCACCTTTAAATTTTGAAATTTGTCCTGGAACTCCACAGCTTTTCCAACATAAATGTTCATTCCTCTGCGCATATCAGCGTTGTCATCCACTAGCTCTCTGAACCTTGCTCTGCTGTCCGACAGGATGGCAGTTTGCATAGCTTCTAATTGAGTCAGTATGGAGGCGCTGAGTGTTGACGCTTGCCTGAATGTCTAACATTGCGTAGTCCAATTTGTCGTTGAACGCCACGGAAAAATCTGTCATGGACTTAGCAATGCTTCGACGCACTTCTTCAATATTATGCGCAGAGCCTCCTTGTTCAATCTTCTCTATCTGAGCCACCATCTGCGCTTGAAGGTCATCAAATCCTCTATGTAACCCATCTGCAAGGGTTTTCTTGAGCTTTTTCAGAATGTCCCTGAGTCCACCATCAAACGCTCCAAAGGTGCACACATTTTTGAGTTGTGCGCTGACATTTTCAAGCTGAGCGCTGATGGATTTCAGGGAGTCCAGGATAAGATGTTCCAAAGTGATAGGAACTTTTTCTTGCGCAGGCTCAGATGGACTTGCCTTTGCTTTAGCACTCTCCGTGCTTTCCTTTGCCTTTGCTTCTTCTTTGGCAGCTTTCTCCCCTTAATGGTATCAATCTCCAAACGCTGCATATCAAGACGATATAATAAAGCAGTTTGAGCAGTAAGGAGTTGATTAAGCTGCAGCTGCGTAGCGACTTGATTCGCTTGAACAGAGTGCAATCTCTGCACGATCTGGCGCAGCTCAGCTGAAGAGGTAGGAGGAGTCTCAGGGGCTGAAGATGGAGATTGAACTGGAGAAGAATCACTGCTATCGGTGGCTGCGGAACTAGTTCGGCGCTTCTTCATTCCTTTAGCGCTGCTGCGCACCTTTTGCTTGAGACGAGAAGAGGTATGTGCGATATCAGCACTGGGGATGGCTTCTTGAGAGGCTTTGTGCATTTTCTCCCCCTCAACAGTATCATCATCTGAATCACCACGGAAAGCAGCCTTGCGCTTCTTAGTGGTTGGCTTTGAAGGAGCAGGAGCTGGAATGATGGTAGGATCAGCCTCTTTGATAGAAATCCCTTTGGTGGATTGAACCAAAGGAATATCCTTGAGCTTTTTGCTACTGAGCGGAGCAATGCCCTTCCCCTTGCGATTGTACGCTTCTTCTGCGGTCTCTTGCGCAGCATCCGTTGAAGATCTTCCTGCATTCTTCTTGGATTTGACCACAGGAATTGGGCCTATCCAGGGTTCCTTGTTGGGAGCGGCATCAGACAGCCAGATTTCATAGTAATCGGCGTTGCCTATCTCACTGCGCAAATTCTGAAGGTGTACTCTAGAATAGTACTTTGCGTCGCAAGACTGCTTCTTGATTGACTTTTCTTCAACAAAGGTGGCCAATTCACCATAAGTCAATAGGAGTTTGGTTAGCAGTCTGCAGTGAGTTCGGTACTTGGTCTTTCCTGCGTTCAGCTTCTCTCATAGCTTGTCATCCCCTTCACAATCTCATTGAATATTATCTGCGGCCAGTCTAGTTGATCTTCGTTGAAGATGGCTGCGCAGTATTCCCACTGCTTAGAGATGAAATGTCCATTATTTCCATTCTTGCAGTTGAGGGAATCTCCAATTAGGGTGCACAGGTGATACATCACCTCACCAAATTCCTTTCTATTATACATTGGCCATTTCTTGTTGAGGGAAGGAATGCAATGAGCTTCTGTGCAAGCGCATTTTGATGAGCCTCATCATAGCTGACTGAAGAGCTATCAACATTGAAGTTTAGGAGGCTGCGAATGTGATTGGGGTGAACCACTACATCACTGCTCTGGACGGTGGCCATGATCATGTCTGTTGTCTTGCCGTCAAGTTGCGCAGGCCGGAGGTGCTGAGAAGATGAAGCAGATGACGACCAATCGCATCTAATGAGAGATCTGCCGGAATAAGTCCCAACCCAGAATGAAATAAACATGTCCCTGCGTAAAACAATAGATAGAATTAGACAACCTATTGCTTATGGAGCTGTGCGCATATGCAAGTAATGCAGATATACCTTGGCACAAGTTCCATGATAAACAAAAATATGCGCAGGAAGTAGAGGGTGCGCAAAGAAAATAAGAATGCATACGCAGAGGGATCGTGCGCACAGAAAATAAATACTTGTAAAGTAGTGTGCGCAGAGAAATAGATACACCTATATGCGCAGAAAGCTATGCGCAGGAAACTGTGCGCAGAGCACAAAGATGGGGTATGAAAAATAGACTAAATAAAATAATAAAAAAATATTTAAGAACATGAACACCCAAGAACACTGAAAAACAAAACTGACAGAATTCAACAAAAAGTACATCGAAATGACGGCGAGAACAGGACGAAGTCAACCATGTAAAAAGTATGGTCAACGACATTAAAACAAACCCAGAAATTCAGAAAAACGGTTCGACTGCTAAGGAAGTTACGAAGCTCAAAAATTGACGAAAAACATATGTAACGACCATTGATCATGAAATGAACTACATGAAAGAATAGATCAGGCAAATACGAACACAACACAACGATCGATTTCAAAAATGATCAGTAAATAAGGGAGAAATCGAAAAAGGGAGTCTTGAGACCTTCAAGAACAATAATGGCGGAAAAAATAAGGAGTTATAGTGAAACATACCATGTCTTTGACGGTGGGATGCCTTGATTGTCGTTCTACTTCTTCTTCTTGAGAGTTTCCAGAGTGCGAAGAAGAGTCGGAGATGATGATTACTGGTTGAGTTTTGGTTTTCTTAGGCGCCATTGAAATGGTTTGAGAGAAGAAAGATTTAGGTTGAAGATAAAGAACAGGAGATGAAAAAATAGAGAGTTTTGAGCAGAGGTTAGAAAGAGAGAGAATTTAGAGAGAAATTTAGAGGGAAGAGAGAGGTAGAGAGAGAAACGGTTTAAGTAGGGAAGGAGATGTTAGGCGCATGATAGCTAATAAAAGTTGAGAAAATATGCAGTGGCGCAGGATAGCAATACCACGTGTCACAAAATGGAACGCGCGTGCGCAGGCCTATGCGCGCGTGTGCGTGTGAAGTTCTAAGCCGGTCACTGTCAAGTCGACTTCCTCATAAATGGTGAGTCAGTGAAAGGACGGGCGCACGTTAGCAGGGTGACGTGGCCGAATGGGGAATGCGCGTGCGCAGTCTTTGCGCGCGCGTGTGTCAGCGAAAAGAGGCTGACGGCTGTCGCATCACCTTCCTCATTAAATGGTGAGCAGGGATACGAAAGCAGGCGCTGTCACAATCGCAGTTTGCATTAAATGACAATGGGACATGCGCAAGGGTAAAAGGTAATTTCCCAAGAAAGTTCAAAAAAATAAAAGCACGGGAAAATTGAATTACACAAGTACCCTTGTGACTCAGCGTTGACTTTTCAGTCAAGGACCTATGTGAAAAATCTAATGAATGGAACACTTACCTGCGGTCCACGATGATTTGCGCATGGATAGTTATGCGCAGCGCATTGATAGCGCAGAGATTCTGTAAATCTCAGAACAGTTGTTTCATGCGCAGACAGTTGTTTGCGCAGGTGTTGCACAGGGCGCATGAGACTTAACCTATTTTGCACACTTACCAAGCAAATACATTAGTATCAATAAATCATATGGACAAGTTAGCTAAGATTAAGCATACCCATTTCTCCTTTCAAGAGATCACTTGTTAATTTTGAGGAGATGATATTAGATGTTGATGAGCTTGATAATAGTGCTTGGTAGGATGAAAACTGCTATGGTGGACATATTATCGCAGAGAATTGGGTAATTCTCTTCATGAATTCCATAGTCTACATGTTGCTTCATCCATAAGATTTAGCAGCAGCTTTCACCAGCAATATATTCTGCTTCAGTAGTGGAGATGGACACAGCAGCTTGCTTCTTGCTTGCCCATGCTACAAGTCGATTTGACATGTTCCACTTGTGTTCTTCCTGTCAATGGTGTACGCTGCGTAGTCCGCATCTGAATAACCTACAGGTTTAAAGTTCGAATCTTTGGTGTACCAAAGTCCAAGGTTAACAGAGCCAAAGATATATCTAATACATTCTATAGCAGTTATGTGTATTCCAGAGGAATTGGCGTGATAGTGCGCACAGATCCAGTCAACATAATATCTCGGCCAGCTAGCAGAAGATAAAGAAGAGTTAATCATACCTAGATATAGTCTGATCAACTTTACCTTTTAAGTCTGGTAAATTAGTTGCTTGTGGCCATTGGAGTGTCGTATGTTTTAGCATTCAAGTCCAAACTTCTTGATTAAGTTCCCAGTGTACTGGACTTGATTTGCGAAGATGCCATCATTCAATTTCTTGATTTGAAGCCCGAGGAAGAATGTGAGTTCTCCCATCAAGCTTATTTCAAACTTGCTTTTCATTTGCTTTTCAAAGCGCTTACAAAGAGACTCATTAGTAGAACCAAATATAATATCATCGACAAAAATTTGAACGAGTAAGGAGTGATCATTATACTTAGCAATAAAAAGAGTTGTATCGATTTTACCGCACTTGAAGCCTTTCTCTAGTAGGAATTTTGATAGCGTATTGTACCATGCTCTTGGAGGTTGCTTAAGACCATACAAAGCTTTCTTGCTTTGATTCTATGATGCTTCCATTCTTATCCATCTTGTTTCCGAACACCATTGAAGCGCTAAATATTGGATGAGCTTTTCTTGCACTTCTTGCATAGCATCGATCCATCTTAAAACATGGAGCACTCTATCAATCTTCTTTGATTCGACATAAGAGATAAACGAATGCTACACCGCAAAGTTTGATGCTCTAGATGTGCGAATCCCTATATTGTGATGATAGGAATACGAAGATCAAAGGGAATTTTATTTGCTTCAGCATCACGATCATCAAAGGTGATTTGTTGAAGTAGAGAAACATCATGCGCAGGAGGAGGTGTTTGCGCATCAGGAGTTGCAACTTCAGGCGCAGCATTTATAGTATGCGCATGAGATGGACTGATTCTGAATCTGCTTGATCTATGTCCTGCGCAGGAATAGAATTACTGCGCACCTGTCTAAAAAGCTCAGCAGAGTCATCAGAATCATTGGGAGCCAAATGTGGCTCAAGGAGAGAATGCTTATCAAAAAGTAGCATGTAAAGATACTAAAATGACTAGAGATTTATCTTATTAAGATCATGAAAACTTATAGAATGATTGGCATACCCAACGAAAATACGTTCACTGCTTTGGCGTCGAATTTACCTCTATAGCGTTTGTAGCCAAAGAACTTGAAGAAAGAAAACAATGTTGGGCGCTTTCTCTTCTCCATTGATCGTATGGAGTATAGACGTAGGCTTTGTTGATGAGGGATCTTTATTTTGAGTAAAACATGCACCGTTGCTGCTTCTACTATCATTGTCTAACCATCCTCAATCAACGAGTGATTCTTTCCACAACGCCATTTTGTTGCGGAACTCCAGCAGCAGAGAAATTGTAAAGAATACCATTTGTTGATTCTCACAATATTGAGCGACATCGATGTTCATAAATTATGTTCCATTGAAGTGTCGAACTCTATTGATGTCTTCTATGTTTGGAGATTTAGAAGGAGAGCAGCCAGGATATCATTAGAGATACCACAGGTTGGTCCAAAACTTCGCGGTAGTGAACGGTCCAAACATATGAGGTGAAGCGGATGTAAGCGATTTGACATCGGAGCAATCTTGCTGGAGAAAAACTGCTCAGGTTGCTTACTAAGCTGGCATGGTGCTTATACCATTGCTAGCTGTTTTCACTTTAGCTTATTGCTACAAAACAAGGATTAGTAAATAGAAATTATAGCGGTAAGATCATATAGATTGGAAATTTGTCTTACGAGTCCTTGTGAGCAAAGTTAGTCCAGAAATGCCATTTTTGGTGTAACAGCGTTGAAGTGATATGGCATTCCAGAGCTTTGTCTCATAATTGTGATATGGAGAGCAGGTTGCTTGAGACTATCTTTAATGATTAGTCCAAATCCAATTATGTGCCCTTTGTTGTTGTCTCCAAATATTACTGAGTGATCTCTTCCTTCGTGCGCACCTTTAAGAGTGTTGACATCTCTAGTAGTGTCTAGAATCCACTATCGATATCAACTGAGCTTGAGAGAGCGCAGTGAAGTAGATCTTTCCTGCTTGTTGAAACATTAACTTGCGCTCTACAGCAGGGTTATCTTTTAAGATCAGCACACTTGGCGAGATTCCTTGCGCGGCTTCGGAGTTGGTGATGATGCAGCTTCTGTCAGATTAGCTCTGGCAGATAGGTGCTTGTCATTCTGTCTGCTTGGTGAAAGTGTCCCGTTTCCACTGGAGTGAAGGGATCTTTCTTTGATTGTCCTTGGCGCAGCTCAGGTTCCATTTCAGAAATAACTTTTGAATCAGTCAGCATTTGCCATTAAGCAGAGTAGTCCATCCTCAGAATCAGCATCGTTGTCTTCAGTGTCAAGTCTCCGAGTCTTTAGCTCCTTTTCTGCGCAGTTCTCTTCATCAACCATTCTGTACTGCTTTGATGCTTTGTGCACAGGGTTGCTTTTCCTTGTACTCAAATTTTGAAGGAGGCATTGAAGCGTAATGTCTGGCTTTCTGCAGTAAACCAAGTCATCTTTCTTTGAGTCTCTATGAAAGAGAATACGGATCTTTGCTTGAGGATCCACCAGGTTTGGAGAGCTTTCTGAATTTGATGAGGTTTGAGCAGGCGCATGAATGTGTGAAAGGTTAGCCATTGCCCTAGATTTGAAGTCATATTGAATCGGCACCCAAGCTGTTAAGCTTGAAAAACAGAAACATGTTTTATGAAGGTGTTAGCTCTGATACCACTTGTTGGTCCCTAAAGGGGCAACAAGGGTGTGAAAATCGCTAGAGGGGGGGGGTGAATAGCGTTTTAAAATTCTTTTCAAACCCTTTTGCAATTCAATGGCAGATGCGCACAACTCTTATTTTGGCTAAGTATAGCGCGCAGCAAGAGTGTGAAATGCACAGCGGAAATTTACAGCAGCTCTGCGCAGGGTATACTGCGCAGAGATAAAAACGCACGCGCTAAGTATGAGGCTAAAGAGTGGCGCAAAATGGGATTCTAAGGCGAATGAGCAATAACGATCACATCATCAAAGAGTGGCAATCTGAAAGATCAAACAAAACAGTTCATAAAAGGTTAAGCAGAGAATATGCAATAAGTAAAATGAACACGCTATTTGGAGAGGTTCGATCGATGAGAGATCTACATCCTCTACCAAGATGGTTAGTCTTGGATTTCTAATGAAGATCTTATTATATGAGAGAGTATTACAAATTACAACATTAGAGCTCAATACTAACTCAAGATCTATTATCTATGAAGAACAAATCCTAGACTAAACCGGTGTATCTCAAGAAGTTAGATCAAAATGATCAAAGCTTCAAGAGGTGTGTGTGTGACAGAAATTCTGGGCTCTATGAATATGAAGAGCACCAAGAATTCTGGTGATATAGGCTTTGTGATATGAGCAGGAGTTTTGAAGGTTGAAGATCTTGAAGGCTGTTCTAAAGAATCTGGAAAAACTAAGCAGCAGACTTCAGATCTTCATGGTTTCTCAATGAAGCATGAAACTCGAGCTCTGAAGCATAATGACCAACAAAGGGATCTTGATCAAAAGAAGATGATCAAGGGCCGATGAAAGGGGCTAAATCAAAAGGCAGCTTCAAAGGCAACTTGGAAATGAAGATGAGCAGGCTATTTATAGCTGAGAGCTTGAATATAGCCGTTGGAGCTCAGAGCAAGGACAATGAGCTGGCACAACATGATTGGTGCGCAGGTGTCCTTTATAATCGTTGGGGCTCTGATCAAAGATGACCTGGCACAATATGATTGGTGCGCAGGTAATTTAGAGCCGTTGGAGACTGAGCATGAAGACCAAATTCAAAAGCTTCTTCTAGAAGGTTGACAGCTGTCTTCACTTGAGATATTATGTTTGAGCGCATCTCCACCGTTGGCTATGCTGAGTGTGCAGGATTTGTCGTTAGTGCACACCTCAGCTTTTTAATAAGCGTGCATCTTCTAAGCGCTTTCCAAACTTTCTAGAAAGTGAGATCAGGAGATGAGGAACTTGACCAAGGTTGTGTCCGCGCACAAAAAGACATGCGCATTGCCGGCGCGCATGGATTCAGCGCATGAGCAGCATGCGCACCATGCTGGTCACAAAAAAGATCTTTGGAGTTTTAGGAAATAAGATCTTAAAAACTGAGCAGGGGTCAAGGGCTGCGCAAGATATCTATGCGCAGTGGCGACC